>JASJUX010000040.1:5000-66477 GCA_033971965.1 Cucurbita ficifolia | reverse complement strand
GAGAAATAAATTGAAATAACTTGTAAAAAAAAGTAAAATAGAAATAAAAAGGGGTGCAACACGAGGACTTCCCAAGTGGTCACCCAACTTGGTACTACTCTCGCCAGGGCCAAGCACGCTTGACTGCGGAACCGGCGGGACCCGCGCGGACACGTCGGGGAGAGGAAAAACGCGATGGGCATGAGCGTACGAGCGGGGGCGGTTGCCATTTGTAAAGAAAGGAAGAAAAGAACGGGGAGAAATAAATTGAAATAACGAGTAAAAAAAAGTAAAATAGAAATAAAAAGGGGTGCAACACGAGGACTTCCCAAGTGGTCACCCAACTTAGTACTACTCTCGCCCAAGCACGCTTGACTGCGGAGTTCTGATGGGATCCGGTGCATTAGTGCTGGTATGATCGCACCCGACATGGAACGCGCACAAATTGCATTTAACGCATGCGGGCGGCATGATCCGGGCGACGGTGCACGCACGCACGTGCTCGGAGCGACCGGCGGGACCCGCCCGCGGACACGTCGGGGAGAGGAAACGCGATGGGCATGAGCGTACGAGCGGGGGCGGTTGCCATTTGTAAAGAAAGGAAGAAAAGAACGGGGAGAAATAAATTGAAATAACGAGTAAAAAAAAAGTAAAATAGAAATAAAAAGGGGTGCAACACGAGGACTTCCCAAGTGGTCACCCAACTTAGTACTACTCTCGCCCAAGCACGCTTGACTGCGGAGTTCTGATGGGATCCGGTGCATTAGTGCTGGTATGATCGCACCCCGACATGGAACGCGCACAAATTGCATTTAACGCATGCGGGCGGCATGATCCGGGCGACGGTGCACGCACGCACGTGCTCGGAGCGACCGGCGGGACCCGCGCGGACACGTCGGGGAGAGGAAACGCGATGGGCATGAGCGTACGAGCGGGGGCGGTTGCCATTTGTAAAGAAAGGAAGAAAAGAACGGGGAGAAATAAATTGAAAATAACGAGTAAAAAAAAAGTAAAATAGAAATAAAAAGGGGTGCAACACGAGGACTTCCCAAGTGGTCACCCAACTTAGTACTACTCTCTCGCCCAAGCACGCTTGACTGCGGAGTTCTGATGGGATCCGGTGCATTAGTGCTGGTATGATCGCACCCGACATGGAACGCGCACAAATTGCATTTAACGCATGCGGGCGGCATGATCCGGGCGACGGTGCACGCACGCACGTGCTCGGAGCGACCGGCGGGACCCGCGCGGACACGTCGGGGAGAGGAAACGCGATGGGCATGAGCGTACGAGCGGGGGCGGTTGCCATTTGTAAAGAAAGGAAGAAAAAAGAACGGGGGAGAAATAAATTGAAATAACGAGTAAAAAAAAGTAAAATAGAAATAAAAAGGGGTGCAACACGAGGACTTCCCAAGTGGTCACCCAACTACTACTACTACTCTCGCCCAAGCACGCTTGACTGCGGAGTTTCTGATGGGATCCGGTGCATTAGTGCTGGTATGATCGCACCCGACATGGAACGCGCACAAATTGCATTTAACGCATGCGGGCGGCATGATCCGGGCGACGGTGCACGCACGCACGTGCTCGGAGCGACCGGCGGGGGACCCGCGCGCGGACACGTCGGGGAGAGGAAACGCGATGGGCATGAGCGTACGAGCGGGGGGGGGGCGGTTGCCATTTGTAAAGAAAGGAAGAAAAGAACGGGGAGAAATAAATTGAAATAACGAGTAAAAAAAAAGTAAAATAGAAAATATAAAAAGGGGTGCAACACGAGGACTTCCCAAGTGGTCACCCAACTTAGTACTACTCTCGCCCAAGCACGCTTGACTGCGGAGTTCTGATGGGATCCGGTGCATTAGTGCTGGTATGATCGCACCCCGACATGGAACGCGCACAAATTGCATTTAACGCATGCGGGCGGCATGATCCGGGCGACGGTGCACGCACGCACGTGCTCGGAGCGACCGGCGGGACCCGCGCGCGGACACGTCGGGGAGAGGAAACGCGATGGGCATGAGCGTACGAGCGGGGGCGGTACGCACACGTGCTCGGAGCGACCGGCGGGACCCGCGCGGACACGTCGGGGAGAGGAAACGCGCGATGGGCATAGCGTAAACGCGATGGGCAAAGGCGGGGGGGGCGGTTGCCATTTGTAAAGAAAGGAAGAAAAGAACGGGGAGAAATAAATTGAAATAACGAGTAAAAAAAAAAGTAAAATAGAAATAAAAAAAGGGTGCAACACGAGGACTTCCCAAGTGGTCACCCAACTTAGTACTACTCTCGCCCAAGCACGCTTGACTGCGGAGTTCTGATGGGATCCGGTGCATTAGTGCTGGTATGATCGCACCCGACATGGAACGCGCACAAATTGCATTTAACGCATGCGGGCGGCATGATCCGGGCGACGGTGTGCACACGCACGCACGTGCTCGGAGCGCGACCGGCGGGACCCGCGCGGACCCGCGGGCGTCGGGGAGAGGAAACGCGATGGGCATGAGCGTACGACCGCGCGGACACGGGGGAGAGGAAACGCGATGGGCCATTTGAATTGAGCGTACGAGCGGGGGGGCGGTTGCCATTTGTAAAGAAAAAGAAAAGAACGGGGAGAAATAAATTGAAATAACGAGTAGTAAAAAAAAAGTAAAATAGAAATAAAAAAGGGGTGCAACACGAGGACTTCCCAAAGTGGTCACCCAACTTAGTACTACTCTCTCGCCCAAGCACGCTTTGACTGCGGAGTTCTGATGGGATCCGGTGCATTAGTGCTGGTATGATCGCACCCGACATGGAACGCGCGCACAAAAATGCATTTAACGCATGCGGGGGCGGCATGATCCGGGCGACGGTGCACGCACGCACGTGCTCGGAGCGACCGGCGGGACCCCGCGCGGACACGTCGGGGAGAGGAAAACGCGATGGGCATGAGCGTACGAGCGGGGGCGGTTGCCATTTGTAAAGAAAGGAAGAAAAGAACGGGGAGAAATAAATTGAAATAACGAGTAAAAAAAAGTAAAATAGAAATAAAAAGGGGTGCAACACGAGGACTTCCCAAGTGGTCACCCAACTTAGTACTACTCTCTCGCCCAAGCACGCTTGACTGCGGAGTTCTGATGGGATCCGGTGCATTAGTGCTGGTATGATCGCACCCGACATGGAACGCGCACAAATTGCATTTAACGCATGCGGGCGGCATGATCCGGGCGACGGTGCACGCACGCACGTGCTCTGAGCGACCGGGCGGGACCCGCGCGGACACGTCGGGGAGAGGAAACGCGATGGGCATGAGCGTACGACGAGCGGGGGCGGTTGCCATTTGTAAAGAAAGGAAGAAAGAAAAGAACGGGGAGAAAATAAATTGAAATAACGAGTAAAAAAAAGTAAAATAGAAATAAAAAGGGGTGCAACACCAGGACTTCCCAAGTGGTCACCCAACTTAGTACTACTCTCGCCAAGCACGCTTGACTGCGGAGTTCTGATGGGATCCGGTGCATTAGTGCTGGTATGATCGCACCCGACATGGAACGCGCACAAATTGCATTTAACGCATGCGGGCGGCATGATCCGGGCGACGGTGCACGCACGCACGTGCTCGGAGCGACCGGCGGGGACCCGCCGCGCGGACACGTCGGGGAGAGGAAACGCGATGGGCATGAGCGTACGAGCGGGGGCGGTTGCCATTTGTAAAGAAAGGAAGAAAAGAACGGGGAGAAATAAATTGAAATAACGAGTAAAAAAAAAGTAAAATAGAAATAAAAAGGGGTGCAACACGAGGACTTCCCAAGTGGTCACCCAACTTAGTACTACTCTCGCCCAAGCACGCTTGACTGCGGAGTTCTGATGGGATCCGGTGCATTAGTGCTGGTATGATCGCACCCGACATGGAACGCGCACAAATTGCATTTAACGCATGCGGGAGGCATGATCCGGGCGACGGTGCACGCACGCACGCACGTGCTCGGAGCGACCGGCGGGACCCGCGCGGACACGTTGGGGAGAGGGAAACGCGATGGGCATGAGCGTACGAGCGGGGGCGGTTGCCATTTGTAAAGAAAGGAAGAAAAGAACGGGGAGAAATAAATTGAAATAACGAGTAAAAAAAAAGTAAAATAGAAATAAAAAGGGTTGCAAACACGAGGACTTCCCAAGTGGTCACCCAACTTAGTACTACTCTCGCCCAAGCACGCTTGACTGCGGAGTTCTGATGGGATCCGGTGCATTAGTGCTGGTATAATCGCACCCGACATGGAACGCGCACAAATTGCATTTAACGCATGCGGGCGGCATGATCTTCGGGCGACGGTGCACGCACGCACGTGCTCGGAGCGACCGGCGGGACCCGCGCGGACACGTCGGGGAGATGAAACGCGATGGGCATGAGCGTACGAGCGGGGGCGGTTGCCATTTGTAAAGAAAGGAAGAAAAGAACGGGGAGAAATAAATTGAAATAACGAGTAAAAAAAAGTAAAAATAGAAATAAAAAGGGGTGCAACACGAGGACTTCCCAAGCACGCTTGACTGCGGAGTTCTGATGGGATCTGGTGCATTAGTGCTGGTATGATGATCGCACCCGACATGGAACGCGCACAAATTGGATTTAACGCATGCGGCGGCGGCATGATCCAGGCGACGGTGCACGCGCACGCACGTGCTCGGAGCGACCAGGGGGACCCGCGCGGACACGTCGGGGAGAGGAAACGTGATGGGCATGAGCGTACTAGCGGGGGCGGTTGCCCATTTGTAAAGAAAGGAAGAAAAAAAAAAACGGAAGAAATAAATTGAAATAACGAGTAAAAAAAAGAAAAAAAATAGAAATAAAAATAGGGGGGTGCAACACGAGGACTTCCCAAGCACGCTTGATTGCGGAGTTCTGATGTGATCTGGTGCATTAGTGCTGGTATGATCGCACCCGACATGGAACGCGCACAAATTGGATTTAACGCATGCGGGCGGCATGATCCAAGTGACGGTGCACGCACGCACGTGCTCGGGGCAACCGACGGGACCCGCGCGGACACGTCGGGGAGAGGAAACGTGATGGGCATGAGCGTACGAGCGGGGGTGGTTGCCATTTGTAAAGAAAGGAAGAAAAGAACGGGGAGAAATAAATTGAAATAAAGAGTAAAAAAACGTAAAATAGAAATAAAAAAAGGGGTGCCACACGAGGACTTCCCAAGTGGTCACCCAACTTAGTACTACTCTCCCCCAAGCACGCTTGACTGCGGAGTTCTGATGGGATCCGGTGCATTAGTGCTGCTTTGATCGCACCCGACATGGAACGCGCACAAATTGCATTTAACGCATGTAGGCGGCATGATCCGGGCGACGGTGCACGCACGCACGTGCTCAGGGCGACCCGCGCGGGACACGTCGGGGAGAGGAAAAACGCGATGGGCATGAGCGTACGAGCGCGGGGGCGGTTGCCATTTGTAAAGAAAGGAAGAAAAGAACGGGGAGAAATAAATTGAAATAACGAGTAAAAAAAAGTAAAATAGAAATAAAAAAGGGTGCAACACGAGGACTTCCCAAGTGGTCACCCAACTTAGTACTACTCTCGCCCAAGCACGCTTGACTGCAGAGTTCTGATGGGATCCGGTGCATTAGTGCTGGTATGATCGCACGCGACATGGAACACGCACAAATTGGATTTAATGCTTGCGGGCGGCATGATCCGGGCGACGGTGCACGCACGCACGTGCTTAGAGCGACCGGGGGGACCCGCGCGCGGACACGTCCGTTAGAGGAAACGCGATGGGCATGAGCGTACGAGCGGGGGCGGTTGCCATTTGTAAAGAAAGGAAGAAAAGAACGGGGGAGAAATAAATTGAAATAACGAGTAAAAAAAAAGTAAAATAGAAAATAAAAAGGGGGTGCAACACGAGAACTTCCCAAGCACGCTTGACTGCGGAGTTTCTGATGGGATCTCTGGTGCATTAGTGCTGGTATGATCGCACCCGACATGGAACGCGCACAAATTGGATTTAACGCATGCGGCGGCATGATCCAGGCGACGGTGCACGCACGCACGTGCTCGGAGCGACCGGGGGGACCCTCGCGGACACGTCGGGGGAGAGGAAACGCGATGGGCATGAGCGTACTAGCGGGGGCGGTTGCCATTTTGTAAAGAAAGGAAGAAAAGAACGGGGAGAAATAAATTGAAATAAGGAGTAAAAAAAAGTAAAATAGAAATATAAAAAAAGGTGCAACACGAGGACTTCCCAAGTGGTCACCCAACTTAGTACTACTCTCGCCCAAGCACGCTTGACTGCAGAGTTCTGATGGGATCCGGTGCATTAGTGCTGGTATGATCGCACCCGACATGGAACGCGCACAAATTGGATTTAAATGCATGCGGGCGGGCATGATCCGGGCGACGGTGCACGCACGCACGTGCTCAGAGCGACCGGGGGGACCCCGCGCGGACACGTCGGTTAGAGGAAACGCGATGGGCATGAGCGTACGAGCGGGGGCGGTTGCCATTTGTAAAGAAAGAAAGAAAAGAAAAGAACGGGGGGAGCCGGACACGCCGGGGAGAGGAAACGCAATGGGCATGAGCATACGAGCGGGGGGCGGTTGCCATTTGTAAAGAAAGGAAGAAAAGAACGGGGAGAAAATAAATTGAAATAACGAGTAAAAAAAAGTAAAATAGAAATAAAAAGGGGTGCCACACCAGGACTTCCCAAGTGGTCACCCAACTTAGCACTACTCTCGCCCAAGCACGCTTGACTGCGGAGTTCTTATGGGATCCGGTGCATCAGTGCTGTTATGATCGCACCCGACATGGAACGCGAACAAATTGCATTTAACGCATGCGGGCGGCACGATCCGGGCGACGGTGCACGCACGCACGTTCTCGGAACGACCGGCGGGACCCGCGCGCGACACCTCGGGTAGAGGAAACGCGATGGGCATGAGCGTACGAGCGGGGGCGGTTGCCATTTGTAAGGAAAGAAAGAAAATAACGGGGAGAAATAAATTGAAATAACGAGTAAAAAAAAATAAAAATAGAAATAAAAAGGGGTTCAAACACGAGGACTTCCCAAGTGGTCACCCAACCTTGTACTACTCTCGCCCAAGCACGCTTGACTGCATAGTTCTGATGGGATCTGGTGCATTAGTGCTAGTATGATCGCACCCGACATTGAACGCGCGCACAAATTGCATTTAACGCATGCGGGCGGCATGATCCGGGCGACGGTGAACGCACACACGTGCTCGGAGCGACCGGCGGGACACGTCGGGGGAGAGGAAACGCGATGGGTATGAGAGTACGAGCGGGGGGCAGTTGCCATTTGTAAAGAAAGGAAGAAAAGAACGGGGAGAAATAAATTGAAATAACGAGTAAAAAAAATAAAATAGAAATAAAAGGGGGTGCAACACGAGGACTTCCCAAGTGGTCACCCAACTTAGTACTACTCTCGCCCCAGCACGCTTGTGTGCGGAGTTCTGATGGGATCCGGTGCATTAGTGCTGGTATGATCGCACCCAACATGGAACGCGCACAAATTGCATTTAACGCATGCGGGCGTCATGATCCGGACGACAGTGCACGCACCCACGTTCTCGGAGCGACCGGCAGGACCCGCGCGGACACGTCGGGGAGAGGAAATGCGATGGGCATGAGCGTACGAGCGGGGGGGCGGTTGCCATTTGTAAAGAAAGGAAGAAAAGAACGGAGAGAAATTGAAATAACGAGTAAAAAAAAAATAAAATAGAAATAAAAAGGAGTGCATTATTTTTCATCGTCCTTTTTATGTATTTACTCTATCAAATTGTTTTTGTATTTATTTTAATTCTGCTCACCAAATCTTCCCTTCTCCTCCACTGTATTTCTCTTTTCTATTTACTTAGTTAAATATATATATTTTCCTTTACCTCTCTCTTTAATTCTTTACACATGTCTCTGTTTTTTCTATTTAATTATTTTCAAACCTCTCTATTTAATTTTTTTCCTCTATTTCTGTTTTGTATTTATTTAGTTAAATATATATTTTTCTTTACTTCTCTTTCTAATTCTTCATAGATCTCTCTTTAATCTTTTCAACCCCTCTGTTTAATTCTTTTCAAACTTATCTGTTTAATTCTTTTTTAATTCTTTTCAAAACTTGTGTGTTTAATTCTTTTCAAACCTGTCTGTTTAATTCTTTTCAAATCTGTCTATTTCATTCTTTTCAAACATTAGTAGTGTAGTAAATGAGGAGATCTGATTCTAAATAATTGTATAAAGAAAAAGATTTATGACTTGATCTGACATGATTTCTAACAGCTAACTGGAATCTAAATAACTGGGTAATGGAAGAGGAGATCTGATTTTTAATTAATGGGATAAAGGATTTTGATTTTCCTTTTCTTTCCTAAAAATATCAGGGAGAATTTTTTTTTTTTTTTTTTTAATGAGGTACTTTTGGCCATTTTCAACAAGTTTGATTTCCGATAAGATATCTCAAATCTAAATAATTGAAAAAGAGATCTAAGATAACTTTTCTATCTCTTGCAAAAGATAAAAGTAAAGGAGATCTAACTTACCGATAACTTTTCTTTTCTATCTCTTTCCCTTCCTATCAAATCTGCTTGAAGTGGAGGCCATTTCCAATTTTTCTCTCCCAAAATTTTGCTATCTTTCCTCTGTTTTCTTTCTCTGATTTTTCCCTTCCCAAGGTCATTTTTTCTTTCTGTTTTGTTATTATTTTTTTAGATCATTGTGCTGTTGTTAAGATGTTGGGGAGATATTTGGAGAAAGTGGAGAGAGGAGTCGATCATTTATTTATTAATTTTTTTTAAAATTATTAATTTTTTCCGGGGGTCGTTACATTATCTACCCCTAAAAAGAACTTTCGTTCCTGAAAGTCTCAAATTCTTGTACTAGCTCGGGGTATTTTTTTTCTTATTTCGTCCTCACGCACGTAGCTTCCTCGCTGTGGTGATTCTGCCACAGTACCTTAACGAATGCAATATTCCTGTTGCGTAAGGTTTTTACTTCCCTAGCTAAGATTTTTATTGGTTTTTCGTCGTAGTTCAGATCTTCATTGAGTTGGAGTGGTTCGTAGTCTATTACGTGGATAGGGTTCGTAATGTACTTCCTCAGCATCGACACATGAAATACATCATGTACTCCTGAGTGGGCTGGAGGTTGGGCTAACTTATACGCTACTGGACCAACTCGCTCTAGGATCTCGAATGGTCCAATGAATTTAGGACTTAACTTGCCCTTACGTCCGAACCTCAAGACACCTTGCATAGGTGTCACCTTGAGGAATATTGGGTCCCCAATCTCAAACCCCAGGCTTCTACGCCTTACATTGCGTAGCTTTTCTATCTACTTTGAGTGGTACGCATCCTAGCTCGAATTTTTTTTTTTTTGGACAGCCTCATTGGTGAGTCGAACCAGCTCGGGTCCTACTAACTCTCTCTCGCCTACTTCGTCCCAACATAGTGGGGACCTACACCGTTTTCCGTACAGGGCCTCAAACGGTGTCATTCCAATAGTTGCTTGGAAGCTATTATTATACGAGAATTCCATCAGGTGGATTTGGAATCCCAACTTCCCTTAAAATCTAGTACGCAAGCGCGTAACATGTTCTCTAGAATTTAGTTTAAACGCTCCGTTTGTCCATCAGTTTGAGGGTGGAAGGCGGTACTAAAGTCGAGGCGGGTACCCAGTGCTTTTTAAAGTCCACGTCAGAACGCTGACGTAAAGCGTGGATCCCGATCCGACACTATAGACACTGGGACTCCATGTAGTCTTACTATTTCTTTCACATACAGTTGTGCCTAATTGTCAACTGTATACGTAGCTTTCTCAGGTAGAAAGTGTGCCGACTTGGTCAACCTATCGACAACTACCTAGATCATTGTATAGCCTTTGGGCGTTTTGGGTAATCCTACTATGAAGTCCATCGCTATGTTTTCCCATTTCCACTCTGGTATGCTTAAGGGCTACAACAACCCCGCCGCCTTTTGTCTAGGAGCTTTCACTTGTTGACAAACTAAGCACTTGCTCACAAACTCGACCACATCCCTCTTCATGCTCTTCCACTAAAAGTGTTGTTTTAAATCTTGGTACATCTTAGTACCTCCTGGATGCACGGCAAATGGCGAGTTGTGAGCTTCCGTCAGTATCTCTTTCCTTAAATCCTCTATTGCCGGAATACATTGGCGTCCCTGACAAGATAGTCCTTCATCTGAGGACTTCGAGAATCCATCTACTGGACTTTCGTCTAGCTGTCCTAGGACTTTCTGTAGGTTAGGATCCTCTCGTTGGGAGGTAATAATTCTTTGCCTAAGCGTAGGTTGTACTGTGAGTCGAGCCAGCTGTGCTATGACTCTTTCAGTTGCTACAGCTATGTTGGCTCGCTCGAATTCTCTTTGTACCTTTACTTTCCTTGTAATGAGGGCCAAAGAATGAGCCGTCTTTCTACTCAAAGCGTCTGCGACCACGTTTGCTTTTCTAGGGTGGTACTGGATATCTACATCGTAGTTCTTCATCAATTCTAGCCACCTTCTCTGCCTCATATTTAACTATTTATGGGGAAGAAATATTTTCAACTCTTGTGGTCGGTAAAACTTTGAATTTTCTCTCCATACAGGTAGTGTCGCAAAATTTTCAGCACGAACACTACAGCGGCCAACTCCAGGTCGTGGGTAGGGTAATTTTTTTTGTATTCTTTTAGTTGACGGAACGCGTATGCAACAACTTTATCATGTTGTATTAACACACATCCTAGCCTTCTTGGATGCGTCACTATAGATTACGTACCCTCCTAATCTCTCGAGTACAGTGAGTACTGGGGCAGTTACCAATCTCTCTTTTAGGTTCTGAAAGCTTACCTCACAAGCGTCATTCCATATAAATGGTACCCCTTTTCTCGTTAATTGTGTCAAAAGCGAGGCTATCCTAGCGAAGTCCTGCACGAACCTTCGATTGTATCCAGCTAGTCCCAAGAAACTCCGTACTGATGTTACCTTAGTTGGGCATTCCCACTTTGTTACCGTTCCGACTTTAGTGGGATCTACGGATACTCCATCATTTAACACCACGCGTCCTCAGAAAGAGACTTGTTGTAGCCAAATTCGCACTTGGAGAACTTGGCGTACAACTTGTTCTCTCTTAGGGAGGTTAGGAATTTTCGGAGGTGTTCCTGGTGTTCTAGGTCTAGTTTCGAGTACACTAGGATGCTGTCAATGAACACGAACACAAACGTGTCAAGACAGTCCTTGAATACCTGGTTCACTAACTTCATAAACACAACTGGGGCATTAGTGAGGTCAAACGACATCATTACGAATTTGTAGTGACCGTACCTTTTTCTAAAACGCTGTCTTTGGTACATCTTTTTCATTGATCTTAATTTGGTGGTAACCGGACCGCAGATCTATCTTAGAAAATACCGTTGCCTCTCTGAGTTGATCGAATAAGTCTTCTATTCTAGGGAGAGGGTATTTGTTCTTTATGGTTCTCTTATTTAACTCTCTGTAATCGATGCACAGACGCATCGATCCCTCTTTCTTCTTAACAAACAAACACTGGCACACCCTAGGGGGATACGCTAGGTCGAATGAACCCTTTATCCAGTAAGTCTTATAATTGCGCCTTGAGTTCCTTCAACTCTGTTGGCACCATGCGATAGGGTGCTTTAGAAATAGGCCCAGTTCCTGGCTCGAGTTCGGTAACGAAGTCGACCACTCGGGAAGGGGGTATTCCAGGTAGGTTGTCCGGAAACACATTCGGGAACTCGTTTACGATGGACACATTTTCTAGGGTCTTTTCTTTTCCTCTTACGTCTACGACACATGCTAATATAGTCCAACCGCCTTGTTGGACTAATCTCTTTGCTTTCATCATCGAGACTACCTTTGGGGTAGTCCCGATACTTGTGTCTTTAAATTTAAAGCTAGGTCTCACCAGTGGCGAGAATATCATTTTTTTTATTTTTACAACAGTCTATACTAGCACGGTTTGTAGCTAGTCAATCCATGCCTAGTATTACGTCAAAGTCTATCATCTTTACTTCTATTAGGTCTACGCTTAGAGTTGGTCGGCTACTATTGCTTGGTCGTTCTTTAATCTATCCTTAGTTACTAGGTCTACCCTTGTAGGGGTGCTTGCCGACCATACATGCAATAAGGGTTCTAATTCAAACTCTGTCTCTGATCCTTCTCGAGGAGAGCTCTCTTCAGCCTCACCTCGTCCTCTATCTCTAATAGGAGGTCGTCCCCTTACTCGTCTTACTCTTTCGCGTGGTCTAGGCAGCATGGTTCTAGAAACCAAGATAGCATCTCTTAAGTCTAAGGCTCATTACCTATGAAATTATGTTATACATGACATCTACTAAGTTCACATCATTTTGCAAATAAATCACTCAGCATGCAACACATCACATCATGCTCTTAAATAAATACGTGAAATATCACAAAAATTTCAGTAACATTAACATAAAAATGCATGCGAGTTTAAAAACGTTTCTCTTTTCTTATCTTCTGCAAGGCGTACCTGACGGTGACGGGGCATCGACGTTGGGACCATGGAACGTGCCAAGCCTAATTGTAGGCTAGTCTATAGAATCTAAAATCTAGAGCTCTGATACCAACTGTAACGACCCTAAATTTCCACATACTCAAAGTCGCTACTAACGTCTCATGCTCATCTATAATGTAGAAATATAACTCTTACATGAACATAATTTATAACGTAAACTTCGAAAAACGTTTAGAACAACTTCTTCTCTGAAAAACACAGCCATGGTCTTACGTGTTTAAATACGAAATACTGAGATTTAGAGAAAACAAAAACAAATACAAAATAATTTAAAACAATGAAATGCAAAACCACCTATTCTAACTTAAGACTAGAAATTTAAATATGAATCTACCCTATGCACGTGCCACAGTCTCTGCTTGCGATGCCGTCGTCCTCTGTACAAGTGCGCCTTGCCTTGACCTGAAAAATGATGTGGCACACGGCCTGAGTATTTCAAAGAATACTCAGTAAGTGGCCCCACTATAGGGGGCCATGCAAATGCAAACACTTGCAATCATGATTTAGGGACCTATCTCTAATCATCTTAAGGGTGGCCTCTAGTCTCGGACAAATTGGATGTGTAGTACTTCCCTACACACGACTCACACGTGCGAGTGTGAATCCCCAGAGCGCTTGCACACCCCCTGGACCCTCTAGTCAAGCTAATCTGTAGCGACGTCCAGAGGTCAGCGGAACCCCATAGTGTCATGCGCCTCATGAACACCCTCATCTGTGTGCATTCGCACCTTTGCGCATTCGCGCTCATCATACGGTGCGTGTCCGCACTCATCATCTCTAGGGGAAGTAGCCCTATGCTTATGAACACACAATATGCATGAGGTCCCTCTAAGTCCAATTATACATCTCTTCTGACACAACCCTCTAGTCTCATCTCTTGGTTACACTATGTAACACGTGCTCGTGGATATTTACATTAATATCAATTTCATACTCTTAGGGTTGTGTCCTATGTCGATCTAACGACATGATGCAATATGGCAAAACAACATCATAAGGCATGTTCAACATGGAAAACATCATCATGTTAATAACATCGTCATGCATACATCATACTCATCATAGAAGCCATTAAGTGCATCAAATATAACATGTACATCATTCACGTCATCACATAACATTATCACATCATCATATAACAACATCACATCATCATATAACATCACCACATCACTATCTAACGTCATCACATCATCATATACAAACGCAACACATCATCATCTAACGTCAGCACGTCATCACGTCATCACATAATATAAAGCATAAATGACACGTGCAAGGGCCACTGGGCACGTGTCGTCATACATAAGATAAGTCTTTCGACCGAGTCGATAGTAAGGCCACTTACCTAACTAGCTTAGACTGGTATCACCAATTTATCAAGTTCGGTTTTGTTTCTTTGTACCCAAGTCAACCTATATGAACCATGACATCAATTTCAATTTCAATTCTCTAAATTTTAATTATGCTCACCAAATCTTCCCTTTTCCTCTTCACTATATTTCTCTTTTCTATTTACTTAGTTAAATATATATATTTTTCCTTTACCTCTCTCCTTAATTATCTCTCTGTTCTCTTGTTTAATTCTTTTCAAATCTCTCCTTAATTATCTCTCTGTTCTCTTGTTTAATTCTTTTCAAATCTTTCTGTTTAATTCTTTTCAAATCTTTCTGTTTAATTCTTTTCAAATCTTTCTGTTTAATTCTTTTTCTATATTTATCTTTTGTATTTACTTAGTTAAAATATATATATTCTGTTTAATTCTTTTCAAATCTTTCTGTTTAATTCTTTTTCTATATTTATCTTTTGTATTTACTTAGTTAAATATATATATTTTCCTTTACTTCTCTCTTGAGAGATCTCTGTTTAATTCTTTTCAAACCTCTCTGTTTAATTCTTTTCAAACCTCTCTGTTTAATTCTTTTCAAACCTCTCTGTTTAATTCTTTTCAAACCTCTCTGTTTAATTCTTTTTCAAAAACCTCTCTGTTTAATTCTTTTCAAACCTCTCTGTTTAATTCTTTTCAAACCTCTCTGTTTAATTCTTTTCAAACCTCTCTGTTTAATTCTTTTCAAACCTCTCTGTTTAATTCTTTTCAAACCTCTCTGTTTAATTCTTTTCAAACCTCTCTGTTTAATTCTTTTCAAACCTCTCTGTTTAATTCTTTTCAAACCTCTCTGTTTAATTCTTTTCAAACCTCTCTGTTTAATTCTTTTCAAACCTCTCTGTTTAATTCTTTTCAAACCTCTCTGTTTAATTCTTTTCAAACCTCTCTGTTTAATTCTTTTCAAACCTCTCTGTTTAATTCTTTTCAAAAATGAGGAGGAGATCTGATTCTAAATAATTGTATAAAGGAAAAGATTTATTAATAGAAGAGGAGATCTAATTTTTAATTAATGGGATAAAGGATTTTGATTTTCCTTTTCTTTCCTAAAAATATCCGGGAGGATTTTCTTTTTTGTTAATGGGATACTTTTGGCCATTTTCAACCAAGTTTGATTGTCGATAAGATATCTAAAATCTAAATAATTGAAAAAGAGATCTAAGATAACTTTTCTATCTCTTGCAAAAGATAGAAGTAAAGGAGATCCAACTTACCGATAACTTTTCTTTTCTATCTCTCTAGATGAAGTGGAGGCCATTTCCAATTTTTCTCTCCCAAAATCTGTGATCTTTCCTCTATTTCTTTCTCCCATTTTTCTCCCAAAATCCTGTCATTTTTCCTTTCTGTTTTTTTTTTTTTTTTTATTTCTCAACTCTGGTTTTGAATTTCCAAAATACACCCGCAACTTCTGACTTTTGCTTCAAGATCCAACACATTCTTGTTAGATCATCAATAAAAACAATGTAATAAAGATTACCATTTAATGATGGTGTATGCTGAGGACCACAAAGATCAGTATGAACCAACTGCAGCTTTTTCGAGTCTCTCCAAGCCTGTTTAGGAAAGGGTTGCGTGTGTTGCTTCCCAAAATTACAAGCACGACAAAGAGGCATGTCATCATCAATGTCAGGGAGTTCTTCTGCCAGCTTCTTTGACTGCATCTGAAGCAAACCTCGATGATGAAAGTGCCTAAGTCTTTTGTGGAAAATATCAGTGGCACTAGCTCTAGATATAAAGGCCATCGGATTTAGAGCAAAGCTTTTTCCTTTCATTTTGACTTTGAACAAGTCTTTGCCACTAGACTCTCTGATCAAGCACTGCTTATTCTCAAACAACACTTTATAGCCTTTATCAAGTAACTAACCAACGCGTAAGAGATTTTGATCAATTTTAGATACAAATAAAAAATCTGGAATAAATTTTGTACTTTCATTGCTTGTTATAGCTACTGTGCCTACTTCCAAGTGTTCACCATTGTCAATCCTCACTCTCTTGACTTCTGTGTCTCTTAATTTCTCAAAAAAATTCTTGTCATATGTCATATGATTTGTGCACCCACTGTCAATCAACCAGCTCTCGCTTGCGCTTGATTCTTTGCCTGAGAAACAAGTGACCACAAACAATTGATCTTCTTCTTCTTGATCAATTACCTGTGCATCTACTTCATTCTTTGCCTGAGAAACAAGTGACCACAAACAATTGATCTTCTTCTTCTTGATCAATTACCTATGCATCTACTTCATTCTTTGCCTGAGAAACAAGTGACCACAAACAATTGATCTTCTTCTTCTTAATCAATTACCTGTGCATCTACTTCATTCTTTGCCTGAGAAACAAGTGACCACAAACAATTGATCTTCTTCTTCTTGATCAATTACCTGTGCATCTACTTCTTTCACCTGACCTTTGACTTTGCAGATCACAGCTTCATGTCCAAGTTGATTACATTTGGAGCATTCGGCGTCAGGTCAAGTGACTACAAACAATTGATCTTCTTCTTGATCAATTACCTGTGCATCTACTTCTTCACAAACAATTGATCTTCTTCTTCTTGATCAATTACCTGTGCATCTACTTCTTTCACCTGACCTTTGACTTTGCAGATCACAGCTTCATGTCCAAGTTGATTGCATTTGGAGCATTCGGCGTCAGGTCTTCTCCAACACTTGTATGGTGGATGACCTTTCTTCTCACAATGGCGGCAAGGTGGATAGGATTTTTTGAAACCTCCTCCTTTTATCTTTTGATAATTGGCAAATGAATCTCCATTCGTCGATTGGTTTTTGAAATTTTTCTTGTTTTTATACATGTTGTTGTCTTGATGCTTAACAAGACACCTTCAATCACCCCTTCTTGCCTCATAGACCTCCTTTGCTCTTGTGCTTGTAAAACATTCAAGAGCTCTATAAGAGAAATCTTTGACAGGTCTTTGGTGTTCTCCAGAGTAGTAATGGTGGCTTCAAACATCTCTTGTATTGGTGTTCTTCTGTGCTTTGTGCTTTGATTTGTACTACGGTAGGATTTGCTGGAATTGGAGGGACCTCGTAATCCTCTTGTACTGCTTCCCGAAGATCCAAAGCCTCTAGATAAGTCTCCATACCAACTGCCCACATTTGATAATTGTCTCCATCAAAAACTAGTGGTGCAACAGCTGAAAAACTAGATTCTCCTTCCATTTTGATTTCACAGATCCCTTAAGAAGATGACTCTAATACCAATTGTTAGTGAAAAGAGCCCGTGATTGAATGTTTAATAAGAAGATTGTATTATGAAGAGCAAGAAGGCTCTATATATATATACAGAGAATACAAAAAGATATTTAGAAAATCTACCTAAACATATTCAGAAAATTTGGTAACAAACTAGTAAACAAATCAAAAACTAAATCAAATCAAAACTAAATCAACTCCTAACTATAAGGAGATTTAATCGGATACTAACGGACAACCATCTAAACAAACACGTGATCTTTAACAAACATTCTCGACGAGAATTAAATATCCAAATTTTCTTTTAAAATTCCAAGTTCAAAGATTTTATTGAGTAAAGTCGGTCATGGAGTGGAACATGTAGTTGACCTAAAAGCTGAGTTATAACATTTTCGTACGTCGTGTCGTGACAGTCCATGTTATTAAAGGTATGAGACTTTTTATAGCATTTTTTAAAGTTATAATAGATGCTATAATAGAGTATAAAACTATAGTTTATATACGTGATCTTTAACAAACATTCTCGACAAGAATTAATATATTTAATATAGCTAAAATATTATGTTATCTTTAATCTTATGCTATAATATTGTTATTTGATCATTTTATTATTTAAATATCATATCATTAGTTATATTTTGATAAAAAAATATATTCAAGTATTCATTTTTAGCTAAATCCACACATGAATTACTTTATTGGACATTAAATACCATAACTTCCATTCACAATTGAAACTTCATCATCTATTTTCATTACAAAATGAGTATTCAGTAATTTCATAGAATAAAAAAGTTATTCAAACAATACAAAATAAAGTATTCTCCATTATTTGCATTAATGTTTGATGTCTAGGGGCCGCTATCATATCATGACTTTGTATTGTAAGTCTTCTATCACCCTTCATTTCCTATAAAAAAACCAACCATCTTTAACTTTATATTGCATTTCCTTTTGTTTAATAAAGTGAATAAAGAGAATAAAGAGAGTGTAGCATTTGTACCTCTGTATGTGTAAGTCATGGCTTCCTTACTTTGCTATTCTCATACTTTATAATTCTTTTGTTGTGATATTAAGCAATATGATAAGCAATTAGTAAAGAAAGAAAAAGCTAAACGGTAGAGAGATATTCTTGTAAACAATAAGCATTGTCAACATCATAAAAAGAAGTTTTAACCCCCAAATATTGAGAATAGCAAACCAAAAACATATAATTACATTTTAAAAAAGAGAACAATATATTGCAATTACTACACCGTTCACTAAATATCTCCCTCCAAACTAAAAGTCAATTAACCAAAGCGAAATTAAATAAATTTAAGATAGAAGTTACCATAATCTTGTTAGAAGGATGAGTAAGATATAGACATCATTTCTATGTTACACCAAGACTTAGTTCCACCGATCCCATTCTTTAAGAAATTGCTTACTATAAGAGCCAAACCATCACCTATGATGTGAAGCTACAACAAGACAACTAATGAAAACAAGCTCGACCATGCAACCCAGCCACAATATCACAACATTTCGATGAGAGATAGTGCACTTACACTTATACGAAGGGTTATACGTGTTAAAATATCATCACTCGCCCAATAATTGTATGATCTCATCATATCTTTATTTTAGGAAAATGATTTAGGTATTTTAGGAATAAAAATACCTGAATCCATTTCTTCGCCTCTTTGCCAATAAATCAGAATTACCGTGGAAAATAGCAGGATCTGTGAGATTAGATTGACCCGTACATAGGATTGGATTAAGTTCTAAATAATCAAGAATTCCGCTTTCGTTTTTACCAGAGAGATCCGGACCATAAAATTTTTGTCTCACTTTATCATTATTTACTGAAAGGCTAGAAATATATCTTCTTTCGACAGAAAGAGAATGAACGCTAATTTGATCTTGATCTTTGTAGAGTGAAAAAGGGACTACGGCCCGAACCTCCTGATAATATCCCTAAATGATTTAGTTATTTTAGGAATAAATATACTGTTTTATGAAAAAGATTTATATATTTTAGGAAAAAGGTTTGAGAAATTTTTAGGAATAAATTATTTAGCTTCTGCTAGCCCTCCACCATACCTAGATTGGTCTTAATGAAGAGTGCGAGTGTTTCCCACACAGAGTTGTGTTCAACAATATGTTGCATCAATAAGCAAGATTCTTACAACGACAAACAATATGATACAATACATTCCTCCACCTACATATTCTAAGGTAGGTGATGATATATTTAACCTTTCAAGTAAAGTTATCACAATATAGAAAGATTTGAGTCCAAATGAAATAGAATAATACCTGGCTTGAAAAGTAACCAAAACACCATTTTTTTTTTTAATAAGTTTACAAAATGCTTTAACACTTAAAATAGTACAACCCTAAAATTGTTAGGAGAAATGTATAAGAAATCAAGGTTATGGATAAAAACATACAAGAAAAATCTTCAATTGTTATCAGGAAGAACGGATGACATGTGTTCATCTTATATATTAACTTTCTTTCTTTTCAAGGGTTCATTTGAAGTGTTCATGTGGAACTGTTAAATCTTATTTGAATCTTTTTGGCGTAAATTATTTCGGAACTAAATTTTATCCATGGCAAAAGGTGAAACTTGCATATTTAACTTGAAAGCCAAAGCAATGAAGCATGAATTTTGAAGATATTTGAAGACTAGAGAAGTACCTCATAGTCTTCTATAATCAATTATAATTGTTTTATATAAAATAAAATACCAGAAAGGAATTTTTTTTTTTAAAATTTCAAATAACAGAGGCAAGAAACAAATATCATTGAAGTGTGGCAAGACAATAGAAACACATAAATTAAACACAAACATGCTACAAATGAGTGGAGTACAAAAAATTAAACACTCAAAACTAATCAAATTGTACCCACACTCAAAAAAGAACAATCCAAAGTTCATACATTTTCCTTGAACATCAATTCAAAGTCTCTCTCTACCCTATTCTACCCACCGTAACAATCGTACAAAAAAAAAAAAAAAAAATAATAATAATAATTATTATTATTGATAATTAAATAATAAAAATAATAATTTTCCCTAAACTATTCTCCACTAACCCCTCCTTCCTCTCCCAACTATCTCTTCTCAACTAACTACTAAGTCAAAATCCCAAATCCAATACACAATGCATAGGTGGTTCCTGCAATAATTAAATGGTTCCTGCAACAATTAAAAGAAAAAATATACACACACCCAGATGTGGGAGCTGGAAATTTAATTGGAGAGAGATCTTGGAGATTTAATTGGAGAGAGATGTTGCTTTGTTATTTCGGGGTAAGTCATATTTCAGATCTCCTCTTCATTCATCCAATCGTGTTACAAGGAATTGTGTAAGAATCAGATTTCCTTTTTCTTTATCTAATTATTCCTAATTATTCAGAATCACATCTCTTGTTCCCTTGCTCTCTTGTCAGTTATTTAGATTTTAGTTACCATGTTAGGTTAGCCAATATCTAACAACAAAATTAAAAATAAAAAAAATAAATATAGAATAGAGAGAAAAATGGAAGATAGGAAGTAAAATACAAAACAGAAGAAAATGAAAGATTTGATTAAAAAAATTAGCATAGTAAATGAGAGAGGAAAAGGAAAAGTTTAGCAAAGAAAATGAAGATTTAGTGAAAAAACATATGAAAATAAAGAGAGGAAAAGGAAAAGGAAAAGTTTAACAAAGAAAAGGAAGATTTCGTGAAAAAAACAGATGAGACATAGGAAAAATGGGAGATATGGAATTGATTATGTGTGTGAACATAATTAAAATAAAAAGAGAAGAGAAATACACCTCAGGAGGAGAGAAAATATTTGGTAAATGTTAAAGAGTTTTAAATGGATTGAATGAAAATAAAATTATAACAAACATAAATAAACGTTTGAGACTTTATTCATGCAAAGTCTCTAATGTTCGCATGATGTTTAACACATGGACCAATGTAAATTAGAGAAATACTACTTTATTCATGCAAAGTCTCTAATGTTCGCATGATGTTTAACACACACATGGACCAATGTAAATTAGAGAAATACTTTTATAGAAGTTCGAACTTGAAATTGATGTCATGAACTCACATAGGTTGACTTAAGCTTTCAAAGGACAGAATCAAACTTTCATGAAGGATAAATTCGTGACAACAACTTAAGTTAATCAGGTAAGTGGTCTTACTATCGGCCCGGTTTGAAAGACTTGTCTTATGTGTGACGACACATGCCCAGTGGCCCTTGCACGTGTCATTTATGCTTTATGTTATATGATGATGTGATGTCGTTATATGATGATGTGATGACGTTAGATGATGATGTGTTGATGTTGTATGATGATGTGATGATGTAATATGATGACTTGACGACGTTAGATAGTGATGCGATGATGTTATATGATGATGTTATGTTGTTATATGATGATGTGACAATGTTATGTGATGACGTGATGACGTTAGATGATGATGTGATGATGTTATATGATGATGTGTGAGTTATGATGCTTGATAATGTACGTAGTGTATATATATTTCAATGAATGACGTACTTGATATGCTTGATGTACTTTATGGCAATATGATGAGTATGATGATTGTGTGACGTTTACCTTAATATGATGACGTTTTTCATATTGAGCATGCTATATGATGATGATGAGTGCCATATTGCATGATGTCGTTAGATCGACATAAGACACAAACCCTAAGAGCATGAAAATGATATTAATATAAATATCCACGAGTATGTGTTACCTAGAGTAACAAAGAGATGAGACAAGAGGGTTGTGTTAGAAGAAGAGACCTTATGATGGATTTAGAGGGACCTCATACATCTGCATATTCCGTACGCATGATGATGAGTGCGAATACGCACCACATGATGATGAGTGCGAATATGCACCGTATGATGATGAAGGTCTTCATGAGGCACATGACACTATGGAGTTTCGCTGACCTCCGGACATCGCTACATATTAGCTTGACCAAAGGGTCCAGGGGGTGTGCGAGTGTCCTGGGGATTCACACTCGCACGTGTGAGTCGTGTGTAGGGAAGTACTACACATCCAATTTGTCCGAGACTGGAGGCCACCCCTATGATGTTAGAGATAGGTCCCTAAATCATGATTGCATGCGTTTGCATTTGCATGGCCCCCTATAGTGGGGCCACTTACTCAGTATTCTTCGAAATACTCAGGCCGTGTGCCACTCATTTTTCAGGTAAAGGCAAGGCGCACTTGTACGGAGGACGGCGACATTGCGAGTAGAGACTGTGACACGTGCATAGGGTAGATTCATATTTAAATTTCTATAGATCGAATAGGTTGTTATGCATTTTATTATTTTAAATTATTTTATATTGCTTTTATTTTCTCTAAATTTCAGTATTTTGTATTTAAACACGTAAGACCATGGCTGTGTTTTCCAGAGAAGAAGTTGTTTTAAGCTTTTTCGAAGTTTACGTTATAAATGATATTCATGTAAGAGTTATATTTCCGCATTATAGATGAGCATGAGACGTTAGTAGCGACTCTGAGTATGTAGAAATTTAGGGTCGTTACAGTTGGTATCAGAGCCAGGTTTTAGATTATGTAGACTAGCCTATGATGTAGGCTTGGCACGTTCCATGGTCCCAACGTCGATGCCCCGTCACCGTCAGGTACGTGTTGCATAAGATACGAAAAGAGAAGCTTTTTGAACTCGCATGCATTTTCTGTGGATATTACTGAAATTGCTGTGATATTTCATGTAATTACTATAGGGTAAGATGTGATTTGTCGCATGTCGAGTGATTTTGTTTTCAATATGATGTGACTTTAGTATATGTATTTTTAATAATATGTATGCATAGTGATGAGCCTTAGACTTAGGCAACCCTATCTTGGTTTCTAGCACCATGCTGCCCGTACCACGCGAAAGAGTAAGACGAGGAAGAGGACGACCCATATTAGAGAAAGATGACGAGGTGAGGCTGAAGAGAACCTGCCTCGAGGTCAGAGAGAGGATTCGAATTAGAATCTTAGTAACTAAAGATAGAGTAAAGAATGGTCAAATAATAGTAGTAAAGATGATCGATTTCGACGTAATACTAGGCATGAATTGGCTAGCTGAAACTTAATGGCACAAGTACCGAAACTACCCCAAAGATAGTCTCGATGATAAAAGCAAAGAGATTAGTCTAAAAAGGCAGTCGGACTATATTAGCATGCGTCGTAGATGTAAGAGGATAAGAAAAGACCCTAGAAAATGTGCCAATAGTAAAGGAGTTCCCGGATGTATTTTCGGACAATCTCTCTGGAATACCTCCTTCCCTAGCGGTCGACTTCATCGTTCAAACTCGAGCTGGGAAGTGGGCCTATTTCCAAAGCACCCTATCGTATGGCGCCAATGGAGTTGAAGAAACTCAAGGCGCAGTTACAAGACTTGCTAAATAAAGGGTTCATTCGACCTAGCGTATCCTCATGGGGTGCGCCAGTGTTGTTTGTTAAGAAGAATGACGTACCGATGCATCTGTGCACCGATTACAGAGAGCTAAATAAGAGAACCATAAATAACAAATACTCTTTGCCTAGAATAGAAGACTTATTCGATCAACTCAGAGAGGCAACGATATTTTCTAAGATAGATCTGCGGTCAGGTTACCATTGAATAAAGAGTAAAGAAAAAGACGTACCAAAGACAACATTTAGGACAAGGTACGATCACTACGAGTTCGCAGTGATGTCATTTGGCCTCACCAATGCTCCAACTATGTTAATGGAGTTAATGAACCGAGTGTTTAAGGACTGTCTAGACACTTTTGTGATCGTGCTCATTGATGACATCCTAGTGTACTCGAAAAAAGACTTGGAACACTAGGAACACCTCTGAAAAGTCCTAGCCACCCTAAGAGAGAACAAGTTGTACGCCAAGTTCTCAAAGTGCGAATTTGGCTACAACAAGTCTCTTTCTTAGGACACGTGGTGTCAAAGGACAGAGTATCCGTAGATCTCACTAAGGTCGGAACAGTCACAAAGTGAGAACGCCCAACTACGGTAACATCAGTACGGAGTTTCTTGGGACTAGCGGGATACTATCAAAGGTTCGTGCAGGACTTCGCTAGGATAGTCTCGCCTTTGATACAGTTAATGAGAAAAAAATGGTACCATTTACATGGAACGATGTTTGTGAGGCAAGCTTCTAGAACCTAAAAGAGAGATTGACAACCGCCCTAGTACTCACAGTACCCGAGAGCTTAGAAGGGTACGTAATCTATAGTGACACGTTCAATAATGGACTAGGATGTGTGTTAATGCAACGCGGTAGGTTGTTGCATATACGTCCCATCAACTAAAATAATATGAAAAGAATTACCCTACCCACGATCCGGAGTTGGCCGCTGTAGTGTTCACTCTGAAAAATTTTGCGACACTACCTGTATGGAGAGAAAACTCAAACTTTTACCGACCACAAGAGTTTAAAATATTTCTTCACCTAGAAAGAGTTAAATATGAGGCAGAGAAGGTGGCTAGAATTGGTGAAGGACTACGATGTAGATATCCAGTACCACCTTGGAAAAACAAACGTGGTCGCAGACGCTTTGAGTAGAAAGACGACCCACTCATCGGCCCTTAGTACGAGGGAAGTAAGGGTACAAAGAGAATTCAAGCGAGCCAACATAGTTGTAGCGACCGAGAGAGTCATAGCTCAGTTGGCCTGACTCATAGTGTAACTTACGCTTAGGCAGAGAATTATTACCTCCCAACGAGAGGATCCTAACCTACAGAAAGTCCAAGGCCAGCTCGACGAAAGTTCAATAGATAGATTCTCGAAGTCCTCAGATGAAGGACTATTGTATCAGGGACGCCTATGTGTCCCAGCAATAGAGAAGTTAAGAAAAGAGATACTAATAGAAGCTCACAACTCGCCATTTTCCATGCACCCAAGAGATACTAAGATGTACCAAGATTTAAAACAACATTTCTTGTGGAAGAGCATGAAGAGGGACGTGGCCGAGTTTGTGAGCAAGTGCTTAGTTTGTCAACAAGTGAAAGCTCCTACACAAAAGACAACGGGATGTTACAGCCCCTAAGTATACCAGAGTGGAAGTGGGAAAACATAGCAATGGATTTCATAGTAGGATTACCCAAAATGCTTAAAGGCTATGCAGTGATCTGGGTAATTGCCGATAGGTTAACCAAGTCGGCCCACTTCTTACCTGGGAAAGGCACATATACTGTTGATAACTGGACACAACTGTATATGAAAGAAATAGTAAGACTACATGAAGTTCTAGTGCCTATATAGTTGTAACGAAAAAATAATAATAATAAGTAAATAATAATTAAAAATAAAAAATAAAAAACAAATGATCGACTCTCTCTCCACCTTCCCCAATATCTCCCCAACACCTTCTACAACAACAAAATGAACTGCAAAAAAAAAAACAAAACAGAAAGAAAAATGACAGATTTTGAGAAGGAAAAATAGGAGAAAGAAACAGAGGAAAGATCGCAGATTTTGGGAGAGAAAAATTGGAAATAGCCTTCATTACAAGCAGATTTGATAGGAAGGGAAAGAGATAGAAAAAGAAAAGGTATCGGTAAGTTAGATCTCCTTTTCTTTTATTTTTGCAAGAGATAGAAAAGTTATCTTAGATCTCTTTTTCAATTATTTAGATTTTAGATATCTTAACAATCAAACTTGGTTGAAAATGGCAAAAAGTACCTCATTAAAAAAAGAAAAATCCATATTTTTAGGAAAGAAAAGGAAAATCAAAATCCTTTATCCAATTAATTAAAAATCAGATAAAAAATCAGATCTCCTCATCCATTACCAAGTTATTTAGATTCTAGTTAACAATTATAAATCATGTCCTCATAAATCTTTTCCTTTATACAATTATTTAGAATCAGATCTCCTTTTCCTCTACTAAACTGCTAATAGAATTAGAGGTTTGAAAAGGATTAAAGGAAGAGATCTCTAAATAATTAGAGATAGAGGAAAATATATATATTTAACTAAGTAAATACAAAAGAGAAATATAGGAAAAGAATTAAACAGAATGTTTGAAAAGAATTAAATAGAGAAAACATAGAGATCTTTAAAGAATTAAAGAGAGAGGTAAAGGAAAATATATATTTAACTAGGTAAATACATAAAAGAAAAGAGAAATATAGAGGGGGAGGAAAAGAGAAAGATTTGGTGAGCAGAATTAAAATAAATACAGAAAAGAAAAGAGAAATACAGAGGAGGAAAAGAGAAATACAGAGGAGGAAAAGAGAAGATTTAGGGAGAGAATTAAAATAAATACAGAAACAATTTGACAGAGTAAATACATAGAGTAAAAAGGATGATGAGAAATATATATATATATATATATATATATATATATATTCAATACTCATAAAGTCTCTAATGCTCACATACTTCATGGACCATTCTAAAATTTAGAGAATTGAAATTGAAATTGATGTCATGGTTCATATAGGTTGGCTTGGATACAAAGAACAAAACCGAACTTGATAAATTGGTGATACCAGTCTAAGCTAATCAGGTAAGTGGTCTTACTATCGGTTCGGTCGAAAGACTTGTCTTATGTATGATGACACGTGCCTAGTGGCCCTTGCACGTGTCATTTATGCTTTATGTTATGTGATGACATGATGACGTTAGATGATGAAGTGTTGCATTTGTATGATGATGTGATGATGTTAGATAGTGATGTTGTGATGTTATATGATGATGTGATGTTGTTATATGATGATGTGATAATGTTATGTGATGACGTGAATGATGTACATGTTATATTTGATGCACTTAATGGCTTCTATGATGAGTATGATGTATGCATGACGATGTTATTAACATGATGATATTTTCCATGTTGAACATGCCTTATGATGTTGTTTGCCATATTGCATCATGTCGTTAGATCGACATAGGACACAACCCTAAGAGTATGAAATTGATATTAATGTAAATATCCACGGGCACGTGTTACATAGCATAACCAAGAGATGAGACTAGAGGGTTGTGTCAGAAGAGATGTATAATTGGACTTAGAGGGACCTCATGCATATTGTGTGTTCATAAGCATAGGGCTACTTCCCCTAGAGATGATGAGTGCGGACGCGCACCGTATGATGAGCGCGAATGCGCACAGGTGCGAATGTACACAGATGAGGGTGTTCATGAGGCGCATGACACTATGGGGTTCCGCTGACCTTCGGACGTCGCTACAGATTAGCTTGACCAGAGGGTCCAGGGGGTGTGCGAGCGCCCTAGGGATTCACACTCGCACGTGTGAGTCGTGTGTAGGGAAGTACTACACATCCAATTTGTCCGAGACTGGAGGCCACCCTTAAGATGATTAGAGATAGGTCCCTAAATCATGATTGCATGTGTTTACATTTGCATGGCCCCCTATAGTGGGGCCACTTACCGAGTATTCTTTGAAATACTCAGGCTGTGTGCCACATCATTTTTCAGGGAAAGGCGCACTTGTACGGAGGACGGCGACATCGCGAGCAGAGACTGTGACACGTGCATAGGGTATATTCATATTTAAATTTCTAGTCTTAAGTTAGAATAGGTTGTTTTGCATTTCATTGTTTTAAAATTATTTTGTATTTGTTTTTGTTCTCTAAATTTCAGTATTTCGTATTTAAACACGTAAGACCATGGCTGTGTTTTCCAGAGAAGAAGTTGTTCTAAACGTTTTTCAAAGTTTACGCTATAAATTATGTTCATGTAAGAGTTATATTTTCGCATTATAGATGAGCATGAGACGTTAGTAGCGACTCTGAGTATGTAGAAATTTAGGGTCGTTACAATAGTGTCGGATCGAGATCCACGCTTTACGTCAACGTTTTGGCGCAGACTTCAAAAATGCGGAGTACTCGCTTCGACTTTAGTACCGCCTTCCAACCCCAAACAGAGGGACAAACGGAGCGCTTAAACTAAATTTTGGAGGACATGTTACACGCTTCCATATTAGATTTTAAGGGAAGTTGGGATTCCAAACTCCACCTGATGGAATTCTCATATAATAACAGCTTCCAAGCCACTATAGGTATGGCACCGTATAGGAAATGGTGCAATTCCTCGCTAGGTTGGGACGAAGTAGGTGAGAAAGAGCGAGTAGGAATCGAGCTGGTTCGAGTCACTAATGAGGCTGTCCAAAATCCGAGCGAGGATGCGTTCCGCTCAAAGTAGACATAAGAACTACGTTACTGTAAGACGTAGAAGCTTAGAGTTTGAGATAGGGGACCTCGTATTCCTAAAGGTTGCACCCATGGAGGATGTCATGAGGTTCAGACGTAAGGAAAAATTAAGTCCCAGATTCAGCGGACCATTCGAGATTCTCGAGCGAATCGGTCTAGTAGCATATAAGTTAGCCCTACATCCCTCCCTCTCAGAAGTACACGAGGTATTTCACATGTCGATGCTGAGAAAATACATGACGGACCGCATCCATATAATAGACTACGAACCCCTTCAACTCAATGAAGATTTGAGTTAAGAAAAAAAAAAACTCAAAATGATACTAGCTCATGAAGTGAAAGCGTTATGTAATAGAGACATTGCGTTCATTAAGATGTTGTGGCACAACCACCACACCGAAGAAGTTATATGGTAGCGCGAGAACGAAATAAGAGAGAAATACCCTGAGTTAATCAAGGAGTTTGAGACTTTCAAGGACGAAAGTTTCTGTTAGGAGTATATAATGTAACAATAGTACAAAAAATAATAATAATAATAATTAATAATTACATAATAAAAATAATAATTTTCCCTAAATTACTCTCGACTAACCCCTCCTTCCTCTCCCCAACCAACTCCGTCAAAATCCCAAATCCATAAATCGAGTATGCATAGGTGGTTCTTGCAACAATTAAAAAAAAATACTAAAGGAGCTGAAGATTTAATTGGAGAGATAAAAAAAAATACCAACAACCAGAGCTGAAGATTTAATTGGAGAGAGTGGAAGATTTAATTGAAGAGAGAGCTGGATATTTAATTGGGGAGAGATCGTGAAGATTTAATTAGAGAGAAATCTTGGAGATTTAATTGGAGAGAGCTGTTGTTTTGTTATTACTTAAATCACGTCAGAATCAGATTTTCTTTTCTTTCATCTAATTATTCCTAATTAGATCTTTGGTTCCCTACCAAGTTATTTAGATTTTAGTTAGCCGGTTAGGTTATAGAAATAACTAGAATCAATGAGCCCAATATCTGTTAACATAATTAAAAATATATATAATAAATACAGAAGAGAGAGAAAAAATGGAAGATAGGAAGTAAATACAGAACCTAAGAAAATAGAAGATTTGGTGAAAAAAATTAGCAGTGTAAATCAGAGAGGAAAATGAAAAGTTAAGCAAAGAAAAGGATTGGTCGAAAGACTTGTCTTATGTATGACGGCACATGCCCAGTGGCCCTTGCACGTGTCATTTATGCTTTATGTTATATGATAATGTGATGTCGTTATATGATGACATGATGACGTTAGATGATGATGTGTTGATGTTGTATGATGATGTGATGATGTAATATGATGACTTGACGACGTTAGATAGTGATGCGATGATGTTATATGATGATGTTATGTTGTTATATGATGATGACAATGTTATGTGATGATGTGGTGACGTTAGATGATGATGTGATGATGTTATATGATGATGTGTGAGTTATGATGCTTGATGATGTACGTAGTGTATATATATTTCGATGAATGACGTACTTGCTTGATGAACTTTATGGCAATATGATGAGTATGATGATTGTGTGATGTTTACCTTAATATGAGGACGTTTTCCATATTGAGCACGCTATATGATGATGAGTGTCATATTGCATCATGTCGTTAGATCGACATAGGACACAACCCTAAGAGCATGAAAATGATATTAATATAAATATCCACGAGTATGTGTTACCTAAAGTAACAAAGAGATGAGACAAGAGGGTTGTGTCAGAAGAGACCTTATGATGGATTTGGAGGGACCTCATGCATATTGTATGTTCATAAGGATAGGGCTACTTCTCCTAAAGATATGAGTGAAAACGCGCACAATATGATGATGAGTGCGAAAGCGCACAATATTATGATGAGTGTGAAATCACACAACATGATAATGAGTGTGAATACGCACCGCGTGATGATGAGTGCGAATACGCACCGCATGATGATGAGTGCGAATATGCACCGTATGATGATGAAAGTGTTCATGAGGCGCATGACACTATGGGGTTCCACTGACCTCCAGACGTCACTACAGATTAGCTTGGCCAAAGGGTCCAGGGGATGTGCGAGCGCCCTGGCGATTCACACTCGCACGTGTGAGTCGTGTGTAGGGAAGTACTACACATCCAATTTGTCTGAGATTGGAGGTCACCCCTATGATGTTAGAGATAGGTCTCTAAATCATGATTGCATGTGTTTGCATTTACATGGTCCCCTATAGTGGGGTCACTTACTGAGTATTCTTCGAAATACTCAGGTCGTGTGCCACTCATTTTTCAGCTAAAGGTAAGGCGTACTTGTACGGAAGACATTGACATCGCGAGTAGAAACTGTGGCACGTGCATAGGGTAGATTCATATTTAAATTTCTATAGAATAGGTTGTTATAGGCCAAACAGAATCACACACCAAAATGAATGAAAATTTAACTTGAAGTTCGTGTTGCAAAACTTACAAAGCATTCATAGCTCCAACTTTAAGGAACTTTGAGTCTAACTTCATGTCTCATGTAAACCAATTGTTAGTATATGTCCATCAATATCCATTTAATCCCGAAGATTTCCATTCATTATTATATGCCAAGAAGTAAATAGCAGAAAAGGTTAGCATAAAAATACTAAGATGGGGATGATTATCAATATGAGGTGAAGAAATTAAGACAAGTCATCCATGGACGGATGATTTTAGTTAGTTAGACCACTATCTTAATTAGATAAACTTTTATCCCAGATCAATAAACAAATAAGTATATCTTTTTTCTCTGGTTCTTCTTTAGTACTTTTATATGGTTGTTGATACAAGATTAAAAACAATTACCTTAAAAAAAACAGCACGAAGAATCATCATCTAAAAGTTTAGGGATCAATTTTTCGTTCCAACTCCATCCAAAGTCTCAAATACGTTTGTAAGCGAGAAGAAAGAAGATCTTAAGATTCAACAATAGCCTCGCCAACTGGAGAAGAAAAATAAGAGACATGAGTGGTGAGTGGAAAGAAGAGAGGAAAAAGGAAAAGGAAAATCAAAGAGATTGAAAAAGATTGAAAAAGATTTTTGCAATATTTACCCAAAATTTTAGAAGATTGTTAGGACATAAAAATGATTGGAGAAGAAATGAGAAAGGAGAAATAATTTTAGAAGATTGTTTGGGCATAGAGAATGATGGGAGAAGAAATAGGGGAGGAGGAGACGAGGGAGTGGGAATAGAAATTGTAATAGTCCAAAATAAAAAATAAAAAAAAGAAACATTACCATCCTTCAACCAAAAAAATTCTCCCACCTCTCTCCACTAACTTTAAAAGAAATAAAAAAATTATTAGATTTGAGAAAAACAAAAATGGTATTCACTTGTGGATATGTAGATTTACTGGGAGAGAAGGAAAATTATCAGATTTAACAGAAGCAAAGAGAAAAAGAGAAAAGTTTATCCTAAGTTAGATCCTCCTTTTCTTTTATTCTCTTTTATTTATTTAAATTTTTGCTATATTCTATTTATTAGAGAAAATAATAAGTAAATCAAAATCAACTAACATTAAAAAAAAAAAAATTTAAATCAGAATAGATTAAAAATGCTTCAGCTAATTGCATGTAAATGGCAGGGTCATTTTTAAGGAAAGAAAAGAAAATCATAATAGATTGAAAATGTCCAAAAAAAAAAAAAAAATATTGTAAACACAATTAAATAACAATTACATACTCTACAACTGCATAGCCATTTTTAGGAAAGTACGGAAAATTAGAATCCATTGAAAATGTTTTTGTTAATTACATAGTCATTTTTAGGAAATAGAAGAAAAAAATTCATTGAAAATGACTTAGGTTAATTGCATAGTGATTTGTAGGAAAGAAAAGAATACAAAGAAGAGAAACAAAGTGGTACAACAGTAGGAAGGAAAATGGAAGAGGTGAGAAATTATTATTATTTGTACCTAGAGAATATAATATTATAACAAACAATATTTCGATGGAATGATTCAACCAACATGAAATAATATTGACATATTTTTAATTTAAGTTTTACTTCCCAACAAAATTTAGAAACAATGAAAACGTGGAATTCGAGTTTTACTGAGACCGTTTTAGAGCTGTATTTCACATTGTTAGTTGGATTATTAATTAAAATGTGAAATACTAAGGAAAGGTGACGAACGGTGCGATAGGAAGCAAATCCCAGCAACCTTTGGAGCAGCTCTCGAGGAACGGGAGCTTACGTTAATTAAATTAGGGAATACTTCGGCTAAGGCCAACCAAGTAAGTGGTCTTACTATAGGATAGGCTAAAAATTGTATGAGTTATGATGATGTATGAACTGTGTCGTACGATGCCGTATGTTAGTATATGATGATGTATGAATTGTATCATATGATGTCGTATACTAGTATATGATGATGTATGAGTTATGATGATGTGTGAGTTATGATGCTTGATGATGTGCGTAGTATATATGTATTTCGATGAATGACGTACTTGATATGCTTGATGCACTTTATGGCAATATGATGAGTATGATGATTGCGTGATGTTTACCTTAATATGATGATGTTTTCCATATTGAGCATGCTAAATGATGATGAGTTCCATATTGCATTATGCGTTAGATCGACATAGAACACAACCCTAAGAGCATGAAAATGATATTAATATAAATATCCACGAGTATGTGTTACCTAAGGTAACAAAGATATGAGACTAGAGGGTTGTGTCAGAAGAAACATTATGATGAATTTAGAGGGATCTCATGTATATTGTATGTTCATAAGCATAGGGCTACTTCCCCTAGAGATGATGAGTACGGACACGCACAGTATGATATGAGTGTGAATGCGCACAAATGAGGGTGTTCATGAGGCGCATGGCACTATGGGGTTCCGCTGACCTCCGGACGTCACTATAGATTAACTTGACCAGAGGGTCCAGGGGGTGTGTGAGCGCCCTAGAGATTCACACTCGCACGTGTGAATCATGTGTAGAAAAGTACTACACATCCAATTTTTGTCCGAGACTGGAGGCCACCCCTATGATGTTAGAGATAGGTCCCTAAATCAGGCCGTATGCCACATCATTTTTCAGGGAAAGGCAAGGCGCACTTGTACGGAGGACGGCGGCATCGCGAGCAGAGACTGTGACACGTGCATTAGAGTAGCTTCATATTTACATTTCAAGTTTTAAGTTAGAATAGGTTGTTATGTATTTCATTGTTTTAAATTATTTTGTATTGCTTTTAAGTTCTCTAAATTTCAGTACTTCGTATTTAAACACGTAAGATCATGGCTGTGTTTTCAGAAGAAGTTATTTTAAGCGTTTTTCGAAGTTTACATTATAAATGATGTTCATGTAAGAGTTATATTTCTGCATTATAGATGAGCATGAGACGTTAGTAGCGACTCTGAGTATGTGGAAATTTAGGGTCGTTACAGTTGGTATCAGAGCTCTAGGTTTTAGATTTTGTAGACTAGCCTACGATGTAGGCTTGGCATGTTCCATTGTCCGTCAGGTACGTCTTGTACAAGATAATAAAAGAGAAACGTTTTCAAACTCGCATGCATTTTTATGTCAATATTACTGAAATTATTGTGATATTTCATGTATTTATTTAAGAGTATAATGTGATGTGTTGCATGCTGAGTGATTTTGTTTTCAATATTATGTGAATTTAGTATGTGTAATGTTTAGCATAATTTCATAAGTAATGAGCCTTAGACTTAAGAGATGTTATCTTGGTTTCTAGAACCATGCTGCCTAGACCACGTGAAAGAGTAAGATGAGAAAGGGGACAACCTCCAATTAGAGGTAGAGGACGAGGTGAGGCTGAAGAGAGCCCACCTCGAGAAGTCTCAGAGACAAGGTTTGAATTAAAACCATTATTGCATGTATGGTCGGCAAGCACCCCTGCGAGGGTAGACCTAATAACTAAGGATAGAGTAAAGGATGACCAAGCAATAGTAGCTGACTAAACTCTAAGCGTAGACCTAATAGTAGTAAAGATGACCGACTTCGACGTAATACTAGGCATGGATTGATTAGCTGCAAACCGTGCTAGTATAGACTGTCGCAAAAAAAAAAATGATATCCTTACCACCGGTGAGACCTAGCTTTAAATTTAAAGGCACAAGTACCGAGAGTACCCCAAAGATAGTCTCGATGATGAAAGTAAAATGATTAGTCCAATAAGGCAGTTGTACTATATCAGCATGTGTCGTAGACGTAAGAGGAAAAGAAAAGATCCTACAAAATGTGCCAATAGTAAACGAGTTCCTGGATGTATTTCCGGACGACCTACCTAGAATACCCCCTTTTCGAGCGGTCGACTTCGTCATAGAACTCGAGCTGGGAATTGGGCCTATTTTCAAAACACCCTATCGCATGACGCCAGCAGAGTTGAAGGAACTCAAGGCGCAATTACAAGACTTACTGGATAAAGGGTTCATTCGACCTAGCGTAGCCCCTGGGTGCACCAGTGTTGTTTGTTACGAAGAAAGATGGATCGATGTGTCTGTGCATCGATTACAGAGAGCAAAATAAGAGAATCATAAAGAACAAATACTCTCTGCCTAGAATAGAAGACTTATTCAATCAACTCAAAGAGGCAATGATATTTTCTAAGATAGATCTTGTTACCATTAAATAAAGAGTAAAGAAAAAGACGTACAAAAGACAGCATTTAGGACAAGGTACGATCACTACAAGTTCGTAGTGATGTCATTTGGCCTCACCAATGCTCGAACTGTGTTAATGGAGTTAATGAACCGAGTGTTCAAGGACTGTCTAGACACTTTTGTGATCATGCTCATTGATGACATCCTAGTGTACTCGAAAACAGACCTGGAACACCAGGAACACCTCTGAAAAGTCCTAGTCACCCTAAAAGAGAACAAGTTGTACGCCAAGTTTTTAAAGTGCGAATTTTGGTTACAACAAGTCTCTTTCCTAGGACACGTGGTGTCAAAGGATAGAGTATCCGTAGATCCTACTAAGATCAAAGCGGTCACAAAGTGGGAACGCCCAACTACTGTGCAGGACTTCGCTAGGATAGCCTCGCCTTTGACATAGTTAACGAGAAAAAGGGGTACCATTTATATGAAATGATGCTCGTGAGGCAAGCTTCCAGAACCTAAAAGAGAGATTGGTAACTGCCCCGGTACTCACAGTACCTGAGAGCTTAGAAGGGTACGTAATCTATAGTGACGCGTCCAAGAAGGGACTAGGATGTGTGTTAATGCAATATAGTAAAGTTGTTGCATACGCGTCTCGTCAACTAAAAGAATACCAAAAGAATTACCCTACCCACGACTTGGAGTTGGCCGCTGTAGTGTTCGCGCTGAAAATTTGGCGACACTACCTGTATGGAGAGAAAACTCAAAGTTTTACCAACCACAAGAGTTTAAAATATTTCTTCATCCAGAAAGAGTTAAATATGAGGTAGAGAAGGTGGCTAGAATTGGTGAAGGACTACGAAGTAGATATCCAGTACCACCCTGGAAAACCAAACGTGGTTGCAGACGCTTTGAGTAGAAAGACGGTCCACTCGTCAACCCTCATTACGAGAGAAGTAAGGGTACAAAGAGAATTCGAGCGAGCCAACATAGTTGTAGCGACCGAGAGAGTCATAGCACAGCTAGCCCCTACGCTTAGGCAGAGAATTATTACCTCCCAACGAGAGGATCCAAACCTACAGAAAGTCCTAAGCCAGCTAGCCGAGAGTCCAGTAGATGGATTCTCGAAGTCCTCAGATGAAGGACTATTGTATCAAGTGATGGTGTTACTATAACACGTGCTGAAGCAATTTGGATCTTAGGCACTCTAAGTACATTAATTATAGTAAATTAGCTAGCATGTTCAAAAGCATTAAAACTCAAATGAGTTTGAATACTAACTTTTTGTAGTTCAAATTCCTTTTTCCTCACGAACCGGTTTCGAACCACCACTAGTGTCTTCCCTACTATTCTCCGGCCTTAGAACGGGATTGTGGAATCCGGTGAGTGACGAAACTTGATAGGAATTTAGTATATGTAAAGAGAGAGTTTTGAGAGATTTTCTCAAAGTTTTTCAAGAACTAGTTCCATGTACCATCTATTTATAGAGTTATATTTGCATGTTCATGCAAATTTGAGATTACTAAATTTTGACACTCAAAATTTCATTCAAATTTGTGGGATTATGTGGCAAGCATGCAAGTTTGAGTTAACCAAATTTTGACACTCAAAATTCCACTCAAATTTGTGGGATTATGTGGCAAACATGCAAGTTTGGTTAAACCATATATTGACACTCAATATTCCACCAACTCAAACATGGATTTTTCCATTAGGTGAAGTTAACATTTTGACTTTCTTTATTTTAATTCAACAATTAATTTAAATAATTTATTTCAAATCAAAATAATATTAAATGATTAATTAAATAATTTAATTAATATTTAACATTAAATAAAATGTCAATCCCGATCAATTCCGACACATATTGATTATGAATCCCTATTCATAATTAAAATATTTAAATCTTATTTAAATATCTCCAATTCTCTCTTTTTATTTAATTCATAATTAAAACAAAATGCGGTTAAATATATCGTATATATTTAGCGTATATTCCTTAATTTGAATTCGAACACTTCGAACTCACTCGTCACACTGTTCTAAGGTTTAGTCTGATATGAGCTAGCAGAGGGACCAATGGACCTACAGATCATGGGCTTCAATGATCCGAGATTAACCGGCTAAACTCATTAACCTTGTTAACCAACATTCGTTAACGACTAGGACACTCCACTATAGCCTAGTAGTTGCACTCCCCTCACTATAGATATATTTCTGTCCATTTGATATAACCATGATTAGTAAGTCGATCCTTCACAGGTTGTTCGTAACTAGAGCTGGGTCAATTTACCGTTTTACCCCTAAAGTTACTTCTTGTTCCTTAAGTCCCACTGATCCTCTAATGAACAATTGGTTTGTGGTCCAACCACCAAACTGAATCCCTCTCGGGCCAATGAGAGGGTGGGACCCCTTGTTCAAGACTTGTCAGTACTTAAGGGAACAACCTCTCTACTATCTCTAAAAGCAGGTAGGAGTGAATTCCATCTTACACCCTATGTCCCCAGCTATTCACCCAGTCTTACCCCTGAAATGGGAGGCTTATTGAGTCGGCAAACTCGGGCCACTCTCACCCATGCAAATCTAAGGATAATTTCGAATAAACAGGAGTTCATAGTTAGCTCAGGATTAAGACCGAGTTACCTAGGTCATCGAATGAAAAAATCAGTCTCAACAATAAACGACATTATAAAGTGAGTGGTTTTCTTCATGGTCCGATCTTATGCAATACTCATTGCATAGGACGCCCCTACTCACATGTCTCCACATGTACAATTTAGTGATCACATTGTTTTATATCATATACAAAAGTGGACCGCGTCCATAGTGTCCCCAGAATAAGGTACTCAGCCTTATCCCTGTACTATAGATCATTTTGACTATATACTTGAACTTGATCCACTCTTATGTCTCTACATATAGTTCAAGTAATCATACTATAGCCAGAGTGTTCTTAGTTTATTGGATTTAGATTAATGATCATAATAAAATTCACTTTATTCAATAACAATTGTTACTGAATAAACATCAATAATAACTTTATTGAAAATAGAATATGTTTTTGTTTTGAGTTTTAGGACATAAAACCCAACATCAGGGACGCCTATGTGTCCCGACAATAGAGGAGTTAAGGAAAGACATACTAACGGAAGCTCACAACTCGCCATTTGCCATGCACCCAGGAGGTACAAAGATGTACCAAGATTTAAAATAACATTTCTGGTGGAAGAGCATGAAGAGGGATGTGGTCGAGTTTTTGAGCAAGTGCTTAGTTTGTCAACAAGTGAAAGCTCCTAGACAAAAGACAGTGGGGATGTTACAGCCCCTAAGTATACCGGAGTGGAAGTGGGAAAACATAGCAATGGACTTCATAGTAGGATTACCCAAAACGCTTAAAGGCTATACAATGATTTGGGTAATTATCGATAGGTTGACCAAGTTGGCACACTTCTTACCTGGGAAAGCCACATATACAGTTGATAATTGGGCACAACTGTATGTGAAAGAAATAGTAAGACTACATGGAGTTTCAGTGTCTATAGTGTCGGATCGAGATCCACGCTTTACGTCAGCGTTTTGCTGCGGACTTCAAAAAGTATTGAGTACTCGCCTCGACTTTAGTACCACCTTCCACCCCCAAAAAAGATGGATAAACGGAGCGCTTAAACCAAATTTTAGAGGACATGTTACGCGCTTGCGTATTAGATTTTAAGGGATGTTGGGATTCCAAACTCCACCCTGATGGAATTCTCATATAATAATAGCTTCCAAGCCACTATAAGGCACTGTTTGTGGCCCTACATGAGAAACGGTGCAGGTCTCCACTATGTTGAGACGAAGTAGGTGAGAGAGAGTTAGTAAGATCCGAGCGGGTCCGAGTCACCAATGAGGCTGTCCAGAAAATCCGAGTGAGGATGCATACCGCTAGAAGTAGACAGAAAAGCTACTCTGATGTAAGGTCTAGAAGCTTAGAGTTTGAGATTGGCAACCATGGAAGATGTCTTGAGGTTCAGATGTAAGGACAAGTAAGTCCTAGATGCATTGGACATGTCGAAATTCTCAAGCGAATTGGTCCATAGCGTATAAGTTAGCTATACCTCCCTTCCTCTCAGAAGTACACGAGGTAGTTCACATGTAGATGTTGAGTAAATACATGATGGGCTCTATACACATAATAGACTACGAGCCCCTCCAACTCAATGAAGATTTGAGTTACGAGGAAAACCAATAGAATTTTAACCCGAGAAGTGAAAGCGCTACGCAACCAGGGAAAGTGGGAGAACATGTTGGGCATAGAGTATGCCCTAGGACACATGTCTCACCAGCTTTAGTGCAAGTAGGAGATTGTTGGGATTTATGCCCTAAAGCCTCGTAATTAATTATTTAGTTTTTAACAATAATTTTTCTTATTTTATTTGTAATTTAATTGTTATCCATTGTATTCAAGTAATATCCTAAAGAGTCTATAGTATATGGACAAGGTTGGGTGCCTTATCTTGGTAACACTATTGATACGACCCATTTTTTAACAGTTACAAATGATTTGATCCAAATCGTTCATGTGGAGACATGTAAGTGGGGGTATCCTATACAATGAGTTTGTATAAGACTAGACCAAGAAATATTCAATCTCTCCTTGTAAATCCGTTAATTGAGAAGATTAATATTTCACATGATGTTCATATGCGACTCGATCTTAATCTTGAGTGAGTTATGAACTTCTGCCTGTGAAGGCTTGTGCTTTAATTTACATGGGTGAGAATGACTCTTTTAGCCGATTCAATATGTCTACCGTTTTGGGGACTTGACCAAATACGGAGTTGGGAACATATTATCATGAGATGGAATTCACCCCTTTCCATATAAGGAAAGTAGATGAGTTGTTCTCTTAAGTACTGATTTCGAGGCTTGAACAATGGGCCCCACCCTCTCATTGGCCCGAGAGGGACTTGGTTTACAATTGGATCATAAACAAATTGTTCATTAGAGAATCAGTGGTACTTAAGGTGAAAAATATAATTACAGGGATAAAAATGGACTTTTGACCCAGTTGTAATTATGAACAACTTGTGAAGGAACGACTTGCTTGTAATGATTATATCAATGGACATAACTTGTCCGTGCATAAGAGTGCAACTCTAGGTCTATAGTAGAGTGACCTATAGTTAATGAATGGAAATTGATTAATTAAAGAGTTTAATTAATTAATTTTGTATCATTGGAGCTTATAATCTGTAGGTCCATGAGGCTCCTTGCGGCTCCTTCCTAGTAACTCGAAAAGTTCAATTTAATTGAAAGAGAAATTTTAAGTGTTCAAATTAATATTTAATATATTAGATATATTAAATATAGAGGAGAAAATAGATTTAATTTGAAATGGTCAAACTAATATTTTATATATTAGATATATTAAATAAATATAGAAAATAATGGAAAAATATATATTAACATGAAGGGTTCAAATTAATATTTAATATATTAGATATATTTAAAAAAGAAAAATATATTTATTGGATTTGATACCATTAAATATTAAATCAATTAATGTATTTTGATACATTAAATAAAAAATATATTTAAAATTTGAATGAAATTCAAATTTGTTAAATATATATTAGGATATCTTATAATATTTAAATATGATTGATATAAAATATTATATCCTAATATAAGACATGCAAATATATTATTTGGCAAAATTATCCGAGTCCCTGTAAATAGAACTTTCGGGTTGACCCAGAGACATGATTTTCTCCCACTTTCTCTAGAGAATGAAACTACATCTCCAGCGAATTCTCGAAACTCTTCCTTTCCGATCCCTTTGGGATTTTCTGTCAAGAGGTTCCCACAAGTCTTGGCCTTATGTTCGAGGCATAGCAAGGAAGAACTTGTGGAATATGAAGAACTTTTGCATGGTTGGAATTCTTCAAGAAGTCTTGCAACCTAAGGTTTCTACAAAGGTAGAGTCCTTGCTCTCCAATCTATTGTTTTGTTTTAATTCTTAATAAAAATCAAAATGGTTTCCAAAACTTCCGCTATGTTGAGGAAGAGTACATTTCCTTCATCCTGATGTTTGGACCAAAGTTCTTCAAAAACTTTTACCAACTAGAGCTTCAGAGAGTTAGAAACCCAAAGTTCATCCATCCCTCACACTGTCTCATCGTTTGGTGCAAAGTTCATCCAAACTTCGATCCGTTAGGCTTAGAAACCTGAATTTCGTGGTTTGGAGAGCCCGTTTGACCTATTGGAGCTTTAGAGAGTTAGGAACCCTAAGTTCGTCCTTTCTAGAGCTTGTCTCGACGTTTGTGTACACTTGTTAATCCCTTCTAGAGTTCGGACAAAAGTTCGCCCAAACTCCTTTTCGAGAGCTTTGGAGAGTTAGAAACCAAAAGTTCATCTTTTCTGCAGTCCGTCTCAGCGTTTGGACCAAACTTTGACCTATTAGAGGTTTGTAGGGCCACAAACCTAAAGTTTGTCCTTCCTTCCAAGAGTTCATCTCAAAGTTCGTGCCAAAGTTCGTCCAACCTTGGACCCATCGGAGCTTTGGAGGAGGTCTAGAGACCCGAAGTTTGTTGCCTTTAGAGTTTGCCGAAACCTGGGCCTAGTATGTAATAGCCCGAAAATAAATAAATAAATAAACAAAGAAAAATTATTATTCCGTTTAAAAAAAAATAATAATAATAATAATAAATTAATATAAATAAATAAAAAAAACAACTCTCCCCACTCCTCTCCACTAATCTCTCATCCCTTCCCCCTCCTCTCTCCTCAACCCGACACAATATCACAGTTAGTAAAAAAAATAAACAGAAAAAAAGAGAAAAAGTAAGGGCTTTTCAACACAAGCAGATATGATGCAGATTTACTAGGGAGAGATTTTGGTCAGTTATTATGGTAAAATCCAGATTTCCTTTTCCTTAAATTAGGTTAGAATCACATTTCTTTCTTTATCCATATTTTACAGAGGATCTGCCGCAATCAAATCTTATGTTCCCATATCCAATTAATTAGATTTAGGAAATAAGGTTAGAATCAATCAAAATTTAGTTGTCATATATATAAAGCTGTAAGATGGAGCCAAACAATCTATTAAAATTGGTCAATAATATCTCTTTACAGAATGAAAATAAATATTGTAAGAGTAATATCTGTTTACAAAATTGAAAATATAGAATGAAAATAATTATAGAGGGAAGATTGTGGAAAGATTTGGTCAACAACGGTTAAATATGAGGGCAAGGAACTCCATCAAATTTTGTCTGGTTGAAAATAACATTATATATATATATATATATATATATATACAGCATTTCAAGACTTTTAACATGACCAATGTAAATTAGAGAAATAATTTTATAGGTTCAAACTTGAAACTGATGTCACGGACTCACATAGGTTGACTTGGATTTCAAAGGACGAAATCGAACTTTCATTAAGGATATATTCGTGACAACGACTTAAGCTAACCAGGTAAGTGGTCTTACTATCGGCATGGTTATATTTGATGTTGACACGTGCATGTGGTTCTGCACGTGTCATATATACTGATATGTGTGAATTATCTGTTAATCAGTATGCTTATATTATGTTTATCTTATGTTATAATATGTGAGTTGTATGATAATAATTATGGTACGATGTGTTCAAGGATAGGTTTGAGATAGGATACGAGAAGGATGCACAAAATGAAACGTAATGATAGGAATAAGAGACGTTTATGAAACGTTAGGGTTAGGTTACATACCAGAGTGCTATGGATAGGAGAGATGGATGAAAGGATATGGTTAGGATATGGGTAGAAAGGGATAGGTTTGTGATAGATTGATAGAACGATAGCGTTAGGACACGTTCCTGTGATGTTATGGCTAAGGTACATTCACGAAACGAAATAACTGTGATAGGTATAAGAACGTTAAGGCTATGATAAGTTAGGAAACGATATGACCACGAAGTGCTTACAATATGACATGTTTATGATACGATATATTGTGATGTGATATGTTATGTTTAGATTGTTTTATGTGACCATTGAGGTAATTGTTGTATGAATTGCATATTACGAAATGACATGTGAAAAGCATGGAGTGTTTTGTTATGCTTTCTAAATTGTATGTATACAGTATGTTATGAATGACATGATATCACGATAAATGAAATGAAATGTAACCCCGATATGAATGATGAACGATATGTGAAATGATATGAGAAAGGATATGATACGAATGAAAGATGATAGCGGGGTTATATTCATTAATGATAAAAGTAGAAACATGGGGACCTCATGCATTATGTGTGTTCATGCATTTGGGGGACACCCCTATTCCATCACGAGGGTACGGACGCATACATCCAATGGCAGGACAACGATCGTTATGCTTTGCATAGCGCTGCCGTGACGGTTACTAGTTCTAACAGGTCCCGGCATAAGGGGCTCCACAGAGTATGCCCACCGGGTAATGAAAGTGGCCCAGCGGTGTGCGAACTAGCTGGTGAGCCCATACTCGCACGTATGGGCTGTGTGTAGAGTATATGGTACACGTCCAAAGTTTACCCATTAGGACAGCACCGTAGGGAAAACGAAACGAAACGAAAGATAGGTCCCATTATTTCATTGCATGTGATTGTTGCATTTAACCCCAATAGTGGGGTCACTTACCGAGTATTTCTTTAAATACTCAAGCCATGTGCTACTACATTTTTCAGGTTAAGGGCGAGACATTCCTATACGGCTGACGACGGCATCGCAACTCGAGACCATGGCACATGCATAGGATAAGGGTATTTATTTTCTTAGACTTAGGCTAGAATAGGATGTTTTTAACTTAAATGTTTATTTATTTTATTTACTCTTTTGTTGTGTCGTTTTAAAGATGTTTTTGAAACACGCAAGCCATGGCTGTGTTTTCAAGATAAAGGTTATGTTTTATGGAATTTAAATGAAGTCTTCCACATGCAATGTTTATGATATGTATATAGTAGCGACCTTAAATTAAGTAGAAAATTTTGGGTCGTTACATGGTAAGTCTTTGGAGGGTTTTGAAACCAAAAGTCCATCCTTCCCAGAGTTCGTCTTGTCATTTGTGCCGAATTTTGTCGAAACATGGGCTGGTTAGAGCTCGGGAGCCAAAAATTCATTTTTTTCCAAAGCCTGTCCTGATGGTTCGACCAAAGTTCTTCCAAACTTTTACCAATTAGAGCTTCAGAGAGTTAAAAACCCAAAGTTCATCCATCCCTCACACTGTCTCATCGTTTGGTCCAAAGTTCGTCCAAACTTCGATCTATTAGGCTTAGAAACCTGAACTTCATGGTTTTAGTGGACATTTGAAAAATTGAAAGTTTCTTTTGTGGGGAGACTATAATACCAACAAATTATTATGTAAAAGGCCGATTGTGTAGGAATGAAATTGAGATCTGAAATTGAGACTTTTACCCTTAAAAATTCGAGCATCATATTTTCCATTTCTAAGTTTCAAGCAATTCTTGTGGTAGATTGCATCTGAGTCATTCAATCAAGCCTTGATCAAGTTCGATTGTGGAGTGACTCAATTTAGAACAAGATTCCAAATCTTGCTTCTAGATCTTTGATCTTAAAAGGTAATCTAATTCTAGCCTTATTCCTCGGTTGATCTGAATTTTGTATAACGAGGTGTTAATTTCTTTGATTCGAGAGTTCTTGCTTCAACCAAAACTTGGATCATTGGGCTGAAGATTAGGGTTGCCTTGTCAATTTGGTATCAGATCGGTTGCATGTTTGTTGCCTACTCTAGAATTGATTTTATATTTCATTTATACTATTGTTGATCTTTTCTTCAACTCTGTCCATTTATTTTCTTGCTGTCATTTCCACCATTTTTCATCATCTTTTTACTTTGTTCTTATTTTCTTCTTAAAAATCATATTTAGATTGTAAAAAAAAAAAAAAAAATCCTTATCATATTTGTTCTTAAAATTGTGATTATAAATTGTCCTTATCATTTGTTTTTTTACCATTTACATGTTTATTTGAAGATAAAATAACCTTCGATTCACATTTTTCTGAAACCATATAAATCTGGAATCGTTGTGTTTGATTTTTTTTTCTCATAATTTACACTTGAAGATAACTTCTAAATTTTTCCGAATTCTGTAAAAAGGAAAGTTAGATCGTTCTCAAAATCTTCACGACCTTTCTTTTTGGAATTCATTTTTTAGTGTGCAATTCTATCCAAAAAATATATGTGTACCTTATTTGTTTGTTCATTTCTTGTTTTATTTTGCTGTTATTTCATAATTAACTTATCTTGATTTCCTTGAATAGTTTTCTACTATCAGAATTGCTTTATCCATATATTAATCTAGCTTGATCGTAATTTAGTCACTTTCCCAAATAGCCTACCTTTGCCATATATTAATCTAGCTTGATCGTAATTTAGTCACTTTCCCAAATAGCCTACCTTTGTGTGTAATAAATACGAGTGTCTCTAGTGTAAAATCAGTGAGTTGAGTGTATGAGGTCCTAAACATATTTAACTATTGTTTGTACCATCATGAACCAAGACAGAGGAAATGGAGGGGAGATCAATGAAGCTAGGTAGAGAGAAGCACAGGTCAGAACCATTATTCGTTTGAACAAAGTTATTAGTACATTGACAGACCAGATGGAGCGAATTGAAATAGTCTTAGGTAATCTTCAAGGAAGAGAAGTACTCTTGAATGAAGAAGTTGAAAATGAAGAAGATGACAATGTCACTCTTTTAGTGGGACATAATCCTAGGGGAGGGAGAGATGTCAGTTGAGGGAGAGGAAGAGGCAGAAGAAGGGGTAAAGAAATTTTAGCACCAAAAAGAATTGAGAGGGAGTACCAATATGAGAGAGGAGTAGAAAGAGGAGTCGGGGGAGTAAAACTTAAAAACTCTATACTCTACAAGAGGGATTAAAAAATGTTAAAGAATATTACAAAGAAATGGAAGTACTTATGAATAGAGCATGCATTGATGATGACGAGGAGGATACAATGGCTAGATTCCTTGGTGGGTTAAACCGACAACTTCCTCATCAAGTGGATAGGCAAGCGTACTTTGATATGCAAGAATTGTTACACCTTCCTGTTAAAATCGAAGTGCAACTAGCTTGGGCAAAGGAGAACTCCAAGAGGTATGTTATTTCTAAGTCTACTACTTTCAACACTTGGAAAAAAAATGCAAAAATTGAAAAGATAGATTTCAAGGTTAGAGGTAAGTATGAGCTTGAAAAAAAGAACAAATCTGAGATCTCCAAGGGTAAAGAGAAAGTGGAGGAATCAAGGTTAGAAGTAAGTATGAGATTGAAAAAAAGAACAAAGCTGAGATTTCCAAGAGTAAAGAGAAAGTGGAGAAATACAAGGAGGTTCGAGAAAGCAATAGAGACATCAAATGTTGGAAATGTCAAGGAATTGGTCATATTAGTCGTGATTGTCCTAACAAGAGAGTCATGATCATTAAGAATGGACAAGTTGTCACAGATAGTGAGGAAAGTGACCACGATGAGCTAGTTGAAGAAGAAATCTAGGAGAATGAGGAGAAATTGGAAGATGAGAGTCATTTGGCATTTGTTACAAGAAGACTTCTTAAAACTCAAGTTACGGAGAATGATGTTGATGATCAAAGAGACAACTTATTTCACACAAGGTGTTTAGTCAAGGAGACTCCTTGTAGTCTTGTTATTGATAGTGGAAGTTGCACCAATGTAGTAAGTATCATGTTGATCAAAACGTTGCAAATTCCAACCCAACACCATCCTAACTTACAAGCTTCAATGACTCAATGACAATAGAACAATGAAGGTAGTTTCTCAAGGTTTAATATCTTTTATTTTAGAAAATATAAAGATGAAGTTCTTTGTGATGTGCTACCAATGCTTGCTGGAGACATATTACTTGGCCGACCTTGGCAATTTGATAGCAAGGTCATGTATGATGGTTATTTGAATAAGTATTTTTTTTTTATATAAAAGATGGTAGAAAAACCACTCTTGTACCTTTGAGTTCTGCAGATGTATTTACTGATCAATTAAAGTTGGAGAAAAAAAAAGAGTTCGATGAAGAAGAATTGAGGGAAAAATGTGGTGAAAAGAAGAATGAAATTGAAAAAAAAAAAGAAAAGAAAGTGAGTTGTTTGGTTAGAGTTTGAGAGGTTAGAAGGGCAATGTTTTCACAAAAAACCATCTTTGTACTTATGTACAAGGAAGAATGTTTGGTCTCTAGCGATAACAATTTTTTTTTGCCTAGTATGTTTCAATCTCTTTTACAGGAATTTGAGGACGTGTTCCAAGATGAAGTACCTAAATGACTACCTCCCATTAGAGGTATTGAACATAAAATAGATTTCATTCCGAGGACAGTCATTCCTAATAGGCCAACTATAGAGCTAACCCAACTGAGACTAAAGAAATTCAGAGGAAACTAGAGGAGCTCATGGAGAAGGGCTATATACAAGAGAGTTTGAGTCCATGTTCTGTACCAGTCTTATTGGTACCAAAGAAAGATGGAACGTGGCGCATGTGCGTGGATTGTAGAGCCATCAACAAAATCACTATAAAGTATCGACGTCCTATTCCTAGGCTAGACGATATGCTTGATGAATTGCATGGTTCATGTCTATTTACAAAGATTGATTTGAAATCTGGATATCATCAAATTAGAATGCATGTAGGAGATGAATGGAAAACAGCTTTCAAAACTAAGTTTGGATTGTATGAATGACTTGTTATGCCTTTTGGGTTAACTTATGCTCCCAGTACATTTATGGGCTTAATGAATCAGGTTTTGAGAGAATATTTGGGAAAACATGTTGTGTATTTTGATGATATTTTAATTTATTCAAAGACTTTGCATGAGCATGTGGAACATGTTAAGTTAGTTTTGATTACACTTAGAAAAGAGAAACTTTATGCTAATTTTAATAAGTGTAGTTTTTGCATGGAAAATGTTAACTTTCTTGGTTTCATAGTTGGTAAAAATAGAGTAGAAGTAGATGAAGAGAAAGTTAAAGCAATCACGGATTGGCCAACACAAAAAACTGCAAGTGAAGTTCAGAGTTGGGTTAGCTAATAGGAGATTTATAAAATATTTTAGCATCATAGTTGCACCATTGAATGACTTAGTGAAAAAGAAGGTTGTTTTTAAATAGGAGGATATGCAAGAGAATGAATTCAATGAGCTTAAGAAGAAATTAACCAATGCACTAGTACTTGTCTTGTAAAAAAAGCTTTGGAGGATTATTATTTAAGAAAAGTAAGTTTTGTATTCCTAAATGCTCTAAAAGAGATTTTCATGTAAAAGAAGCACATGGTGGTAACTTAATGGGACATTTTGGGATGAATAAAACTTATAATATGTTGCATGAACACTCCTCTTGGCTGAAGATGAAGCACAATGTTCATAAGCATTCTAGCCAATGTTTTAAATGCAAAGAAGCCAAATCTAGATCACAACCAAATGGATTATATACTCCTTTGAATGTACCTAATGAACCTTGAACTAATATATCTATAGATTTTGTTCTTGTCGTACACTAAAAATGGTAAAGATAGTATTTTTGTTGTGATAGACAGATTTAGTAAAATAGCTCATTTATTGCATGCAACAAAACAGATGATGCAAAAGATGTTGCTGACTTATCCTTTAGGGAAGTAGTAAGATTACATGGATTCCCTAGAATAATTGTTAGTGATAGGGATGATTAATTTTTAAGTCACATTGTGCTGTAAATTAGGTACCAAATTGTTGTTTTCAACTCCATGTCATCCTCAGACTAATAGACAAATTGAGGTGGTTAATAAAACATTTAGGAGCATTGCTTAGGGCTATTATTTCTAAGAATATTAAGTCTTGGAACGAATGTTTGCCATTTTTAGAGTTTGCATATAATAGAGCAGTTCATAGTACCACTCAGTGTTCTCCCTTTGAAGTTGTTTATGGATTTAATCCACTTACGCCTCTTGATTTTCTTCCTATTCCTTATAATATTTTTGTGAGTGAAGCAGCCACAAGTAAGACAAATTTGATCAAAACATTACACAAAGAGGTGAAGGAGAGAATTGAGAAACAAAATTTCAAAGTTGCTTCAAGAATTAACAAATGACGGAAGGAAATCATTTTTCAACCTGGTGACTTGGTTTGGATACATTTTCACAAGGAGTGATTCCCATCTCAAAGGAAGACAAAGTTACATCCAAGAGGGGATGACCCTTATAGAGTCCCTGAAAGAATTAATAACAATGCATATAAACTGATCTTCGCGGAGAATTTTCAGTACATTCTACTTTCAATGTTGCTGATGTAGTCTTTTTGATATAGGTGATGATTTTTTTTATTCGAGGACAAATCCTTTTGAAGAGGGGGAAGATGATAAGGATCACGGTGTTCCAAATGTTCCAACTGGACCTATTACACGATCCAAGGCCAAGAAAATTCAACAAACATTCATTCTTCATCTACAAAATTGGATAGGCTCGGTTCAACCATTATTTCATGTGTTACAAGTTGATTTGATTGAGGAAGAACCATTTGGAGCTTCAGAAGTGAATACTTGCACACTTAAAGTAGCGGATGAAGTTGCTATAAATTGCACTTGATTGATAAGTTGTTAGAAAACTTTATTTATTATTTTTAATTTCATAATTCTTGTAATGGGCAAAAGGGTGAAAGTTATTTGTCAAACTGACATCTTCCTCTGTGGAGATTTAAGGGGATCGAGATTAAATTATGACCACTAACTTCCGCATTGGAATAATTGAAAGTTTCTTTTGTGGTGAGACTATAAATACCCACAAATTATTAGGTAAAATGTAGATGGTAGATGAATGAAATTAAGATCTCAAATGAAGACTTTTACCCTTATAAATTCGATCATATTTGTCATTTATAAGTTTCAAGCAATTCTTGTGGTAGATTGCATTTGAGTCATTCAATCAAGCCTTGATCAAGTTCGATCGTGGAGTGACTCAATTTAGAACAAGGTTCCAAATCTTGCTTCTAGATCTTTGATCTTAAGAGGTAATCTAATTCTAGTTGATTCAAGGGTTCTTGCTTCAATAAAAACTTGGATCGTTGGGCTGAGGATTAGGGTTACCTTATCACTAGAGACCCTAAGTTCGTTGCCTTCAAAGTTTGACAAAACCTGGGCCTGGTAAGTCTTCAGAGGGTTTTGAAACCAAAAGTTCGTCCTTTCCCAGAGTTTGCCTCGACATTTGTGCCAAAGTTTGTCGAAACATGGGCTAGTTAGAGTTCGGGAGTCAAAAGTTCATTTTTTTCGGAGCATATCCTGATGTTTGGACCAAAGTTATTCCAAACTCTTACCAACTAGAGCTTCAGAGAGTTAGAAACCCAAAGTTCGTCCATCCCTCACACTATCTCGTCATTTGGTATAAAGTTCGTCCAAAATTCCATCCGTTAGGATTAGAAATCTGAATTTTGAGGTTTGAGGAGCTCGTTTGACCTGTTGGAGCTATGGAGAGTTAGGAACCCAAAGTACGTCCTTTCTAGAGCTTGTCACGATGCTTGTGTACACTTGTTAGTCCCTTCCAGAGTTCAGACAAAAGTTCGCCCAAACTCCTTTTCGAGAGCTTTGGAGAGTTAGAAACTCAAAGTCGTCCTTTCTCAAGCCCGTCTCAGCGTTTGGACCAAACTTTGACCTATTAAAGGTGTTTAAGGCAACCAACCCAAAGTTCGTCCTTCCTTCCAAGAGTTCGTCTCGAATTTTGTGCTAAAGTTCGTCCAACCTTGGACCCGTCGGAGCTTTTGAGGATGGCTAGAGACCAGAAGTTTGCTGCCTTCAGAGTTCGCCAAAACCTAGGCCTGGTAAGTCTTCGAAGGGTTTTGAAACCAAAAGTTCTCCTTCCCATTGTTCGTCTCGACATTTGTACCGAAGTTTGTCGAAACATGGGCTTGTTAGAGCTCAAGAGCCAAAAGTTCATTTTTTTTTCAGAGCCTGTCCTAATGCTTGGACCAAAGTTCTTCCAAACTTTTACCAACTAGAGCTTCAGAGAGTTAGAAACCCAAAGTTCGTCCATCCCTCACACTATCTCGTCCTTTGGTCCAAAGTTCGTCCAAACTTCAATCCGTTAGGCTTAAAAACCTTAAATTCATGGTTTGAAGAGCTTGTTGGACCTGTTGGAACTTTGGAGAGTTAGGAACCCAAAGTTCTTCTTCCTTTCTAGAGCTTGTCTAGACGCTTGTGTACACTTGTTAATCCCTTCTAGAGTTCGGACAAAAGTTCGCCCAAACTCCTTTTCGAGAGCTTTGGAGAGTTAGAAACCATAAGTTCATCCTTTTTGGAGCCCGTCTCAGCGTTTGGACCAAACTTTGACCCATTAGAGGTTTGTAGGGCCATAAACTCAAAGTTCGTCCTTCCTTCCAAGAGTTCGTCTCGAATTTTGTGCCAAAGTTCGTCCAACTTTGGACCCGTCGGAGCTTTGGAGGAGGTCTAGAGACCCGAAGTTCGCTGCCTTTAGAGTTCGCCAAAACCTGGGCCTGATAATTCTTCAGAGGGTTTTGAAACAAAAAGTAAGTCCTTCCTAGAGTTCGTCTAAATATTTGTGCCGAAGTTTGTTGAAACATGGGCTGATTAGAGCTCAGGAGCCAAAAGTTCATTTTTTTCAAAGCTTTTCCTGATATTTGGACCAAAGTTCTTCCAAACTTTTACCAACTAGAGCTTTAGAGAGTTAGAAACCGAAAGTTCGTCCATCCCTCACACTGTCTCGTCGTTTGGTCTAAAGTTCGTCCAAACTTCGATCTGTTAGGCTTAGAAACCTGAACCCCGTGGTTTGAAGAGCCCGTTTGACCTGTTAAAACTTTGGAGAGTTAGGAACCCAAAGTTTGTCATTTCCAAAGCTTGTCTCGACGCTTGTGTACACATGTTAGTCCCTTCCAAAGTTTGAACTCCTTTTCGAGAGCTTTAGAAAGTTAAAAACCCAAAGTTCGTTATTTCTGGAGCCCGTCTCAGCGTTGGACCAAACTTTGACCCATTAGAGGTTTGTAGGGCCACAAACCCAAATTTTGTCCTACCTTCTATCTCAAAGTTCGTGCCAAAGTTCGTCCAACGTTAGACCCGTCTGAGCTTTGGAAGAGGGCTAGAGACCCGAAGTTCGTTGCCTTCAAAGTTCGCCAAAACCTGGGCCTAGTAATTCTTCGGAGGGTTTTGAAACCAAAAGTTCGTCCTTCCCAAAGTTCGTCTCGACATTTGTGTTGAAGTTTGTCGAAACATGGGCTGGTTAGAGCTAGGGAGCTAAAAGTTCATTTTTTCGGAGCATGTCCTGATGTTTAGACCAAAGTTCTTCCAAAATTTTACCAACTAGAGCTTCAGAGAGTTAAAAACCAAAAGTTCGTCCATCCCTCACACTGCCTCGTAGTTTGGTCCAAAGTTCATCCAAACTTCAATCCGTTAGGCTTAGAAACCTGAATTTCATGGTTTGAAGAGCCTGTTTGACCTGTTGGAGCTTTAGAGAGTTAGGAACTCAAAGTTCATATTTTCCAAAGCTTGTCTCGATGCTTGTGTACACTTGTTAGTCCCTTCTAGAGTTCGAACTCCTTTTCGAGAGCTTTAGAGAGTTAGAAACCCAAAGTTTGTTATTTCTGGAGCCCGTCTCATCATTGGACCAAACTTTGACCCATGAGAGGTTTGTAGGGCCACAAACCCAAATTTCGTCCTTCCTTCAAAGAGTTCGTCTCAAAGTTTGTGCGAAAGTTCGTCCAACGTTAGACCCGTCGAAGCTTTGGAGGAGGGCTAGAGACCCGAAGTTTGCTGCCTTCAGAGTTCGCCAAAACTTGGGCCTAGTAATTCTTCAGAGGGTTTTGAAACCAAAAGTTCATCTTGACATTTGTCTGAAGTTTGTTGAAACATGGGCTAGTTAGAGCTCGGGAGCCAAAAGTTCCTTTTTTCCGGAGCCTATCTTGATGTTTGGACCAAAGTTCTTCAAGACTTTTACCAACTAGAGCTTCAAAGCGTTAGAAACCTAAAGTTTGTCCATCCCTCATACTGTCTCGTCGTTTGGTCCAAAGTTCGTCCAAACTTCGATCCGTTAGGCTTAGAAACCTGAACTTCGTGGTTTGAAGAGCCCGTTTGACCTGTTGGAGCTTTTGAGAGTTAGGAACCCAAAGATAGCCCTTTCAAGAGCTTGTCTCGACACTTGTGTACACTTATTATTCCCTTCCAAAGTTCGGACAAAAGTTCCCCCAAACTCCTTTTCGACAGATTTAGAAGTTAGAAACCCAAAGTTCATCCTTTCTAGAGCCCGTCTCAACGTTTGGACAAAACTTCGACCCATTAGAGGTTTGTAGAGCCACAAACCCAAAGTTCGGGTTGGGTTCAAGTTGTTCCAATTTTTTTTTTTTTTAAAAAAATTAGTTGGGAATCAATTGCAAAGCATATTCAAGACTCCATTGAACTAAAAATTGTGATGCTATCACATAAAACAATTACCACGTTTCAAGGTATCTAACCCTCTATTGCATTCATATTATCACGTATAAGTACATAAAGGATAAAGGATATGCAATGAATCAATTCCAACGTTACCTACCTATATAATCATTCAACAAATACCTAAAATTTAGTTTTTGTAAAATGGCAAGCAGTTCATGTCATCATAACGAGCACAACCAAGGAACTGGCAGTATGCATTGTCATTGGAGTACCTGATCTATGTTGACCGAAGTAAGCGGTAGATATCCCAACTCCAGCCACGAAGGTACCAAACCCAAGACTAAGGCCCACCTTTTCACTACACTGAAAAAACAATTAAAAAATGCCCAAGTATTATTTCAATATGCAAATGAAAAGGCAATATGTTGCAATTTATGTCCTGTCGTAGCAATTAAACAATCCTGGAAAGAGCTCCAACTTTTCAAAGAAAACCTATTCTATCTAAAAAAAAAAAAAAAATAGATGAACGAAACAAATATAGTACCAGAGAAATATTAATGTCGGATAACAGGAAAAGATAGTAGATGCAATAAAACAAATCAATTTCTTTTTAAGGTTTTCTACCTTTCAGGCGCAACATATTCTCAATGTCATGATCTATACTGCGCTTCTAAATTAAAACAGCAGAAAATGTGCTGCCACAATGAAGGGATTATCCACTAAAGATTGACGTCTAGTAATCAAATCAATTTTAGAATGATTCATATTGGCGATCAATCTAAAAGGTGTAAACAAGGTAAAAGAACAAATAAATTACTCAACAATAAACAAGTACCATCTATTTAATGTAGGTTGAATCAATAAGTAGCGAGGACACACAGCAGCAAGCTGATATAATTCATATGTTTGAATCACATAAAAAGGAAATGATAAGCTTACTAGTTGGTCCAAAAAAACAATGCTGAGAAAAGGACCCAACTTATTGACTCACTTGAGACGACTGCATCATCAACTTAAGAAAGTGGGGGACAAATGTCCATGACAAAATAGAGGCGGCTATGAGATAAACAAACAACACCAGTAGCCTTTAAACAGGGACATCATAGGCACTCATGCTCTATAAGAAGGCTCACGATCATCAAACGAAGCCAGAAATATCTAAAAAAACCATGTGTTAAAGGCACATACATTGACTTACAACTTTCTCATAGATATCATTCCTAAAAGAAGACCATTGTGACCACTCAAAACAGGGAGCAAGGCAAATAACCAACCAACGACACAATCATGAATTTGGGATAAATAAATAGATAAAGATACAATAGAAAAGATAGAAAATGTCCTAAAAATTACCACAATATACTAAATTTGAAGTAAGCCTAGCAAGAGGAATTTTCCTTATGCTATATTACTATCATTAACACTATATACTATATTGTTATCATCAACATAATATCCTTATGCTATATTATTATCATCAACACAATAGAGAACCAAAGGGAAGGCAAAACCGATTACCAAAGCTGACGAAGGTTGAACCCGAGAAGCATCGAGCTAGTCTCCCTCCCAGACCAAGGCTGAACCTAAGATAAGATTTGAGAAGAGACAAGAAGTCGAGTAGAGAAAAGATGAAATGTGTTAGATATGGGCTTACGATAATTTGGATATGGGCGGATGGAAAATTGGTTTGCAGCGGGCTTGCGGTTTGAAAAAATTGGCTCCGTTGATCAACTATTATTGGGTTGGGTTACCAAGTCAACCAACCCGAACTTTTGGGTTTAGGAAAATTGCATGGGTGCAGAGGAAGATGGGAAAGGGAAAATAGGATTTTTTTTAAAACCAAATCCTTCCCCTTTTTTTCTCTCTTTCAAACGGTAACGACTCGAAATTTTCTACTTAATTTAAGGTCGCTACTGTATACATATCATAAACATTGAATGCGGAAATACTTCATTTAAACTTTCATAAAACATAACATTCAGCTTAAAACACAGTCATGGACTTGCGTGTTTCGAAAACACCTTTAAAAACGACACAACAAAAGGCTAAATAAAATAAATAAACGTTTAAATTAAAAACATCCTATCCTAGTCTAAGTCTAAGAAAATAAACATGACTACCCTATGCATGTGCCATAGTTTCAAGTTGCGATGCCATCGTCAGCTGTACAGAAATGTCATGCCTTAACCTGAAAAATGTAGTAGCACATGGCTTGAGTATTTAAAGAAATACTCCGTAAGTGACCCCACTATTGGGGTTAAATGCAAGAACATGCAAATGCAATGACGGGACCTATCCTTTCAATCCAATTTCCTACGGTACTGTCCTAACGGGTAACTTGGATGTGTACCATATACTCTACACACAGCCCATACGTGCGAGTATGGACTCACCAGTCAGTTCGCACACCGCTGAGCCACTTTCCTTGTTAGGCGAGCATACTCTGGGAGCTCTTTAGGCCAGACACCCGTTAGAACTAGTAACCGTCACGGCAGCATTATGTAAAACAAAATGATCGTACCCCCACCGGCAGCATTATGTAAAACATAATGGTCGTACCCCTGCCGGCAACATTGTGTAAAACATAATGATCGTACCCTTGCCCATCGTGATGAAATAGGGGTATCCCCCAAATGCATGAGCACACATAATGCATGAGGTCCCAATATTTTTCCATTTTCGACATTAGTAAATATAACCCCGTTATCGTTTTACATTCTATCATATCTTTTCTCATTTTTCAGTTCTCATATCATGCATAATTCTAACGGGGTTACATTTCATTTCATTTATCGTGATATCATGTCATTCATAACATGCTGTATACATACAATTTAGAAAACATAACATAACGCTCCATGCTTTTAACATGTCATTTCATAACGTGCAATTCATACAACAATTACCTCAATGGTCATACAAAACAATCTAAACATAACATATCACATCACAATAGATCGTATCATAAACATGTCATATCGTAAACACTTCGTGGTCATATCGTTCCCTAACTTATCAAAGCCTTAACGTTCTTATACCCATCACAGTCATATCGTTACGTGAACGTCCCTTAGTCATATCATCACAGGAACGTATCCTAACGCTATCGTTCTATCAATCTATCACAAACCTATCCCTTTCTACCCATAACCAAACCATATTCTTTCATCAATCTCTCATATCCATAGCACTCCGGTATATAACCTAACCTTAATGTTTCATGAACGTATCTTACTCCTATCGTTACATTTCGTTTTGTGCATCCTTCCCGTATCCTATCTCAAACATATCATTGAACACATCGTACTGTAATTATTATCCTACAATTCACATATTATAACATATACATAACATATAAGAAGCATATCGATCCACAAACAATTCACACATATCAATATATATGACACGTGCAGAACCACAGGGCACGTGTCAACATCAAATATAACCATGCCGATAGTAAGGCCATCGAGAACCCTTTGAATCACTACATTACTTGATTCAAATGGTTCTCACAAAACCCAAATGTATGAGGAAGTCCAATTCATTTTTTTTATTTAACTTAAGATTAAGAAAAAAGACTTCTTTTTTTATTGTGCAACGAACCGAAAAAAAAATTTATTAATTATTATATTATTGTTGTTTTTTTTTTTTTTTCCAAAAAACTATCTAGCAAAATAATTAGATAAAATTGGCCAAGAATATCTGTGAACAGGATAATGAGATAAAAAAAAAAGAAATCTGATTCTAACGTGATTTTTTTTTTTCTTGTAACAAATTCGATCAAGGAAAAGGAGATCTGAAATATAAGTTACAGGCGAAATCTCTTTCCTGATACTTTTTGGTTTTTTTTTTTTTTTTGTAGGAACTTAGGTGGTTTGGGAGGATGGTTGAGATCTGATAGGGAGATGGAATCGTTCTCTCCTCTTAATTAATTAATCCATTTTTTTTAATTATTATTATAATTTATCATTATTATTATTAATTTTTTTTTTTTTTTTTTTTTTTTTTTTTTTTTCAAACCAAACTTTTCCAGGCTTCCGTTTTTTTTTTTTTTTTGTCTTTCACAGTGTATTTTCTAAAATGTTATTGTGAAAAAGCTATTATAAGGTAAATTTCTTGTAGGTTAACTTAGAGCTGGAATAGAGTTGTCGCATACATTTACTATGTCTGAGAAATTGACAAGACTAAAAAATAAGGACCCAAGTAGGGGTGTAGGTTGGATTGAGTTGAAAGTTTTTTTTTGGGATTGAGTGAGAGTTTTTTTTGGGACCTACCCAAAAGTTCAGGTTGGTTGAATTGGTAACCCAACCCTCTATTTTCGGGTTGTTCCAAATTTAAAAAAAAAAAAATTAGTTGTGAATCAATTACATATTTGCATGGATATTATGACCTACAAGTTTAAAATATTTTCACCGGTAAACTTTTAATTGTGCAATGGATTCAAGACTCCTTTGAACTAAAAGTTACGATGCTATCACCTAAAATAATTACCACGTTTAAAAGTATCCAATCTTCTATTGCATTCATATTATCACCTATAAATATGCAAATGATATGCAATGAATCAATTCCAACATTACCTACATATAATTAAATTAACTACATTCACAATATATAATCATTCAACAAATACCTAAATTTGGTTTTTGTAAAATGGCAAGTAGTTCATGTCATCATAACGAGCACAACCAAGGAACTGGCAGTATGCATTGTCATTGGAGTACCTGATCTATGTTGACCGAAGTAAGCGGTAGATATCCTAACTCCAGCTACGAACGTACCAAACCCAAGACTAAGGCCCACCTTTTCACTACACTGAAAAACAATTAAAAAATGCCTAAGTATTATTTCAATGTGCAAATGAAAAGGCAATATGTTGCAATTTATGTCCTGTCGTAGCAATTAAACAATCCTGGAAAGAGCTCCAACTTTTCAAAGAAAACCTATTCTATCTAAAAAAAAAAAAAAAGATGAACGAAACAAATATAGTACCAGAGAAATATTAATGTCGGATAACAGGAAAAGATAGTAGATGCAATAAAACAAATCAATTTCTTTTTAAGGTTTTCTACCTTTCAGGCGCAACATATTCTCAATGTCATGATCTATACTGCGCTTCTAAATTAAAACAGCAGAAAATGTGCTGCCACAATGAAGGGATTATCCACTAAAGATCGACGTCTAGTAATCAAATCAATTTTAGAATGATTCATATTGGCTCAAAGACATCATTGATCAATCTAAAAGGTGTAAACAAGGTGAACTAATAAATTACTCAACAATAAACAAGTACCATCCATTTAATGTAGGTTGAATCAATAAGTAGCGAGGACACATAGCAGCAAGCTGATAATTCATATGTTTGAATCACATAAAAAGGAAATGATAAGCTTACTAGTTGGTCCAAAAACAAGGTTGTGAAAAGGACCCAACTTATTGACTCACTTGAGACGACTGCATCATCGACTTAAGAAAGTGGGGGACAAATGACCACGACAAAATAGATGCAATAGAAAATCAAGACCTCTATCTAATGTAAAATGCAACTTCCAAGTATAAATGATCTATAGTTGAAATGACGGAGCACAATAATACCGGTAAGATAAGTGTCCAAATGGTAACTTGACCATGACGAGTATTACTACTATTCTGTTCTACCAAGAACTTCACCACCTAATAAATGAATAAGCAAATTAGAATCCCACATGCATGGTTCATGCAGTTAGAAAATGTCCTAAAAATTACCACAATATACTAAAATTTGAAGTTTAGCAAGAGGAATTTCCTTATGCTATATTACTATTATTATCATCAACATAATATCCTTATGCTATATTATTATCATCAACACAATAGAGAACCAAAGGCGAAGGCAAAACCGATTACCAAAGCTGACGAAGGTTGAACCCGAGAAGAACCGAGCTAGTCTCTCTCCCAGACCGAGGCTGAACCCAAGATAAGAATTGTGAAGAGACAAGAAGTCGAGCAGAGAAAAGATGAAATGTGTTAGATACGGGCTTACGATAATTTGGATATGGGCGGATGGAAAAGGACTTTTGTTTCTTGCAGTTGTTTGTAATTTGCCTTCATCTTTACCATCTAATCTTTCATATTTTTTACCTTCTTTTCCAACTCTTTTTCATAGCGAGGAGTATGTGACACTGGGTTTATCCTCTCCTTAATACTAGGTCATCCTCTCCCTTCTTGAACTCGGTCTCGTTGCTTCGCTCTATGGCATTTTGTCTAAGTGGCTTCCTAGAGTTTCAGGTTTCATAACCCCCATCCCCCATCAAAGAAAAAAGAGAGAGGGAGAGAGTAAAAAGAATATTTAAGAAAACACCAACATCCTCACCCGACCTACCGGTGAACGGAGAAGAACAAAACACGGGGATCCCTCCGGAACATCTTTTGTGTTGCATTGCCATGATGAACATCCCAATCAACAATTAATATTTTCTTAATACCCAAATCTGGCTGCATCATGAAAGGCAATGACCAAATGAAGTCAAAACTAACGAAATAGAAAAGGAAAATTGAAATAAATTAAGTACTGAACTTGAAACCATTGTCTGGTAGGAACATCAGAATAACAAAGTACAGGATCGTATAATTATCCATAACTATTAGTTTAAAACATAATTGGAAAGCGGTCTTACTCTTTCATTCAAAATAAAGCTTGCTGCCACAGCTATATTGTTGAACAAACAGAACCCCATAGCTTCATCACGCTCAGCATGATGACCCGGTGGCCTCACAATGGCAATTCCGGAATCTAAATCTCCTTCAGCTACTCTTTCAGCAACCTTAACAAAATAAAGACATTTCAGTCTCTTAGCATATACAAAGGACCAATTTCAACGTGCAACTACGAAAAATTCCTGCGTATATTACATCTATGACAGAGCCAGCAGCTAGATAAGCAGCTTCTGATGATACTTTATTCAATAGACTGAACATGTCAAAAAACCTCAATCCTAAGGCATACCGGAACCTAGCTTTGAGAGTAAGAATGACCCGACATGTTTTTGAGCTTTAAATGTTAAACCGCTTCTTATGCACAATAACTTGTCAATAACGAGTACATAACAATTTGCCCAAGAATAGTGGTTAAAGCTTCCAACCTCATAAATTAATTACCAACAACATAAATTAGTTTACAAAAATACAAAATTTACAGTGTTCGAGATTATTTTGCATGGATAAGGAGTCATTTCATTTACATACATATATGATTATGTGAACACTAATAATAGTGAGTTAAGTAAATAAAAAAAAATTATATTTCTAACTTTGTACTTGAGTAAATCAGTATTTCATGTACGTACAAAAGGAGCAAAAACACATCATCTCTAATTTCTTTTCTGTAAACACTTTCTCTTTTGGAATCCCCTTGATACAAGAAAAGGAATCAATACGTTTATCCCACTTTTTTTTCTTTATGTTTGTCTTCGAAAGTTTTCTTTGTATGACATTTTGCAGATTTTATAAAGAATTAGATTGTTCATAGGGTTCTTTTTATAGCTGAACAATCTTTCTTTCAAGTATAGAGACTCTAATTTTGTCCACAGATCAGATATAATTTAAATTTCACCAATTCTTCTCAATATTTAATTAGCCAAGGAACTTGCCTTCATCATCCAAAGCCTTGCTACCTTTTATTGAACCAGAAGAACTTTAATCTTCTTGGACAAATAAATTAATAATAATAATAATAAAAATAATAATAAATGAATAAACTTGGACAAGAATTCTACATATCAACAGCTATTATACCAATCTGTAAAATCAAATAACATATTTGAAAAAGAAAAATACCAGGACCTAAACTAGAAACATGTGGTGAGGAGCTGAGTGATGATTTTGTCAGCCACAGTTGTAACATGGAGTTTCTTTGGAATCAAACAAATTTAAGTCTCAAAATTCTATTTGTTAAGGAAGTATTATACTTTACAAAGTTGGTTTGTTAGTTTATGTTCTCTGACCATTGGATTAACACATGTAATGTAGGGGTACCTCAGTTTATATGAAATGTATACTGACTGCATATTTTAGACATTAGCTTGAATTAGTCTTATTTGTCAAAGACCTTTGATTATGGTGCAGGTATGCCCTTGACAAAGTCACAGCTGGACAGCGATTGGATTTGAATCTTGAAAGAGGGTAAGTGAACT
>JASJUX010000039.1:0-304389 GCA_033971965.1 Cucurbita ficifolia | reverse complement strand
GTTAGCAGCTGAAGCTATACTCGTAGAACTGAATAATGACACGTGTGCCCGACAATCTACACGTAGCATGGTCAATAAGTCCCTAGATAACAGTTATAGATGATATATTGTGCCTTCCTATAAGGCTGATACGATGACGTACGGGCACAATATCTGTAAAAAAAAGAGAAGAGATGTATTTGGAGTTGTAAGACACTGATACTGATGACTCTAAACGTTTGGCATTTTTTTTGAAAAAAAGGTCATGTGATCGATGCAAACATGAACATGACATCTTGCAAATATCACTAGTGGTGGACTTGGAATCATTTAATGGGCTAAAACAGGCAATATCTGCTAGTAGTGGGCTTACTTTGACATTGACGATGATATGTAACGGGCAATATCTGCTAGTGGTGAGCTTACCATGACCTGAGGTTTGCAGAAGGCGTAGCTTGATGCCACTTCACGTTTTCAAAAACATTTCTTGCAAATGTGATCGAGACTCGAGTATATGCCGCTGTTGTCCGTGAAGTTTGAATTTCTCATGGCTGACTTGTTCGTTAGATTAGAAAAACTATTGCATCGTTGTCTCTCTACCGCAAGAGTGAGGTTGTGGCAAGTAGTATAAGAGCCAAGTTGACTCCTTGAAAAATAGTACACAAACATGTCCGCTGCAAAGCAACTGGGCAAGTCCCAGACAAACCGATTGGCTATATCGAAGAGCAATTAATCTACTTGAGTGAAGTTCCTGATGGATGAGACTTTTGGAGTCTTGTATGAATGAGATGGCAGGACGAGAGGATTGATGAGATAGAAGGTCACATTGAGACAATGTCCGTGAATTAATGATTAGGGTCGAGGCCATAGACGATAAGACAAAAATAGCTTGTGGCTTCAAGCGTATGGATAACTTTATAGGCTTCATTGCCCAAATGGAAGAACCCGTCAAGGGCTTAGACAGAGGCAAACAAGCGATTGTTTATATGGTCACATAAATGTTTGAGGATGTGGGAGCGACCCTTGGAGTGGTCAAGGCGGAAGTTGTAGATTTAAGCTCAAGACTTAACCTCACCGTGAGAGGTTTAAAACAAAACTCAAATGGTGGGTATAATACAATTTAACAGGATAAGTGTCGTAAAACCCAAGCCCTTTGTGGTGTTTGAGATTCCAAGACTCTGGAAAACTTAATTTTGAACCTTGAATAGTACTTTGGAGCCACAAATGTCATGGCAGAAGAATCATAGGTCCGTGGAGGCACGAAAGTACTTGTCAGCTCTCAAGAATAGACTGGAAGATTCAGAAGAGACAATGAAACACTCTATACATGTCAGACATAAATATGTCATACATTTTGTACCCACATACTTTTTCATGAACTTCATACACCTAAGCTACTACGATTGGCCTATGCTTAAGCTACTACGATTCCTTGGTGCTAGCTTAACATTACTCTCTGAAATTTAATTCTGCCTAAGGAGTTCAACAATGATAAATTAGAATTCTGATGTTGGAATTGCTTCGAATATAAACTAGTAGCAAAGCCATAAATACATGATAGTCATACTTATCTTAAATGCTTCGAAGAGTTGAAACTACATAGGATTACCAAAAAGTTTCTATCGACGCATCCATGATAGTGCCTCGACGTCAGGGTTGTATTGTTCGTAACTGTCCACTAGATTTGGTTCATCATTAATGTCTCATCTTTGTAGATGAATGACATGCAAATTTTTCAATTTTCCCATACAAAATCAAGAAATTAGTAATACTTCTTCTTTTTCGGCTTCCTACCCAAATTCTAGTAAATTTTTGGAGTCAAAATCATGACAAGAAACCAGTTAAAAATTTCACCCTAACCCAATGCAAATTGAATGCACTAGTAAATCACATGGATCTACGAACGACTTACTGTATTTGATTTGTGGCCAAGCTAGAGTTTGAGAATTTGGGAACTTTCATTGTAAACATTGTCAAATACGATTTTCTCTTGCTAGATCTTATCTAGTACAACACAAAACTAAAGTAGTTGGCTTCTCTTTCCTTATTCAATCACTAAAGGTTCCTAAATCGAAGTTCCTAATCGGAACTAATTAGTTTGAAGACATTATTGAATTTTTAAAATTTTGAAAACCAAATTTGATTGGAATTGAACCTTTAACCTCATAAAAGATAACGAGCACTTTTATTCATAAAATTATTTATTGAAATTGAATGAAAGTCAGAGTGCATCATTTCCAATGATACATTAACTGGAATACATTGAGAGATCCAAAATACAAGTAAATACCTTCCTCTCGACCTGCCCAAATGCAGTTATGATCATCACATTGATCATTAAACCAATTCCCTTTCACCGGCCAAAAAACTTTTCCATCAACTTGTCCATATTTGCTGCTAAAATGGCACCAAAACAACGTAGAAGTCCAAAAATTTTCTTTAAAACTCCAGTTGTAATTATCTCCAGTGCGGAGTACGTGCTCGCCCAGATCGTCATTTTGTGACTTGCAATGAACAATTAGAGTTGAAGCAGTCATCCCATTTAAAATAGTCACTTTCCATCGGGTGAATGGTAATTCTAACTTAGATTCTGCAAAACAAAACTTCATCATATTGTTCGATGCCAAGGCAACCAACACGATTAAAGAGAATATGCTTAGAGACTTCATTTTCTTCTCGAAGATCGCTCACCCTTTTTTACAAACGTAATTGGATTCTATCTCTTATATATACATAAATATAGCCAAACTGTGTGGTACGTAGTTATATTTTAAACACAATTAGTTAAAAGTGTTATGTAAATTTTGGTGATTACAACATATCCTCCATAACAGGGTGTGAAGGGACGGTGGCCTGAACTTTCTTAATTTTCTCAGTACTCATTAGCTGTTAGCTTTTGTAACTAATTTTTTGTTTTATTAGTTCTTTTTATGAAAAGTTTGACCATTCATATTATTTAGAAGGTGGAGGTTGACTTTTAAAATGAAAACGAAATTAAGAAAATAATGATTTAAAATAAAGTTTCTGACCTCGAATATTGTCAGTCACTACTCTAATTATATTTAATTTAAATACATATATTCCCAAACTATTATTATAGTCATTATATAGATTTATAGGTAAAAATTTTAAAAATATGTTTATGTAATTTAAACTATAAATGTGAGATTGAGAATTAAAAATTTTAAATCTTACATCAGACAACTTTTGTTTTAGATATTTTTAAAACTCGACAGATTGATGCTAAAATTGTTGAACACAACTCTCTGTGGAAAACACTCGCACTCTTTATTAAGACCAATCGAGAAGAGAATACAAGGCACGTTGTAGAATACTACTACTTTATATTGCTTGAGATTTTTTTTGGGATGAAAACCTAGGTAGGGTGGAGGGTATTTATACTAGAGCCTACGCAATCTATTCGTAACAAATCTAAATCTTTTTACTAGAATATCTAGATCTCTTTCCTAAAATCTCTAGATATCTTTATTCTAAAATATCTACCAAAATAAACATACAAATGGCTTATGCTCCTACAAATATTGGGCTTGACTCTATTGGGCTAGTGATGATATTTACACACTCTCCCTCAGCACTAGTCCTTAATCGCTGCACCTTGTTGAGCTGTAAACGAAAGCACTCATGTTAGTGATATCCTGCATAGTCAGCATCATACGTGGTGCTTGATCTTCGGGTATCGTGATATCCTGCATAGTCAGCATCACGGTATCTAGCTAGCTTGTAGTCTTCGCTTCTTTTATACGAAGGATCGTAATTGATTGTACCTTTGACATATCTCAAGGTCTGTTGAGCCGCATCAAGATGAGGCTTCTTCACACTTTGCATATACTGACTAATGACTCCAACTTCGTTTTCGAATGCATTTGGTTGGTTCATGTAGATCTCCTGGTCCAACTCTCCAACCAAGAAAGCTTTCTTCATATCTATCTGCCATAACTTCCAATCTTTATTTACCACAAGTACTAGAGGAGCCTGTACGATAATGATCTTCGCCACTTGACTAAACGTTTCATCATATTCTAGTCTATATTTTTTAGAAAATCCTCGAGCTACGAGTCGAGCCTTGTATCTCTCAGTTGATCCATCCAGTCGACGCTTTATTTTGTAGACCCACTTGCAAGAGATGGGTTTGACATCTCCTAGTCGTGGCACTAGTTCCCAAGTTTGATTTTGCTCCAAGACTATAATTTCTTCCTCCACTACTTGCTGCCCAGCCGTATTGTGTAATGTTTCTTCATACGTCTCTGGCCCTTTAACTTCGTCTTGTATAATAACTCCGTTGGCAAACTTCGGATTTGACTTTTGGATTATTTCTGACTGTCTAAGTTGTTGAGGTGCCATTTCCTTTTCACCAGGTTCACTTGGTTGAGTCACTTCTTGCTCAACAACATCAATGTCACTCAAATCTCTAGGCACATCATCATATAAGCAAGTGTGTACTGTTTGCTCCCCCGTCTTCTGTGGAAGAATTTCTTCAGTTTGCTCCCCCATCTTTTGTGGAAGAATTTTTTCAATGTTGTCCAAGCCTGTAATACTTCCTTCTCTGAGGGCCACCCCTCTTCCATTGCACCGCTTTGATCGTCAATCATGTGGTTTAACTATCCTGAATCAATGATCCAATCATCCTCGTAATTGATATGCTCTTCCATCATTTTCATGAGTTCTAGCTCGTCTTCTTCTATGAGACACATATTGCCTCTGCATCCCATTCCTCCTCAATCTCTATAGTGGAGGATGCCACGTTGCTTTCGACAGATTTTTTCTTGGACCAACAATCTCTGGACATGTGGCCCTTCTTCCTGGAATTGTAGCAAATGCCCTCAAATCTTCTTCCTTGAGAACTTTGGTTGTCGTTCTTTTGAGTTCTCCCAGGTTGTGCAGTTCCTTGGTGGCTTCTTCTTTTGTCGCCATTGTATCCACGTTTGGTAGATGGCCTATTATTGCTCCAACTTTCACTTGTGTAGAGTGCTTCTTCTTCACCCTTTAATGTGATGCCTCCCATTTGTTTAGCCATGGCTTCTTGGCTAGCTAACAAATTTTCGAACTCTACAAGTGATGGTTGAGTGGGCCATCCTTGTACAGCAATAATAAAGCTTCTATATTCTGGTCGCAATCCATGGATTATAATCCTCTTCATTCGAGATTCTACAATGGCGGACTTCGGGTCTACTTCAGTAATCTTTCGACAGATCGGTTTAACCTTGTGGAAGTACTGAGCAATCGTCATGTCACGTTGTGAAATTGACAACAACTCATTCTCCAGAAGTTGTAGCCTCGTATCGTTCTTCTTTGAGAACAACATCACGAACGTATCCCAAGCTTCTTTCGGTGTCTTATCATCCCAAATATGCTCTAACATCTCTTCTTCGATTGTGGTCTTCAAGGCAAACATTGCTTTGCCTGCTTCGATTCTCCATTTGCGCAAGGCGCCATTAGAATCCTCCTCTGGCGGCGTAGTTTCACACCCGCCAACAATCTCCCAAAGATCCTGTCCTTGTAAATAGGACATCATGCATGTTGCCCACGTATTGTAGTTGTTGTTGTTGAGTTTCTTGATTCTTCTACGATTTGGAAGTGACCCATCGTGTTGACAATACCTCAGTAATACCAAACAAGCCTTTTCGACACAAGACTTGCAAAGTCACAGACTACTCACGACACAAAGAAACTCACTCACTAATAATCTAAAGAAATCGTTTCTGATGTGGAAGATCAGACAGAGCTGCAGCCACAGAGCATACTAAGAATTCCAAGAGATCAGACAACCTATACTAACCTCACTCTGATACCAAATTGTTGAACACAACTCTCTATGGGAAACACTCGCACTCTTTATTATGACCAATCGAGAAGAGAATACAAGACATTTTGTAGAATACTACTACTTTATATTGCTTGGGATTTTTTTTGGGATGAAAACGTAGGTAGGGTGGGGGGGTATTTATACTAGAGCCTACGCAATCTATTCGTAGCAAATATAAATCTTTTTCCTAGAATATCTAGATCTCTTTCCTAAAATCTCTAGATATCTTTATCCAAGTGATTCCAACGAGTATTTATTAAGAAAAGTCCAAGGTAGCTACTTACCTCGTCGTTGATGTTTGGGACTTCCGTTCTTGAGCTTCCGATATCCGAATTATTCCAAATTATCTTTACTAGATTCATCTTTGAGTCTAGTTTCAGGAGCCATAAAGAAATTCATGAGAACTGGTCTGAAATGGGTCCAAATTGATCAAAAAGTGTAGAAAGGTCAACATATGGCTACCTTTGACTTTTATGGAACAAAGTTTGACCTTTGACTTTGGACTTCATCTTCTTCATTGATTGCTGGAAAAATCACGACTTTTCCTTATCATACCCCTCTGGCTTTGCCTTTGTATCGCTCTATATACACCTCTAATGGGCTAAATTTCTTCACGAAACGTTTAGATGAAATTTCAATGAAGAAGTAGAGGCCAATTTCATACCTTGTCGTGGTCTATAGCTCGAGTTATAACCTTCCAAAGTTCGCCAGAAAACATGTTTCTCGCCTTTTGTTGGGCAACCGATTCTAGAGCTTTTCATTGTTCGATTCATTCACGAAACTTGTTGATTAACCACAGCCCTCGAATTTAAAAGAAATCTAAGGAAGAAAAACCCATAATCTAAAAGCTTCAAACTCGAATTTTAGGAATCTTCGTCAGACTCTGATTCTTGTCTTAAAACATTGCCCAAAACTTCATATTTATAGATCAAGCTTGCATCGCCATTGATTAGTCCAGAACCGTGGTGAATTTTCTCATTTTTTATTTTAAACATTTCTAAAATTTGTGTCGAAAATAATTACTCCAATGAGAGTGCTACCGAAATTGGTTTTCAACTTTAACCTTGGAATATACTATTGATTTTCTTCGGTCAAATCTGGTTGCAGATTGTCATTAATTGCAGTTTTGTAATTAAGTGGAACTTCAGGGGTATTTTGGTAACTTGTGACATTCGAAATATTTTATGATTATTTTTGTCGAAAAAGCCATATTTTTTCTTAAAATCTTTCATCCCTTGATGTTACTGTTCATTTTTTCCTTCTAGACCATCTTGAAATTCCTTCTAGATAAGGAATTAAAAATTGAGAAGGATCCTTGTAATTGAAAAATTACCTTTTTGCCCTTTTCACCTACTTTTTCCTTTCCGATCTTTGTCCAAATGCCTTAAAATTTTAAAATTACTTCTAACCTTAGAAATGACTTGGTTAAGACTCTTGTCCTTGCTTAATCCTCTTAATTTCTTTCCTTGAATCCTTTGGATCTTACGTGGTGACCTGTTCTTATTGGAGCTAATTTCCTTTATTTTTTGGGGTGTTACATCATATCTCATCATTGGACTCCTCAAATCATATTTTTCAATCAGAGTTTTATACATGATCCAAGATGAATTGGTCAACTCTTTACTAGTTTCTATGTCGTACATCTACGTATCATGAATATGTGAGGTCCACTCTTTCTTATAACATTTTTCATACTATACCAAACATAATTATTTGATTCATAAGCATCATAAATAAAACCTTGAACGAAACCACCACCTAGAGATCTAGATCAGCTAAATAAGGTTCATTTGAAATTGTTCTTTTTTTTTATTTTATTAAAAGATGGAACAATTTGATAACTATTTGAAAACTCCTTTTATTGTTCTTTCTAATAAAAAATGTATTAGAAATTTTGGAAACTCTTGTTTTTCAATTTGTTTTAAAAAATAATGAACCTTTAAATTGTTATTTTACCATGTATGATCGAGTTGCGAAATGACTTATTATGGTAAGTTCGTATTTCCCTCTTCTAATATGTCAATGAAATTGCGAAATGCCTTAAGAGAGAAAGTGCAAGTGTTGAAAATAAACTCATATCGTTGAAATGGGAGAGAAAAAGAGATGGGTATGAACACATTTGTGCTTGATTTGTTTCACTTTTTATAGTTGAAAAGAGTAATGGTAGATAAGAGTTGTTCGGTGATAACCCAAAAATAAATAAATAAACAAACCCATTTGTTTGTATTTCTAATTCTTTCTTTCTTTTTTTATTTTTGTAATATATGGTTTTATAAGAAGGAGTTTGTTGAGTGTTATAGGGCAGAGTTGTGTGAGAGGTTGGGGAAGGAAGTGATTAGTTATTATTAATTAATTCTTTTTTTTATTTGTTTTTACGGTTACATTGTTTATGATTAAAATATAATCGTGATTGATAACGGTTGATTTTTTAAATTGAAAAATATATGGTTGAAACTCATTATGAGTTATTGCTCTCTAAAATTTTGAATTAAAAATGTAAAAGTATAATATAGAAATTAATTTTTTGTTATGGCCATACTGGTCCTTCATCTTGTCTAATTTTCATAGTGTCTCATGACCTAACCCAACAGGACTTTTATCTGGTCATCATATGTAAGGACCGGGCTGATTCGATATTCCAAAAAGACGGGTAAAATTTCCCGAAATAAAACAAATGGTATTTAAAACATAACATTCCTTAAAACAAAATAGTGTTCATACATGAGTAATTAAAATACAACACAATAGTTAAAACACAAAATAAGGAACGAACAAAAAATATTTCAAAACAAATGGGTTGAAGACGACGGGTGAGGCTTGTCTATGACACCTGCTCCAGAGTCCGCTCCCGACCTCAACTAGCTCCTTATTACCTAAAAAAAAAATGCAAAATAAGGAAGGAGTACAAGACTCAGCAAGTAGCCTATTTGTAGGCTCTTAATCGTGTCCTTTGATATGCTAAGATACCGCACTCTTTCATTTCTTGTTCTTGTTTTTGTTGTAAGTACTTAGGACCCTTAGTTTTGTTTCTGACTCGGTGTTCTTATCATGATATTTCGTGACGATCTTGGTTCTTGGATTTTGAAACCTTGGTTATCCTTTAAGGACTTTAGTACTATGGTTCATGGTTATTTGTTCTTGTCCTTAAAACTTGGTTCTTGATCCATGTTTAGTTTTCATCTTTCTCTTCTTCTTGGTACTTTCTACGTTCTTGTTCGGTTCTTGGTTCTTTCTCCAAGACACTGCCCAAAAGATTTACGGTATCAGACATGAGCCTGACATGCTATGTCTAATGCTTCATGCATTCCAAGCGACACAGTCTTAACCCGCACTTCAGGGCTTGCCCTTCGATATTGTCTGAAAACCTATATCCAAGGATTCATGCATTTCATGTAACATAGTCTGAAAACCTATATCCCAGGCTTCTTACGTTCCAAACAATGTAGTCTAATGCTGCATCAATAGCTTGCCCTATGATACAGTCTGAATACCTATGCCCAAGGCTTCATGCGTTCCAAGTAGCATAGTCTGAATACCTATGCTCAAGGCTTCATGCATTCCAAGAAGCGTCGTTTGAAATCTGGCACCCAGTGCTTGCCTATGTTACAGCATGAATACTTATTCCCAAGACTTCATGCATTCCAAGCGGCATAATCTGAATACTTGCGCTAAAGGCTTCATACGTTCCAAGCAGCGTATTTTGAATAAAGAACATGTACCGTGGGAGGTCTTGTAAGGACCGACTGACTCGATGACTCTAAAAGACGGATAAATTTTTCACGAAATAAAACAAAGGAATTTAAAACATTATATTTACATTATATGAAAATAAAGTTTATAGATAAGTATTTAAAACACAACATACTAGTTAAAACACAAAATAAGGAACGAACACAAAATATTTTAAGACAAAAGGATTGAGGACGATGGGTAGGTTTAATCTATGGCATCTGCTCCAGAGTCCGCTCCCGACCTCGACCAGCTCCTTCTTACCTGAAAAAAAATGGAGAATAAGGAATGAGTACAAAGACTCAGTAAGTAGCCTACTTGTAGACTTTTAATCTGCCCTTGATATGCTAGGGTACCACATTCTTTGTTCTCTTACTCTTGTTCTTGTTGTAAGTACTTAGGCCCTATAGTTCTTGTTCTTGGCTTTGGGTTCTTATCATGATCTAGACCTTGGCCTGTATTCTGAAACCTTGGTTATCCTTTAAGGGCCTTAGTACCATGGTTCTTGGTTCTTGATTCTTGTCCTTAGAACAAGAATCTCAATTCCTGTTCTAGACCTTGATCTTTCACTTGTTCTTTGTACTTTCTTGATTCTTGTTCTGTTCTTGATTCGTTCTCCAAGACATTTCCCCTAGGATTTATAGCACTAGCCATGCACCTGACAATTTTGTGACCAAGGCTTCATGCGTTCCAAGCGACATAGTCTTAACCTACGTCCAAGGCTTCATGCGTTCCGAGCGACGTAGTCTTAACCCGCATCCTAGGGCTTGCCCTTCGATACGGTCTGCTAACCTATGTCCAAGGCTTCATGCATTCCAAGCGGCATAGTCTGAAAACCTACATCTAAGGCTTCTTACGTTCCAAGCGATGTAGGTTAATCCAGCATCAAGGGCTTTCCCTATAATACAGTCTTAATACCTACGCTCAAGGCTTCATGCGTAACAACAGCGTAGTCTAAGTCATGAGCACACTGTACCGTGAGAGGTCTTAGGAGGTTCTTGATTAGTGGCTACGGTAACTTACTCTCTTCTTGTTCAATCGTGGCCCTAGACTACTCCCCATGATAGACCATAAAGGTCACATGCTCGGTGCATACATGAACATGGCATCCTGCAAATCTTTGGGTACCCATAACATGGGGAAGGGTGTCACGGTCATACTTGTCCAAGACGTGTTGCCCATTGCCGCATGCCCATTACACGGCGAAACCTTTTGCCTTGTACTACTTTACCGTTTTCTTTTGCTGCATTCATGTTCTATTAAAATCATGGCTACGCCTGGTAGACATGAAATGCCTCAAAATTTACTAAAGGGGGATGCGATTAGTTGTCAAATTCTTCGTACCTGAAAAGTTATATACTGTTTAAGTCGTTGTTGTTGCCTTTTTGCTTGCATGCTATATAACACCCCTCTCAATCTCTCTTTCATTCTTGCTTTCAAAACTCTTTTTACAAAACCTCTCTCCCCGTTTTCTAAAATCTTCTCTTTAAATCGGGGCCTGAGGTTTGAATACATGTTGCGCGACCATAGGTAACGTGATCCAAAGTTGGCTTGACTCACTCAATGCTGAAAGTGAGTGCCGCACAATCATTAAATCCACTACCAAGAAACAACGATTGTGACAGTTGGTATCAGAGCCTAGTTGGCTCCAAAGTGACCAATAAACATGTCTACAACCAAACAGTTGAACAAGTCCCACGTCGACAGATTAGTAGAAATAGAAGAACAGATGCAATACTTGCGGGTAGTTCCCGACAGTATTTGATTTCTATATGAGCGAGTGAAGGAATTTGTTGACACGTCCCTCGCCGTTGACGCAATAAAGGGTCGGCTAAATAGGTTGCCCATTCAAGAAATAATGTATCGAATGGAAAACCTAGAAACAAAAACCACAAAGAATGGTGGTTTCGAGCGAGGAGACAACTCGACAGGCACTATTTCTACCTATAGAATGGCTCCACCTGAGTTAGCGGAGCTACGGAAGCAACTGGATGAACTACTTCTACCGAGTTTATCAGACCAACGAAAGCTCTTACAGAGCCCCGGTGTTATTTCAGAAGAAGAAGGATAGGAGTATGTGCCTATGCATAAACTACCGCGCCCTAAACAAAATCACTGTAAAAAATAAGTACCCTCTGCCCGTCATTACAGACTTGTTCGATCGACTACATGGTCTGAAATACTTCTCGAAACTCAACTTAAGATCGGGATACTATCAAGTTCGGATTACTGAGAGAGATGAACCCAAAACGACTTGCGTCACTAGATATAGGGTCTTTGAATTCCTAGTCATGCCTTTTGGTCTAACTAATGCCCCTGCCACATTTTGCACACTAATGAACCAAGTCTCCGACGAGTACCTCGATAAATTCGTGGTAGTCTACTTGGATGACATAGTGGTTTACAGCTCCACCATGAAAGAGCATCAAAACCACCTGCGGTTAGTTTTCGAAAAGTTGAGAGAACACCAACTATATGTGAAGACGGAAAAATGAGCGTTCACGCAACAATGAATCTACTTTCTTGAACACCTAATAGAAGCAGGCAGGGTAGGTATGGAAGAGGAGAAAGTCAAAGCCATCAGGATTAGAAGACCCCCTCTTCAGTGACAGAAGTGCGCTCCTTCCTTGGGTTAGCAAATTATTACGGCGGTTCGTTGAAGGATTCTCGAAGCGCACAGGTCCCTTGACTGAGCTACTAAAGAAGTGAAACAAGTGGAGTTGGACTCCACGCTGTCAAGAAGCCTTCAACAACTTCAAGAACGCCATGATGGAAGAGCCAGTTTTGGGGATTGCTGACGTAACAAAACCTTTTGAATTGGAAACAGATGCATTAGACTTCGCCCTAGGGGGCATCCTACTGCAGGAGAGACACCTCATTGCATACGAGAGCTAGAAGCTAAATGAGATAGAAAGAAGGTATGCAGCATCCGAGAAAGAAATGCTGGCAATAATCCAATGTTTACGAGCTTTGAGGCAGTACCTCGTCAGAGCTAAGTTTGTAGTCAAGACAGACAACAGTTTCATATGTCACTTCTTTGACCAACCCAAGTTATCGTCAAAACAAGCGCGTCTGCAAGAATGTGGCCGAATTTGACTTTCAGTTCAAATACAGGCCAGGTAAAGCAAATCAAGCTGCAAATGCCTTAAGTCGGAAGAGCGAACATGCAGCCCTTTGCATGTTAGCTCATCTACAATCAAGTAAGCTGTGCGGAATGATGCAAGAAAGTATTGAAGAACATCTAGCCAAAGACCTGGCCGCCCAGGCCTTCATGCAGCTAGCTAGAGAGGGGATAACTCGCTAGTTTTGGGTTGATGACAATTTACTTTTCACCAAGGGAAATCATCTTTAGGTTCCCCGTTTGGGGAACCTGAGGAGACATTTACTTAAAGAATGTCACGACATACAATGGGCATGCCACAACGGGTGGCAGAGAACCTATGCCCTCCTAAAAAGGGGTACTATTGGCCGAACCTCCGCGATGATGCGACACAGTTTACAAAAACTTTTCTTATCTCCCAACAAGACAAGGTTGAACGAAACAAAATTGCGGGACTACTAGAACCTTTACGGGGAAAAGTGTTTCTCTATATTTTATCACACACCTCCCCAAGGTAGGAGAAATGGAGTCCATCTTGGTCATCGTCGACAAGTTCTCCAAATATGTCATATTCATCCCGACTCCCAAGCCATGCTCTAGTAAAGCGACCGCACAACTATTTTTTCGACACGTAGTCAAGTTGTGGGGCATTCCCACTAGCATTATCAGCTGATTCGATTCACGATGGATCATTGGAACTTCAGGAGTTAATATTTGCATGGTTGAAGTAGCGGATGAAGTTGCAAGCATCACTTCATGAGTTCTTAGAAAACTTTAATTATTATTTTTAATTTCATAAAGTTTGTAATGTGACAATTGACTTCGTCTTCTGTAGAGATTTAAGGGGATCGGGACTAAATCATGACCACTAACTTCTTTTGTGGGAAGACTATAAATACCCACAAATTATTATGTAAAAATCAGATTTATTGATGAATGAAATTGATCTCTTAAGTTGAGACGTTCTCCCTTAGAAATTCGAGCATCATCTTGGTCATTTGTAAGTTTCATGCAATTCTTGTTGTAGATTGAATCTGAGTCATTCAATCAAGCCTTGATCAAGTTTGATTTTTGAGTGACTCAATTTAGAACAAAGTTCCAAATCTTCTTCTAGATCTTTGATCGTAAGAGGTAATCTAATTCTAGCTTTATCTCTTGGTTGATCCAAGTCTTGCATTTCATATGCTTTAAATTATTTCGTATTTTTTTTATTTGCATTTTTTCGTATTATGTGTTGAATACGTAACACCATGATAGTGTTTTCAAAGATGTAATTGTTTTAAATTCTCGAGATTCTGCTATAAATGATGTTCTTTGAAGGGTTATATTTCACATATGAATTGACATAAGACGTTAGTAGCGACTCTGAGTAAGTAGAAATTTAGGGTCGTTACATCGATTTTCATTAATAACTCACATTTCTAGCCTAAATAAACTTAAACTTGGAAATAAGACGCTATACTTACCTTAATTGCATTAATTAAGGTCAAATTCAGCATAGGGAGGGTAAAAAAAATTGTAAAAATCAGTACCAAAATATCTATACAGAGTGGAATGACCGAGTTTTGAGCCGAGAAGCTGCACCTAGTAGAGCTGGCCCGCGTTGAGTGAACTGAGCTAAAGGCGTCTATGTCTGCATTCATGACACATGTCGCTTTAGGTGGAAGACATGTGCATGGGTCGTAAACGGGTCAAGGCACAGAGTTTGGGTCGTTCTCTCGAGTGGTTCCTTTAGTGTGCAGGTTGTGGCTGATGGTACTGGGATCGGTTGGGCTGAATAGTTGCAGTTGACAAAGCGATCGATGCTGTAGGTGGGCGAAGCATTGCAAGTGGGCTTCGGGGCTTTGTTCGTTGCTACTGGCAATCGCGCAGGTTGTGGGTCAAGGCTTGGGTTTGTCTTAATTCAAGGCACGAATTGTAATCATAGTTTACCAAAATTTGACCTGACCCGACTGAATGTGAATTTTCTGAAACTTTTCTCTCTCTTCTCAAGAACTTATCGTCATTGACTTTTGATTCCTTCTTCCTTCTTCTTGTCTTTCCTCCCTCTCCCACAACTTCATGAAGCCATAGATGTGACTACCATTGTAGACCCGTGTTTCATTACGGTTTTCCAAAATATCCGATGCTCGCTGAAAATTTCCCCCCATGAATAAGATCTCATGACATCGGTCTTTTTCGCTGTGCTTCGTTCTCCAACTGATGGAGATATCTTTTCTATAACAAGGGGAGATTGAGGGTGATTTTAAAACGAGAGGTGGGGGTTCAGTTTTCCTTCGTCGATTTGCGTTCATCGGAAAACTACAATGACTGTTCATCTTCTCTCTATTTCTTGCATTTCCTCTATTGCAGGCATGTGTTGTGAGGGCAGACTGGAGCATGGCTTTGTTTGGCGTATCCTTGGCGTCGGGGAGGGTGTGTGGGTTGAGTGTGCGAGGATTTCGGCGACTAGATTTTTCTTTCTTTTTATTTGTACCCGTTACAAATACATTTGGAATTTCAAGGAGAATTTTTTGAGACAACATTGTTTTGGTACAACTTTAGTAGCAATCTTTGACATGAGGTGTTTTGGCTAGATAATGAAGTTTGGCTTCAAGAATGATGCAACTATTGACACTGCATTTGGGGTGTTGATGAGAAGGGTTTTTCTTTTTATAATAGTAAAACAAAGTTATTCGAGCTCATTCATCCATTGAGTTATTAGACCAAACCATAACCTTTGCTCCACTCCACATGAAATCTTTTCCTTTCTTTATAAGTTGTGTGCTCAATACTAATCTAATAAAAGCAAGTCTATTTAACATTTGAGTTCTCAAGTATACGAATACTTTTTAACAAAATAGTGCAGTTTTCAACTATACGGATACTTTTAACAAAATAGTGCATGTATGACAATGAAATATCCAAGTTGTTATCGAAAAGTAAAATACTAACTTCAAAATGAATATACACGTCTTGATTTTAATAAAAAATTCTGAGAACCAAAATAGAAGAAAGGAGACGATCGCAATGTCGGAGAAGTATATGATTGGCCTTGGGAGAGAAAAAAGTGTAAACTGAGTTTTGGGTCGTTGGGCGTCATACTTTCTTTGCTAAGTAAAGCCTAACCTAACACACGAACACCCTAAATATTCCTTCCGTTTTTTTCATTTTTCTTTTAATACGTTTTACGTAAAAATCTATCTTTAAAAGTGGTTAAAAAGGATCCAAAAGAAACAAATTATAAGTCGGTAAAAAATGAAGGCTATGAATAATCTCTATATGATTTTGTTGTTTACTTTTGCATCAACTTCTAATTTTTTCACTTGTTTTGCGAGCCAATATCCACAATCACATTGGAAAGTGACGATTCTTAATAATCAAGACGTACCTTTACTAGCCCATTGCAGATCGAAAAACGACGACTTAGGTAAATAAGGGTGTTGCAGCATGACAAGTTATCCAACCAGACCATATTATGTTATGTATATATAAATTTATGGATTTGATAATTTTTTTTTTTATTTAACCATTGGAGTGGAATTTCAAAACTTCACATATTTGAAAAGTATAATATCCAACCAAAAAAAAAATTATGATCAAATTTTCATTTTCTTTTTCGATTTATGAAAAAAAAAAATTACTAAGTTTGAGTAGAAGATAATGAATTTTATTATTGAAAAATTATAGTCATATTTTATTTATTTATTTTTTTTTTTTTGTATAAGGGTTAATTTTTGTTTTTTTTTTTTGTTAATTAATGTGCGTGTGGAGAGTTTGAATTATATTTGACCTCTTCATAAATGACAAACAAATTGGTATTTAGAAATTTTTATTTAATTGAACATTTGACTATGTAATTAATTGTATAAACTTTTATAGTTCTAAATTTTTTCATTTTTTCAATTGAATTTGTTCCAACCTGACATAACTTTCTGATTTAGGGAAGCATATTCTTCGGTTCAAATAGGAATATAGTTGGAAATTCAAAGAGAGCCTGTCGCACACAACATTGTATTGGTGTAACTTTAGCAACAATTATGGAAAGCTTTCGTTCCACGTTTTTTGCTCAGAGAATGAAATTTTGCTTCAAGATCGATGCAACTATAGGCACTACATTTGGGGTGTAGACGAGAGGGTTTTTCTTTATATAATAGTCAAAAAGAGGTATTCGAGTTCATTTATCCATGGAGTTCTTAGACAAATCCATCTCCTTCGTCTTACTTCCCATCAAAACTTGTCGTTTGTACACAATGTTTGTGCTTGCTGTAATACTACTATAACAACGTGTCTATTAGTCACTTAAGTTCTTAAATATATGAAAAAATTTAATATAAAAATAAGTACAGCTGAATACAAAATTAAAGTTGTTATTAATTAATAATAACTATTCCCTCATCTCACCAACTCTCACGTAACTCCTACCCTAAAAATACTCAACAAACTACTTCTCACAAAACCATACGTTACAAAAAGAAAAGAAAAAAAAAAAAAAAAGATAGAATTATAAATACAAACAAATGAGTTTATTTATTTATTTATTTATTTTTGGGTTATTACCGATCAACTCTTATCTTCCATTACACTCTTTTCATTTCTCATTTCAACAATATGAGTTTATTTTGAACACTAAAATTTCTCTCTTAATTTCATTGTTCTTTGCTAACCAATTCACTAGCATCAAAGGACCATTCATCTAAAACCCAGATATTATCGTCAAGATAACAAATGCTCTAAAATCTAAAAATCAGCTCACTGTTCACTACAAATCTGGCGATGATGACTTGGGAGTCCACAAGCTAACACCTTGGGCCAGCTATGACTTCAGTTTTCGTCCAAACTTATGGGGCACGACATTGTTTTACTGTTCCTTCCAATGGCCTTGCTCGTTTCATTACTTCGATGTCTACATAGATAAGAGAGATAGAGATAATTGTGAAAGTACTCTATGTTCGTGGCATATGAGTGAGGAAAATGTCTATATGTTCAACTATAAAACCGATAATTATGATATTTGCTATAACTGGTCATAAAAAATCCATATATCCATAAATTTGAAAGTTTTATTTTAATATTGAAATAAATAAATGTTTTTGATATGTTGTTTTTGTGGGTACTTTTTTTTTTTTTTTTTTTTTTTGTTTTAAAGATTGATATGAATAGTACAAGTGAAATATAAACGATGTTAATAACCTATCGACATAAATTATAATATGAAAATTTGTTAACTTATTTTGGTCATGATTGATAATCAAAACAACTATATGAGATGCCACCTTGCATTACAAGGATTTTGACCTAGAGTAAAGGTAAGGTAGAGCCTTAGGCTTGGCCTAGAGTAGGTAGGTAAACAAAGAAATGGTGCAAAATGACCATATTGCCCATAATGATATCTACCTACGGTTCATGACCTAGAGGACCTCTAAATACAATAAAATTATGTGGTAGACCTTATTCTGTGATGTCTGATGATGTGATGAAGTTTGAAAGCCATTGGAACACGTTAAGTAGCAAAACCAAGAATTAGGGGTAAAATGACCAAAATGCCCCTAGGACTACTTATGAAAATTCAAGGTCTATACGTGCTCCAAATGACTTGCTACTTCTTATAAGGCCTATTCCTAAGGACAATAAGGTATGTTTAAGAGTTCAAGTTGATTGCAGAAAGCTTGAAACCTAAAGCAAGTTAGGACCCAAGAAACGCCTAAAGGAAACACTTAAAAACTCGAGACCTTTTTAGAACCTTCTAAGGAATTCATTATAAATCTATGACCTTCTAAAAAAACTCATGCTTGTTATTACGATGGATTCATATGTTTACGAATGAATGTTATAACCTATGCCTCAAGAAATTATGAACCTTAGAAACTTACAAGATTGACTACCAAGAACAATATCGTACAAGCTATACAACTACCAAAGGAAGAAGAATGCTAGGTACCACTCAAGGATAAGGGACCAAGTTGCTAAACTCAAAAACTCAAGAAAAAATCCTAAGACCTCGCACGGTACAACATGTTCTTGACTCAGACTACGTTGCTTGGAACGTATGAAGCCTTAAGCGTAGGTAGTCAGATTATGCCACTTTGAACGCATGAAACCTTGTGCATATGTATTCAGGCTGTACCATAGGGCAAGCACTCTGTGTAGGATTTAACACTACACTTCTTGGAACGCATGAAGCCTTGAGCGTAGGTATTCAGACTATGCAGTTTGGTGTCACGGTTATGCATGTCCAAGGCATGTTGTCTATTGCAGCATGATAGATATCCCAGTCTTGCTTGTCCAGTAAGTGTTGTCCATGGTTGCATGCCCGTTCCAAACCTCTTTTACAAGCTTTCATCCTAGATAGACCTTTACCATTTCATATTGGGTCAATGCGGGGTGTGTATGACCGTTCCGTTCACCAAAATCATGTCTACACCCGCAACGGCTAAAATGCACCTAAATGTACTATAGGGGATATGACTAGTTGTCACTTCTTTCTACCTTGAGTTATATGCTATTTATGCCGTGGTATTCGTTTCTTTGCTTATAGTCATATAACATTGATTTCTTCAATTCTTCAAACAAGTTTCCAATTTATTTTCTTGCTCATATTTTTAAACCTTTTCTCGTAACGCGACTCAAGGCCCACACATACGCCGATGTTCTTGACGACATCTAAATTTTTCAATGATTACTTGTTCACTTGGTTAAAACAAGTGTCGCACAATCGTTGTCCCACTATCACAAGAATGCGATTGTGACAAGTGGTATCAGAGTCAGGCTGGTTTCTTAGCAAGTATTCTGCAAACATGGCCACTGCAAAACAACTGGGCAAGTCCCAGGTTGATCGATTAGCTAAAATCGAAGAAAAATTACTCTGCAACAGTGACGTTCCTGACGGAATGGGCCTTTTAGAATCTCGCATGAATGAGATATCCGCTAAAGCCGACAGGTTCAACGAGATGACACGCTGCCTTGAAATAATGCCTATCCTTGAACAATACTTCAAAGCAAAAAATACCGTGGTAGATGAAGCGAAGGTTACATTTGCGACAATGCAAAGTTATGGTGGAGCTCCAGGTACATAGACATTCAAGATGGCCGATGTACTGTGGACACTTGGGATTACTTGAAACTTGAACTCCGCTCTCAATTTCTTGCAGGAAGTGTCGAGATAATAGGAAGAAGAAAATTAAAAGAGCTGAGTCATATGGGCAGTATCTGAGACTATGTTAAGCAGTTTTCTGGGCTTATGTTAGATATTTGTGATATGTCCGAGACAGGCACGATCTTCAATTTTATTATGGGGTTGAAGTCGTGGGTGAAAACCAAGCTCTACGAACAAAGCGTTCAATCCCTTTCCACAAGCTATGCTATTGCGGAACGATTGTTTGATCTTGATAACGATGAAACCTCAGAGATGGGGCGGAATCGAGCATCCACAAGTGGTGAAAATGAGAATTATCGACCAAACTCCCCTAGAGGTGGGGAAGTGATAGATTCAAAGACGAGGAGGAGGAATGCAAACCCTCCCAATAGAGTGGTGGGACTCCTTGGCGAAGACCTCACAACCAGACTAGTCAGAACCAAAGTCGTGACCCCCCTTCTAGCTTCATATGCAACGAGGCTCATCAAGTATCTGAGTGCCCACAAAAGGCAACACTATGTGCCTTCCAAGAAAAACTCGGAGCTAATTTAGAAGCTGAGTACGAAATGGTAGAAACAGAAACACCGTTAGCTAGGACTGTTGGATACCCCCATGTTGGGGCGCTAAAGTAGTTGTCCGCTCTTTAGAAGAGAGTTGAAGAGATAGAAGAGCCAGTGAAACGCGGTCTTATGTATGTTGAGATTTGGGTAAATCATAAACCAGCCAGAAACACTATCGTCAACTCGGAGCCACCCACAACTTCATGACGGAGACCGAGGCAAAACATTTGAATATCTTTTTGCATCGAGATGTAGGGAAGATGAAGGATGTCAATTCAACAGCCTTACCCATCTTAGGATTTGTGAAGAGAACTACCATCAAGCTGAGGACATGGACTAAACGAACCGACTTTGTGATAGTCAAGATGGATGACTTCGACATCGTGTTAGGGATGGACTTCCTACTATAACACAAAGTCATCCCCATGCCCCTAGCAAAAAGTTTAGTAATAACAGGGTCAAACCCGACGATTATCTAGACAAACACCCACCAGCCAGAAAGGGTGAAAAAGATGTCAGCACTACAGTTGAGTTGAGGCAGGATCTAAGCCATGACGAACCTACAATAGCTACCATTACCGTATCAGAACAGGTAAGCTCGAACGAGCCTACCTAAAAAAAAGTCTCGAGGTCAACCAATAAACACCGTGACATGAGACAAAGAAGTCAGACAAAATAATTATCTCCACCTAGGAAGATATAAATAGCGAGGTCGATGTCATATTAGGGGCAGAATCGCTTGCCACGAACGAATGTCATACGTCTGAACCCGAGCTAGCTGAATTCTACGAGCAGTTAAATGACTTACTAATAGTTGGATTCATTAGGCCCACAAATACCACTGTTAGCGATCACCCAACGGTTAGAGAGAGACACCAAGTCAACACTGCCGCTGAGGGAGGGAGACAGAGACAAACCTCAGAAACAGCACATGGTCACATAGAAGTACCATCCAAACAGAGAAAGAGAAGGGTCGGTCAAAAGCGTCAACCACGACAGTTTCAAGAAGGAGAGAGAGTTCTGATCAAGTTGAGGTCAGTTCAACTCCGAGATCAAAGCAACAAGCGTCCCCAAGCAAAGCATGTAGGAGAAACTTTGACGAAGGAGATGTCAAGAGCCAACGAACCAAGAAGTTGTTTTCAACAACCCCTATCAGATTTGATGGGACTCCGCAACATTGAAATAAGATGGAAGCACATCGAAGAGACCTAAAAGTCAACCTCAGCCTATAACACAGAGTTGTAAAGAGTTGATTGACTAAGACATCAACCAATTGAGTGAGGGAGGATGTCACGGTCATGATTGTCTAAAGCATGTTGCCTATGACCGCATAACAAATGTCCAAGTCTTGCTTGTTCGAGTTGGTAGATAGAGACATCAACCAATTGAGTGGGGGAAGATGTCACGATCATGCATGTCCAAGGCGTATTGTCTATGGCCGCATGACCGATATCTCGGTCTTGCTTGTCCAGGACGTGTTGTCCATGGTTGCATGCCCGTTCCAAACCACTTTTACATGCTTTCATCCTAGATAGGTCGTTACCATTTCATATTGGGTAATTGTGGGGTGTATGACCCTCACAAAAATCATGTATACACCCGCAAGGCCTAAAATGCAACAAAATGTACTATAGGGGGATATGACTAGTTGTCACTTTTTCCTACCATGAGTTATATGCTATTTAAGTCGTGGTATTCGTTTATTTGCTTATAGTCATATAACGTTGATTTCTTCAATTCTTCAAACCGGATTCAAATGTATATGCTCGCTCACGTTTTCTACACCTTTTCTCGTAACATGACTCGAGGTCTGCACATACGCCGATGTTGTTCGCGACGTCCGAATTTCTCAAGGCTGACTTGTTCATTTAGTTTGAACAAGTACCGCACAATCGCTGTCTCGCTATCACAAGAACGCAATTGTGACACTTGGAACACATAAAGCCTGGGGCATAGGTATTCAGACTGTATCATAGGGCAAGCCCTTGATGCATAATTAGACTACATCGCTTGGAACGTAAAAAGCTATGGATGTAGGTTTTTAGACTATGCCACTTGAAATGCATGAAGCCTTGGGCATAGATTTTCAGAGCATATCGAAGGGCAAGCCCTGAGATGCGGGTTAAGACTATGTCGCTTGGAACGCATGAAGCCTTGGACACAAGATGTCAGGTTCATGTCCGATACCGTAAATCTTAGGGGTAGTGTCTTGGAGAAAGAACCAAGAACCGAACAAGAACTTAGAAAGTACCAAAAACAAGAGAAAGATCAAGGACTAGAACATGGATCAAGTACAAAGTTATAAGGACAAGAACCAATAACCAAAAACCTTCGTACTAAAGCCCTTAAAAGATAACCAAGGTTTCAGAATCCAAGGACCAAAATCGTCGGGAAAGATCATGATAATAACCCAAAGTCAAAACTAAGGGGCTTAAGTACTTACAACAAAAACAAGAACAAGAAAAGAAAGTGTGTGGTACCCTAGAATATCAAGGACACGATTAAGAGCCTAGAAGTAGGCTACTTGCTGAGTCTTGTACTCATTTCTTATTTTTCATTTTTTTCAAGTAATAAGGAGCTAGTAGAGGTTGGGAGGGGACTCTGGAGCAGGTGCCATAGACAAGCCTCACCCGTCATCTTCAACCCATTTATTTTGAAATGTTTTGTGTTCGTTCCTTAGTTTGTATTTTAACTCTTGTGTTGTGTTTTAATTACTCATGTCTAAACATTATTTTGTTTTAATTTATGTTATGATTTAAATAGTGTTTGTTTTGTTTCGTGAAAGTTTATCTACCTTTTTGGAGTCATCGAGACAAGACGGTCCTCACATATGATGACCAGATTAAAGCTCCGTTGGATTAGGTCATAAGAAACTATGAAAATTAGACTAGGTGAAGGACTCGTACGGCCATAACATAAAATTAATTTCCATATTATACTTTTACATTTTTAATTTAAAATGTTAGGGAGCAATAACCCATAATGAGTTTCAAACATATACTTTTCAATTCAAACAATAATACATTTATCAATGACATTCTATTCTTACTATAAACAAGGTAACAAAAATAAATAAATAAATAAAGAATTAATTATTAATAACTAATCTCTTCCTTCGCCCAAACTTTCACACAACTCCTCCTTAAAATACTCAACAAATTCCTTCTCACACAACCTTAGGTTACATAAAGAAAAAAAAAAAAAAAAAAACAATTAGAAATAGAAACAAATAGGTTCGTTTATTTATTTATTTTTGGGTTATTAGGGATCCACTCTTTTCTTCCATTACACTCTTTTTCAACTATAAAAAGTGAAACAAATGAAGCACAAATGTGTTCATACCCATCTCTTTACCTCTCCCACTTCAACAATATGAGTTTATTTTCAACACTTGCACTTTCTCTCTTAATTTCATTGTTCTTTGCTAACCAATTTTGATTTCATTCTTCTTTGCTAACAAATTTTAATTTCATTATTCTTTTCTAACCAGTTCCCGACCATCGAAGGATCATTCATCCAAAACCCAGATATTATCGTCAAGATAACAAATGCTCTAAAATCTAAAAAAAAAGCTCATTGTTCACTGTAAATCTGGCCATGATGACTTGGGAGTCCACAAGTTGACACCTTGGGCAAGCTACGACTTCAGTTTTCGTCCAAACTTAAGGAGCTCAACATTGTTTTCTTGTTCCTTCCAATGGCCTGACTCGTTTCATTACTTTGATGTCTACATAGATAAGAAAGATAGAGATAATTGTGAAAGTATTCTATGTTCGTGGCATGTGAGTGAGAAAAATGTCTGTATGTTCAACTATAAAACCGATAATTATGATATTTGTTATAAGTGGTCACGTAAAAAATCCATATATCTTAAATTTGAAAGTTTGATTTTAATATTGAAATAAATAAATATTTTTGATATGTTGTTTGTGTGGGTACTTTTTTTTCTTTCTTTTTTAAACCTTGATATGATTAGTATAAGTGAAATATAAACGATTCTAATGACCTATCGACATAAATTATAATATGAAAATTTGTTAACCTATTTTGGTCATGATTGATAATCAAAATAGTTGTATGAGATGGGACAGTGCATTAGGATTTTGACGTAGAGTAAAGGTAAGGTAGAGCCTTAGGCTTGGCCTATAGTACAGACAAGTCGGTTAGAGTTGTTACACGTATGATTGAACAAAGTTTAGTTTCTATATAAGTCATGTTGAGTTAGTGACCAAACTTGTCGAAAGTCTAATGAAGCCACAAAGTCAGGTAAAAAAAACAGATTTTTCATGATTGTGTAAAAATTGTGACGTTGTATGGTTGAAAATGTACGACTGTGACAGTATTTGAAAACGCTACCACAATGTACAAGGAGGTCCATCGAATCGAGTTCACAACTAGGTTCATTATTTTTTAAAACAATTTGAAAATCAAGAGTTTCCAAAATTCCTAATTCATTTTGGATTAGAAAGAACAATAAACAGGGTTTTCAAATAGTTATCAAATTGTTCCGTCTTTTAATAGAAAAAACAAGAATTATTTCAAAAGAACCTTATTTATCTGATCTAGATCCCTTGGTGGTGGTCTGGTTAAAGGTTTTGTTTATGGTGCTTATGAATCAAATAATTATGTTTGGTGTAGTATGGAAAATATTATAAGAAAGAGTGGACCTCACATATTCATGATACGTAAATGTAGAGACTAGTAAAGAGTTAACCAATTGATCTTAGGATCATATACAACACTCAGATTGATAAATACGATTTGAGGAGCCAAGTGATGAGATATGATGTAACAACCCAAAAAATGAAGGGAATTAGCTCGAATAAGAACAAGTCGCCCATGTAAGACCCAAAGGATTCAAGGAAAGAAATTAAGAGGATTAAATAAGGACAAGAGTCTTAAGTAAGTCATTTCTATACGGTTAAAAGTAATTTTAAGAATTTAAGGCTTTTGGACAAAGATTGGAAAGGAAAAAATAGGTGAAATGGGCAAAAAGGTCATTTTTCAATTACTAAGGATCTTTCTCGATTTTTAATTCCTTATCTAAAAGGAATTTCAAGATGCTCAAGAAGGTAAAAAATGCAAGGGATGAAGGATTTTAAGAAAAAAATTATGGATATTTCGAGAAAAATAATAATAAAATATTCCGAATATGACAAATTTTCAAAAATACCCCTAAAGTTCCACTTAATTACAAAACTGCAATTACAGAAAATCTGCAACCAGATTTGCTTCCAGAACCGTTCAGTAGAAGAAAATCAATCTTATATTAACATCCAACCATTGGATTGAGCTGCAATTTCGATATGTTTAACAAGAGTCAAGGTTCTGTAGATCCAACGGTTAAAGTTGAAAACCAATGTCGGTAGCACCTTCATCGTTGTATGTTCAACTATAAAGCCAAACTGTATGATATTTGCTACATATGGCAGCCTATATGAATTTAAATAATTGATATATCTATAAATTTGAAGGTTCGATATGATATTATAATAATCGATATTTTTTATATGTTGTTTATGTGCGTATACTTCTTCTTTCTTTAAAATTTGATATGGTGCATTAGTTTTAATGAAATATGAAAACACCAATAAAATATGGACTCATTTGAAAGAATAAAATATTTATTTATTAATTCGTTAAATTTTGGTTCGAAATTGCTCGAAGATACCTCCACAATGTGGTAGAGACGTTTGCACAATTTGATGTATAAGAGAAACGACAAAAATGTTTCAATTTGAATGGAATGGTGATTAGAGCGTAAAAACATTTATACAAATGGCCCTTGTTCGCATTACTTTGAAACTTCTAGAGATGTTCAGGGACAGAGACAATGAAGCCTTCCCAATTCCAAAACCTCTCCCTTTTTTAATTTACATCCCATAAAAGTTCCCTATTTATTTATTTATATTTTTTATGGAGAATCAGGTAGGATTGTCTCCCGATCATTTGTAGGATCATATTTTTGCAGAGTTATTAGCCATTTTTATCCATTCCAAAAAAAAAAAAAATATTAATGAATAGCTTTTAAAAGCATAAACATAAAAAACAAAAAACGAACAATTACCGAATTGAACGGGTATAAAGAGTATGCCCAGCATTAGAATCTTTTCTTTTAAATGGTTTTTTTTTCTTTTTCTTTTAAATTAATGGATATCATAATAGCATTACTTGTGGTTTATAGACTAGTTGGAGCATAGAATCCAAGTCCTATATCCTCCACCTTTAAATGTCTTAAAAAAAAGTAAGGGTTTTGACCCATTTGTAGAATGACATCTCTTTCATCATCCTTAGGACCTTGATTAAGGCTCTCTCTTGTATATAAAAAAGAGATTGTAATGTCTCAAAGTCACTACTAGTAGATATTGTCCGTTTTAGTTTTTTTATGGACAACTATCAACCTCACGATTTTATTAAGTGTCTGGCTCTGATAACATTTATAAAATCCCAAGCTCATTTTTAGCAGATATTGTCTGTTCGGATAACAAAGCACCTCCTTGCAGATTATTCTATATCAATCCTATGCAAAACTATACGAAGAACACCTTATTAAATCCTAAAAAAAAATGTAAAATCTAAGTAATAGTTGGGTAACATAACCATTGCACCATATACTATAAACTCTGACTACCGACTAACTCCTTGATAGCAATGGCCAGTCCAGAATGCATCACTGCCTTATATACAGTTCCACAAGCACTTTTTCCCACTATACAACTCTTGTAAAAATTATTAGTGGCTTCAATTAGATCAAGGAAAGAAAATCCTCCCTTAGATGGGAAATAGACATCCGAATCCATAGATTTTGTTTCCTTGTTTTGTACCATTTCGGATGGATGTCTCATGCAATATAAGATGATTATAATTAGAACAACAGAAACGCAACCTAAAACAACTACAATCCCAATTATGATTCTACCTCGAAAGATGGAGACGATGAATCTCCATTGCAATGGTAAAGAGGTCCACCACAGAGCCCCCTCATTGCCAATAAAGCTATAGTGGGCATGTTCTGAAACAAAGTTATGGAACGGATGGGATGTCTTCAACTATGTATACTTTTTACCCCTAAAACTTTTATTTTACATTTGTCAAATTTTATTTCTCTTTTTAACCTTTCTTAAATATTAATTAACATTTTGTTTGTCAGCCTGTTGGAAAAAAAATCGATGTTGTGGAAGTAAAAAGAAAAAGATCTTGATTTGATTAAAATAAAACAAAACATGGGGAAAAAGTGGAGGGAAATCAAATGAGTAACTACTAAATTTATGTAATATATATATTATTACGAATAAAAAAAAATATATTTATCCATATAATAAAAAAAATATAAAAATAAAAAAGCTGTTAAAGTAATATTCTTGTCCATTTATCTTCCATTTCATTTTTTTTTCTTTCAATTTATAAAATTTGGTTGAAAAAAATAATTTATGAAAAAAACAATGCCAAGTGAATAACGGTGACACTTGAGTAAAGTAAGGGTACATGAATCAACTTAGATTTCATTCGAATAAGAGCGATGATGAGAATAAGATGACTAAGAAATGTTTAAAAGACTTGAAAGTCACTACCTATACAACCAACGTGCACCTTGCTTTATAGTAGCTCAATCATAAGACAACATGCGTAAACGTGCTTTACTCGGATCAATTCTATATTAGGAGACTTCTTAGAAATTTTTCTAGAATGTAGGTGAATGAGGACAAAACAGGTTGGAAGGACTATATTGGTATATCAAGATAGTTTTCATTCTTAGAAGCAAGGAGTAATATCACGATTTCATTCTAATAACTTTTGTTGCGACTGTCTTGAAAACATAAAATATATTTTAAGGAATTAAAACAAGGTTTGACTCTGTATGATACCTGCTCCTGTTTGCGTCAATCCTTGACCAGTTCCTTCTTGTCAGTTGAAAAACAAGAAAAATCTTGAATGAGTACAAATACTCAATAAGTAGCCTACTTGTATGCTCTTAATCGAGTCCTTAAGGTGTGCTAGATACAAAGATTCAGTAAGTAGCCTACTTATAGCCTCTTAATCATTTCTTTAATGTGCACTAGAATATCACACTCTTTCTTGTCATAATCTTGACGTACGAACTTATGATCTTTTAAGTTCAGTTATAGAGTTCTAAGTTCTTGTCATGATCTTGCTCAAGGATCTTCGTCTTGGGATCTAAGTTCTTAATCTATGTTCTTGTCTAAAGGTCTTAGTTCCAAGGTTCTCAATTCTTAATAATGAGAACTTGAGTCTTGATCCATGTTCTAGTCCTCATCCTTAGTTCTTAGTTTTTGTCCTTGTTCTTAGTCTTGTTCTTGGTTCATATTCGTATTTCTATTTTGTCATTTTTTGCTTAAGACACTCCTCCGAGGATGTACAGTATAAGACATGAACTTGATAACCTGTGTCCAAGATTACATGCGTTCCAAGAAACAGAATCTTAACCTACATTCAAGTCACATAGTCTTAACATGTATTTAGGGCTTCATGCATTCCTTGCGATACAATCTGAAGCCTACACGATACGCTTATTATATTTCATGTGGTGTAGTCTAAAATCTACGTCCAAGGCTTCATATGTTCCAAGTGACGTTGCCTGGAAACCTATGCCCACGACTACAACATTCTAAGCAACATAGCTTGAATATCTATGGCCAAGGCTTCATATATTCCAAGTGGAGTAGTATAAAATGTACAACCAAGACTTCATACACTCCAAGCGGTGTAGTTTGAGTCGCAAATATGGTTTACCTTGGAAAGTCTAGGGGTTTCTTTGGTTTTAAAGTCTTAGAACCTTGGTCCTTTGTTCTTAGCAATCATTGCGCCTTGGCATTGTCTGGGTGTGTGATCGCTTGTGAATGTATATAATAAATTTGTGTAAAATTCAGAAGAAAAAGTGCAAGTATGTGATAGCAAGTAATAAGTAAATTATTGATTTGATAGAGAACCTATTTTTTTTTGTTACTTTTGTTGCTAGAAATTCAGCGAGTTTATGGTATCATTTAAATGGGTGTTGGTGATTTTAAACTAATTAAACAAAATTTGCAGAGTGTCGCTGCAGTCGAAAAACTGATTATGAGGATGGTTTGACTAAGAGAGATTAAATAGATCATTTATTGAAGTTTGTGGTTGATTTTAGTTTCTTTAAATAGACTCTCAAGCCCATTTTCGAGGATCATGCAGGGTGATTTCTCCCATAATTGTTTTGTAATTTCTATTAACAAGGTTTAGGAGAAGAATTATTCCTAACCATTCTATTCCCTTCAAGTATCCTTACCATGGAACTTTCTATTCCCTTCAAGTATCCTTACGGTGGAAATAGAGTATTAAATTGCAATGGAACTAGAAAGAGAAACTAAAATCAAATCATCAACATATTTAAACTACATCAAACTCTCTCGCGTACCCTATCGGGTTTAGCTCTCCATAAAAATTGAATTAATTAAAGAATCCACATCGTAATTATTAAAAATTGATATAATAAAAAAAGAGAATAGAGGATTAGAAAGTTATCGAGCTTTGTTATTGTCCTTGAATGGAAGTTTCATTCCTTTGAACTTCCACGTCCACCTCATTTCCTCAATTATTCAATTTTGGTATTCTTTTACTTCTGCTGTCAACGGCTGCTGGATTGGGGTTCTTCTTCTTCTTCCACTCTTGTCTATTCTCTCTTTGCCCCTTTCGTGGCTCTTCTCTCTTTTTAGGTAACATTTTCCTTTTTATTTTGTTTATTTCTTCCAATTTGAGGTTGGAAAGGATGTTCACAATTGGGTAGTCAATGACCCACATGGCTTGTTGATTCAGATACTAATTTCAATGTCAGCCCCGAAAAATTTGGGTTCTGTATTGGTTCAGCATCACAGTCAGCAATTTTTATTCAGATTGTCAGCAAAGTTGTTTCCAGATTTACGGAAGCAAAGTTGAGATTCTTTTCATGTTGAACCACGCTGGACTATTTCATCTTTTCTAATTGGAATAAATGGAGCAATTAATGAGACAATGGTTTGTATGAGTGCAATATTAACTACAGAAAGATTCGATATAACTCTACTTTTGGAGAGTTATCACACCCCCAACTTTAGAGATTGCACATTCTTATGTAACCATTCTCTCCACGTTTTTTTTTTCTGTTCTCATAAACAAATGTATCTTTTTCATGAGTATTTCTATTTGGAGAGTATTCATCCAAGCATGATTCAGATCACATTTCTAATATTCTTCCATCAACTAAGTTTTTCCCCCATATTTCACCCTGCATTTACAACCAAGTCCTACAAGAAAAATAACACATTCATCACTTCCAATGTATTCCCCAAAACACTTCAGTATGATTGTCAATTCGTTTACCTTTGCTTTTGTGACATGCCTTTATAATTTATTCCATAACTTTCTCTTCTCATGACATGTCTTTTTCTCCCAAAAATCTTTTAACTTGTTCCCTATTCTTTTCGTGACTCCATTTGTGGTGCAGATCACTTAAATCTTCAAGAGATGACTATATAAGTTAACACTCATTCTACCTTAGCTTGACTCTCTTACTAACATCCTGAAGTTTTCAGTATGGTCATATTTGTGATGCAACTCACATGAATAATAAGGATACCTCTTTTTTTTTTTTTTACATCCTCATTACCTTCAATTAAGACACCTTCATTGGTGAAGCAGATTTAATTTTTTCAGCTATCCATTGTCAAAGAAGTGATTCTCCTTTAGAACTCTCCATTCTTCATTGGGTGGTAACAATTTTGTGAAGTCTATCTCTCATATATCAAATAGTTATATTTCTAAGATGTAGTTCAAGGGTGTGTTCTCAATAGATGGCTTCATTGATGAATTTTTTATTTCCTCTAATTCAAGTAATTCAAAAATTCTTACAAGTTCCTTCAATTCTTCTTCCTATTTAGTGCAATTATTCCAACTGTTATCTTTTTCTTGTTATTTCCAACTATCTGCTCGATTCTTTGTCAATTCATAAATTTATGAGCATTCATCTGCCTCTACTTGACATTTAAGGGTGTCATTGACATTTAATTCTATTTGTTGATCATTCATTCTTAACATTATAGTTCCCTTGTGGACATACCAATGTCTTCCAATTTTTAAAACGGTCTCCCCATAATAATTTGTACATCGTGGTCTGCTTCATAATCTAAAATAATAACATCGGTTGGAAATATGAACTTGTCCACTTGAATTAAGATATTTTCGATCTTGACTTTCTGATGAGTGAAAGATCGATTTGCTAAATGATGGGTAATTATATTTTTTCTAATTTCACCAATACCTCAACTTTTGTAAATAGACGGACATTAGATTAATTCTTGATTTCAAATCACACAATGCTCAACGTAGCTTATTCTCTTCGATTGATATTGGAATTCTAAATGTGTCGGGGTCTTTCTCCTTTAGTGAGATCTTATTTTTCAATATTGCATAACACTCTTAATTCAACGCAACCACCTTGAATTTTTCAAATTTTCTTTGACGGGTGAGAATATCCATAAAGAATTTGACATAATTGGGCAAGTTTTTTATGGCTTACTAATGGTATGTTTATATGAATTTCCTTAAAAATATCCATGAACTTCTCAAAATGGCCTTCGTTCTTTCTTTTTATTCTATGTGGAAAAGGAGGTGTTGGTATGTATGTTATGCTCTCTTTTTCACTGGTGATTGTTGTTTCCCTGGTAGGAGACTGAACTATTTTTACATAATTTTTGCTCTACTTTTTTTGTCCAACATTTTTCTCGTTTCTCTCCCATATGTCAACTGTCTCTTGGGGGTAACGGTTGCTAGTTTCCTTAATTTAACCTTACCTGCTAGGTATTTCTTTCCCAATTCTCAATTCTATTGCTTGACATTACTCCTTGTCTTCTCTTTTTGGCGTTTCAGTATCCGCTGGCAGCTTCACAAGAGGTCTATGTTGTAACTCAGTTGCTAACTGACCTACTTGAAATTTTAAATTTCGGAAGGATGCCTGCGGATTCTCTATCACAACATCATTTTTTATATATATTATTTTATTAGGCTCTCAAGCGATGTTAGCACTGAGTGTTGAGCTTGGTTAGTTCATTTCTCTTGGGTGTTGCCTTGTTAAGGACTCATTTGATTTTGTAGTCCAAAACCTTTAGAGTAATTTGTTATAGGTGACATTTGTTGATTGTTAGAATCTCCCCTTAGAAGTTTAGATGGTTTCTCTATCATGTGTTATAAGTGATTGAGAAGAGATTATTTTTCTTTTTGCCTTGACTAACTTGTTTCCATGTATAAAAAATTGAAGCGGGATTACTTGGACATTAAACAAAAGTGTATTCTTCTCTAAAATATACACAAGATTCAGTTGTCGTTCGACTCATTACAGCAACAATCTGGACTGGTGCATTAGTCATTGAGTCTTGTTCCAACGTTAGATTTTGTAGAATATTAGTCACCGAAGCTAATTGATTGTTGATAGAGGTCAAAGCATCAACTTTAAGTACTCCTCGGGTCTTCTTTTCTGGATTGCTCATCACATCAGTCCATTGAAAATTATTAGATGCTATATATTATAGAATCTCATAAGCTTCATTGTACGTCTTTGATAAAATAGCTCCATTGGCAGAAGCATCAACTACTTGTTTAGTAGTAATATTTAATCATTTCTAGAAAGTCACCATTTGGATACAATGGAGTAGTCCATGGTGAGGACACTTTCTAAGCATCTCCTCGAATCTCTCACAAGCTTCACTTAGTGTTTCATTTTCAAACTTTTGAAAAGCAACAATTTCATTTCTAAACCGTGCATTTCAAGTTGGTGGGGAATACTTGATCAAAAAAAATATCTTCTAACCTATTCCAAAAACAAATTGTTCCCGGTGCTAAGGTATTATACCATGATTTAGTACAATCCCTCAAGGAATATGGGAATAAGCTTAATTTAATCACGTCTCTATCCACTCCTTGGAATCGTTACGAGTCACTAACTCCCAAAAATAACTTTAGATGTAAGTGGGGATCTTCTGAACGGTAGTCCATGAAATTGTTCAATAGTTTGCAACATTTAAAATATCACGGGCTTTAGCTCAAAAGTGGTTGCTTGCATTTCTAGTCTAATAATGAATGGATTTAGCTCTTCCACAGCTTGGTGCATATGCTCTAATTGCTCTTTCTCTGTCATCTGCTAAATGAATAGTATTAGAAGTGATTCTCTCTTAATTATCTATCACGGTTGGATTTTGATACTCCTGATTCAGTCTGTCATTCTCTTTTGCTCCCTCATCCTTTACCTAAAGGTATTGATTCAGTTAGGACGAAAGTTTCTTTTACATGATGTAACAAGTGAAATTTCTTTAAAAAAAATCATTCTTCAACTAATTTAGAAAAGAAAAAGAAGAAAGAAAGGAAGAATAAAAGAAAGAAAAAAAACAATAAGAAGGTTTGGAGTTAGCCTCGAGAGCTGAACCAAGCTCAATACCTAAGCTTCGACAACTGAACCATCCTAACATGCATCGCCTTCAACGGTCTAGCTTGTGGAATAGCCCACTTTCTTGCTCACACTAGCGATGCTTGCAACCAAGGCCGTTCTAGCCCACATTGCAATTGCTACCTCAGCCCAACGATCTATATAGGCCAGCTCAAATGCACCTCCAGCCAAAGAGCGTTCCCATGCCTTAGTCGCTCGCTAACAACCTAAGTCACGAGGCTACGACCAATGACCCAAGATTGAACCCGTGTACCCGACCCACGCCCCCCTTTCTGTTGTTGTCTGGGTTGGATCGACATAGTAGTTGGCCCCAATTCGTCTTATCCAATTCAAGTTGGGTATTTAGGACCTCATCTTTATGTGTTGATCCATTCAAACAATATTGTGCCCTGTTGAATTCATATTTTATCCTATCAAAAGCTTTTAAGATAGAATTGAATTTTAAAGAGTACCTTTAAGCTAGGATCAAGGAAATATAATGACATTATAGGTCAACGAAGTAAGTGATTATACTATTGGTTTCTTATGGACTTGGTTAGATGACTTGTATGCTATATGAATGACAACTCTTCTGCCCTTTGTGTGTTGTAAATTTTATATGCTATGTTATATTATGATTATACTATGTTATGAAATTACGTTATGATATGAACGTTATATGACGCACTAACCTTCATATTTTATGTCACATATATTACGTTAGCATGTTCACACTAACCCCATGAGACATTGATAAGTTATATATGTTAACGATGAAACATATGTCTAGTATACATATACATGTCCCATAGGAACGTTATGTCATGAAAAAAATGGAAGTATATATGCATCATACGTATGTATAGAAGGGAATGAACTTTTCGTCCTTAAATTGGAAGCATTGGAAACGGATGTATTCATTAAAAATTAAAATAAAGCATTTAATATAAGAATAAAAACTCTACCTTTGTAGAAATCGTTAGTTGCAAACCTCCTAAAATAGTGCAAAAGTTCCTACAAAAAATGCTAGATTAGGTGTTCTGATGGGTTTTGGCCTCGAACATTGGCGTTGGGCTCTAAACTCCAATATTGATTCGCTAATGTTTTCTTCTTCGATTAATTTTTTTATTTATTCATTTCCACTGTCGCTCCTTTCTCTCTACGGTTTCTCACTAAAAGTAGTTTCGCACAACTTGTTCAGTTGTGCTTTGTCTAATGCGTCAGGATGACAAGATCCATACATACAACAGTGACTAGTGAGAATAAAATCTAAAAATTTGTACCTTCTTCACTCAGGTTTCAACTGCGTGGTCTAATGAAATTAAACTAGAGGCTTACCGATGTGAGAGCTTGACTTAGAGTCGAACCACAAATATCAATTGTTGCAATAAGGGGACATAGCGTGGGGGTTTGATTGATAATGTGAACTTTGGCAGCTCGCCAAAAGTCGTGTGATTTTTGTTTCATCCTTTTTTTTTTTAATTGTTACATCATACACATCTAAAAAGAATTTTTGTCTTCAACAGTGTCTTAATCTTAGAATTTAGTCTGTTCATGAAGTTAAGGTATTGCTAACATTAATGCTAATATTGCATAGTCTCACCTACTTCCCATAAGACTGAGACTCTACACGAAGTAACTGGTGTTAACTTGTGACTGCAACTATCCACCATTGTTTGATCGCGGTCTTCGTTAACTTGTGACTGCAACTATCCACCATTGTTCGATCGCGGTGTGACCCTCTTGCTACCATAGGCAAACAAAGAAGAAATTCCATGACATAACCTCTTGAGTCGTCGAACAACACATCTTTATACTAAGGTGAGTCCAGCCAATTCCTAAACTTAAAGAAAGCTCTTCTAGCAATCTTGTAGTAACCGCAATTTATGCTCACGATAATCATTTGAGTCAAACTCAAAATACTTGAATAGACCTTCTACATCATCAAAGCGAGGGAACTTACAACATTTTTAATCTGAACAAGTATGGACCAACTACTAATCGTTCCTCATTTAAAATTATGCATTAGACCACATTCTTTAATATTCAGTGTCCAAGAAAAACATGTTTGTTCATCTAAAACTCATACTATGAGAACTTGGTACATAACCAACGGTAAAGAAATATCAAGTTTGCTCAAGGTTTCATTTTGTTACTCCTTTTAGACCTTGATTATACAACAAATTTAAGGATACAAACTACGACAAACAAGTCTAATAACCTCTTTGAAGGTCCAGTTCGTGAAAATTATACAAATTTTTGGCATGAGTAAAAAAGACAACACATTCATTGTTATTGACAATGCTCAAGCTCAGAGGAAATCTTTGAAACATCATCCTTTATGGCTCATATACTTTAGAGAATATTTGTTCGGGAAGTTATCTCTTCTTCATTGTTACCTTTATCAATTCCAGATATTCAATAAAGCAGAACATGAGTCATTAATTACCTCTTAACGATCAAACTAATGTGTTCAAAAGAACACACTAAGGTATTTAAAGTTCTTGTTCACTGACTTACGTATATATGGCTCAGTCTACCTCAACTCTTCTCAATTGTTTAATACATAATTTTATGAAATTTAAGTGGGTTCATGATTGAAGTTCTTTATTGAAATTAACAACCCATGTTAACATTTATACTAGAAAACCTCAATTACTTAGTTTAACCTTAATTTCCAACATTCTCTCTTGTGATTTGATTTCTTCTTTTTAATGTTTTTTCTTTGTTTTTTTGAATAACCCTTTTGGTCCAATGTTTTGTACCTAAGACATTTGTTCTTGTCCCTCTAGGAGACCTGTGGGGCGCTATAATCAATGAACAACTCAATCCTATCCCAATACTTTCATCCACGATTTCATATGCTCTTTGCCATATGATCTCCAAGCATGTGAGAAGGGCTTCATGTGTTTCCCTACAATATAGTCTTAGTAACTATGTTCAGGGCTTTATGTGTTCACTATGATGTAGTTTGTGTCATTGGACCATGTTGCACTTCACATTGAGAGGTCTTTAGGGTAACTTAGGTTCTAGTTGTAAGAGTTCTTTAGGCAAAACCAAGGTAAAATTCATAACATGTACTCTCTAATCCATATGAGTGATAAACATGTATTCACATGTATAAATCTTTCATAAGCATCTTGTCATTTGGTATTCATGAAACTTTGATAGGGTCTTGAAGTGTAGTTTCATTGTTTTTCTCTTGGTTCATACCCTAAATAAATTCTAATCCCCTTGGGATCTTCCATGATTACCCATAAGGTCATAAAAGTCTCCTATAATGTTTCATAGCATTGAAGGTCTTCAAAACATCTTAAAATTCTTATAAGGATATTTTCATCTTTTACAACCCCATATTTTGGGTACTTAAAGGGTTCATTACTTTAAGTGCTATTTTGGACATCTTGTATTGCAATCCACCTCCATACAACATCCATGGTAGACTATAGGATTTTATTGTAATGACCTCAATATCCTATTGAAATCAAAGTCACCATTACATAAATAACATATCTACAATGCGCGAAATATTCATGTAAAATGATTCCTTAGGAAGCCATGGATTTACACAATACCCAAATTTTTATGGTAGTTTTGCTATGGTTTTTTCTAGTGAAACTTGGTTGGAGTCTAAGAACGAGGTGAGTTATAATCTTGGTGGGATACCCCACAACCATTATGTTTTGCCTTACTTATGCTGGGAATCTTAGAGATCGAGAGAAGTTTCGACAGTATGATAGCCTATAAATAGTGCACAAGTTTTTGTATTCACTATATGGTACAAAATTTTAGTGGGTCAATTTAGTAGCAAGTCAAACATTTGGACCATCATTAATGTTTGGGAGAGTTTCACAATCCACGATGTGCTTGTGCTCTCGAGTAAGTCATCAAGGACGATGACTAGTTTAAGTTGGGGATAGTGTCACAACCTCATTAGGAAGACAATTATATTGTATCTCCCACACGCAAACTAATAGGGTGGCGACCCTCAAGTAGTGCCCATTCGACCATGTGAGGGCCAAAATAGAACATTGTCATGATGTGACCAAGGAGGACGGTGCATCATCCAACACACCAAAAAGAGTATGTATTAAAGTCAAGTTTGGAGAGGGTTAGGTAAGGCCTTGCGCTATTATCTTAGAAGTTGAGATTTCGATCTAAGTTTCGACATTCTACTCTAGATTTAAGTCCGCCTATATGAAAGATGAAAGCTCACAAATTTGGTGTCAATCAGGTATTTGATGGACGCTCCACGGTACCGTATGACCGCTCGCAAAAATAGCATATGCTCATGAAAGATTTGGAATGTCACAAAATAGCGGAAGTGTAATTCCCAAAAAGCCTAAAGAGAGATTTAACGACCTATAAGTAAATTTAAGAGATCCAAATCAAAGCCAAAATGACCTAAAGAATCTTAGATTTTAAGAAGGTAGTTGGATGCCCTAACAAGGTTTCATAAGTATTTAGGTCCATTTGAAAATGATTGGAAAGTAAATGTAAGCCATAAGAGGAAAAAGGTCTGTTTTCGAAGTTTTATGTTACTTCTTGGACTTTTAATTCCTTATCAACAACAAATTTTAAGGCGTTCAAATGGGGAAAAATTACCAACAAGAAGTAAGTTTGAGATATTTCTCGAAAAACAATAATAAAAAAATTCGAAAGATGGTAAATGATTAAAATACCCTTGAAGATTGAAAGAATTAGGAAAAGGCCATAAAAATTAGAAGTTTTCTCTACATCTTATAAATAAGATTACTCACAAATTAAATTTGGTGAAGGAACCGAACGCGGAAAATGCACCTAACTTAGAAGCAAAATTTAATTTGTCATTGAAGGAGCTTGAGAAAAGCTTGGAAATTCAATTCGAAGGCTTCATGCAAATTAATAGTGGAAGATCTATCTGAAACAATTTCTGAACATAAGGAAGAAGTTTCATGAAGACCACAAGGAGTGAAGAGCTAAGGACAAGTTTTAGAATACGTCGCATAAAATATATGAAGCCTTGAGCATAGGTATTCAAACTATGCCGTTTGTAACGTATGAAGCCTTGTGCATAGGTTATCAGACTGCATCACTTGGACTGTAAGAAGCATTGGCTAGAATTTAGACTACGCCACTTGGAACGTGTAAAGCCTTGAGCGTAGGTTTTCAAACTATGTGGTTAGGAACGTGCCCGCTAGAATGCCTCCTTGGTTCTGCACAAAGCCAAGCCAATACCTACGATAGGCGAAGTAAAGACCTACATTTCATAGCGCCTGGGAAACGCAAGTTTAATCAAGCCTCACGAACAGAAAAAGATTTCAGTCGATTTGATAATGATCGAGTGACATTGCTTCTTCGGCCCGAACCCCCAAGAATCCCTTAGATATGATACAAAATGGATCTTATTCTATCGTTGATCAGAGATTTCTCTATGAACAATACAAATCGAAGTTTGAAGAAGGGGTAGGATAAGGAGTCCTCGACCCGTGGTTCTAATTCCAATAGTTCCAACGGTAGACGCCCTTCTTTCAAATTGTTTCCCATTATAAAGTAAAGGTAACAAATATAAAATACGAGCTTGTTTTATAGCAATCGGGTTTCACTATTCTTTCATGAGGTAAATAAATAGGTCATCCTCATCAGAAATGATCCGCTTTCCCAGAAATGGCCTTTTGATTTGGCATCCCCCTCCTGCGGTTAAGGTAACGACTTCTGTGGAATCTTTTTCAAGAACTTTTTTTTTGTTTGATAAAACTGAGTCACTATTCTTTTTTGCCACAACTTTCATTTTCTAATTCCAGAGTTTTTTTTCTTGGCTGACATTTTTTTTCTTTGTCTCTGCAACAGCTGCTTCTGCTGGTTCGTTTGGATGCTCCAACGTCTGCTTGAATTGGCATATAAAAGATCAATTTCAATGGGAAAAGACTGAAAATGAAATTGAAAGAAATCCCAAGCCAACATTTCATTCAAAGTCTCGTATGTATGAAACCTTAGACGTAGGTTTTAGACTACATCTATTGAAATGTTAGAAGTCTTGGGTATTGGTTTCAGACTATATCGTAGGGAACACATCAAACCCTGGATACAAGTTCAGACTACATCGCTTGGAATGCATAAACCTTGTACATAGGTTACGACTTGTTAGATAAAAGCCTGAGGTTTCCTCCTTTAGCTTTTACACGTTTTAGTCAGTTGATTGAATATTTTCTTTTGCCCATTTGACAAACACGTCGAATGAATTACCAATTTTTTAGGTGGCAATTTGAAGGGAGGTGTCACAGATTTAGTTGCCTACTTTCTGCCATTTTTAAGATAAAGATAATATTTAAACAGGTGAATCTGATGACAAACAAAATACTGCTTAAGTAAAGTCAAATACAAAGTTATTTTTACCCTTACTGTTTTTCATTTTCTTCCAACAAATTTCTTCTCTCTTTCCGTCAACGATTTCCTCTTACCAATTGCCTAGTTCGTGACATATCATTGTGGAGAAGTCAAGTTTGTCAAAAGCAAAGTTGAATAGCTCAATTGGTTAGAACGTTGACCTAACAACACACAGGTCTCAAGTTCAAGTAGAAGAAAATGCAAAGCACAAAAATTCACACATCTTGGGGTCCATCCCAGGCAGGCTCACTCACTCCTCCATGCCGCTGTTGAGTGCCAACATCTCCATCACCACCACACAAAGAGAGGTCGATGCCGCGAAGACGGACATCGAGTTGTCGTCGAGCTAGTGATTAGGGTTATATCTATGGGCCCACGAACCACCTAGACTCGGGCGCGTGCGAGCTCGAAGAAGTGGCCTGGAGGATTGAAGACGTACCGGGCGGGAGGTGAATGAACCACCTAGACTCGGGCGCGTGCGAGCTCGAAGAAGTGGCCTGGAGGTTGAAGACGTAGTGGGCGGGAGGTGAATGAACCACCTAGACTCGGGCGCGTGCGAGCTCGAAGAAGTGGCCTGGAGGATTGAAGACGTACCGGGCGGGAGGTGAATGAACCAGCTAGACTCGGGCGCGTGCGAGCTCGAAGAAGTGGCTGAGGCAAGATCAAAACTCAAATCAATTCTAGGTGGTTCATTAAGTTCAAGCGTTGTGCCTCTGAGCATGGCACGTACAACATGGCCATGGCGAGCAGCGACTGATCGTGGGAGTGTGCTCAGCTACTACCTCGACATCAAAGTGCAACAGAGTACTACCAGCATCACCATCTATCAAAATGCATATGCAAAGAAGCTGCTGGACACATTTGGGCTAGCATACAGTAACCGCGTTGTGCCTCTGAGCATGGCACGTACAACATGGCCATGGCGAGCAGCGACTGATCGTGGGAGTGTGCTCAGCTACTACCTCGACATCAAAGTGCAACAGAGTACTACCAGCATCACCATCTATCAAAATGCATATGCAAAGAAGCTGCTGGACACATTTGGGCTAGCATACAGTAACCCTACAAGGACGTCAATGGACACCCGACTCCAGTTGAGGAATGCCGGCACTTCAACGGCAGTCGACTCCACCAACCTTGCTTATTTCGTTCGATACGTGAGTAGGTTTATGGAATCACCTAGGGAGGAGCATGCTGGTTGGCTACAATGTGGTTGGCTACAATGATATAGTTACATGGCCGGTGACGTTGATGATCGTAAGAGCACCAGCGGGATGATTTACTTCTTCTCAGGCGGCGCGATCTGCTGACAATCAACTAAGCAAAAGGTAGTTGCTTTATCTTCTTGTGAAATAGAGTACGACATGGACAACAAAGCTACGATCTCCCTGATCAAAAATCAAGTTTTGCACGACCCACAGGTTTTAGGAGGAGATTGTTAGATAAAAGCCGGAGGTTTCCTTATTTAGCTTTCACACGTTTTAGTCAGTTGATTGAATATTTTCTTTTGACCATTTGACAAACACGTCAAATGCCGCCACCCCATTCTAATGAGGGCATTTGAAGGGAAGTGGCCCAAATTTAGGTGGCCACTTTCGGCCATTTTTAGGATAAGATAATTATTTAAATAGGTGAATCATATCATAAACAAAATACTGCTTTTTTAAGTGGAGTCAAATCCCAAGTTTTCTCTCTCTCTATGTTATTTTTATGTTTTTTTGTTTTTCATTTTCTTTCAACAAATTTCTTCTCTCTTTCTGTCAAGGATTTCCGCTCATGCTTTGTTGTTGTAACAAGCCATGAAATAATGCTTCCCTCTTTCAATCCAATTACACTATTTTCTTCTCTTTCCCCTTTTGCTTGTAAGCTTCATCAAGTCTAGCTGCTATCTCTTTCACATGGAATAAAAATGAGTTCAAGAACGTGCAGTGTAAAGCGATTTGAACCTCTGATATTGTCGATAATATAATATTATGACCATTTAAATTATCATTAGGTTAGAATTGAAAGGATTTTGTCGTTAATGCATGCATGATATGACTAATGCGTGCGGAAAATATTTATTTAATATTTCATAAAAAAGTTTCATGAATTTATGATTCATAAGAAATACTTTTAAAACAACATCCTCATGAAAAAAAAGAGGTGAAATATAAATAACTTCAAATTAAATGGAATAAAACAAGCCCTGATATAATCTAAGGGCTACTGAACATATGCGTTTTACCCTAATTCTGGTTCCATGACCTTCATCAGGTCTTTTATTTCTTTTTTTTTTAACGATAATAAGGGTGTTCAAATATTCTGACGAATAATGAGATAGGTTGGGTTTTGTACAAATAAATGATAACTTATAATATGGTAGGTTTGTTCATGAATTACTTAAAAATTAATTTTAGTTCAACTTATGGGAATTTATTGTTAATTTAAAAAATTGTTTACCATACAATTATTTTTTTTATTATTTATTCTATAATCTTCTAAAATAAAATTTTATTGAAATTAAATTAAAAAAATGTAATTTAATGTTTTAAAATAAATAAATAGATTTTTTTTAATATATTAACATTTTATTCTTATTGAAAATAAAATTTAAACAAATGACCGGAACTTACCCAGCCTAATATATGTATTCATTAAAGATTATGAAATTGAAGAGATCTTTACACCACTATGAAATGGGAGATACTATATGAAAACAAAGGGTACACTTTTTAATATTAAGAGATCAAGGAGAAACTCCCGAGTAATTCTAATATTAAGACACTCTACCGGACCAAAGTTTTTTCTAGACCTGTGTGATATATGAACAAAAAAAAAGTAAATAAATAAATAAAAAATAAATAAAAGAAGCAAAACTTTGTCCCACATCGCTAAAACTGAGAAGTGGCGGGTTGGCCTCAACTATGAAAGGGATGTCCCCTACTTCGTTTTATTAAATGAACGGTTCGAGCCAGTTAGAGAGTACACTTTTTTATGGCTTAAGGCCCAAATTTTGGTACATTCGGATTGGGTTTGATTTGCTCGGACCCTTTCCTCCAAGTTTAAATTTTTAGAAAACATTCAAAGTTAGTATGACTCCTTCTTGCTAGTTAATTTTTTTTTAATTGATTTTAAAGTTTTTATGCATAATTAGGCCTAGTTTAAATTATTAGGACTAAGTCTCTATGCATAATTAGGCTTTGTTTAAACTATTAGGAGTAAGTCTCTATGCATAATTGAGCTTATTTTAAATACTAGGATTAAGTTTGTATGCATAATTAGGCTTAGTTTAAATTATTAGGATTAAGTTTGTATGCATAATTAGTAAGTAAAATTTATGGAATCGAACTTAAATTATTTATGCGTAATTAGGCATAGTTTAAATCATTAAGAGTAAGTTTTTATGTATAATTAGGCTTAGCTAGTTGAAATTATTAGAAGTATGTTTAAAATTATTTCATGCAAGATTAGGTAGTCAACTCCCATAGTACTAATTTATGATTGTTGGACAATTTAGGCGAAATTAAATTTCAGAGAGCAGCGTTAAGTAGTGCTAGCATCAAGGAGTCGTAGTAGCTTCGGTCTAGGCCAACCAATTAAGTGGCCCTACCGTCGTGAAATTCTACGTTGTATGTTGGCACATGCCTGTGGTTTTTCATGTGTCATAATTTGTATGTTGAGACTGTTATGATTTAATACGTAAATGTTATGCAACGTGAACGCTATGTTGTCTTGGATGAATTGATATAAGATATAATGTGATGTGATATGTTATGCTCGGATTGCATTATGTGACTAGTAAGGTATTTACTGTATGAATTGCGCGTTATGAAACGTTATGTTGAGAGCATGAAAATGTTACGTTATGTCTTGTGAATTGCATGTATAACATGATATAAATGACATGAAGAACGATAAATAACATGAAATATAACCCTGGTATAAGCATGAACGATATGATAACTGATATGAGAAATGGTATGATACGAATAAAATGATAGTGGAGTTATATTTAATAATGTTTTAAATGGAAAAATATTGGGACCTCATGAATTAATGTGTTCTCATGCATTCAGGGATACCCATCACGTTGGCTATAGCTCAGTAATACAAAACAAGCTCTTTCGATACAAGACTTGCAGAGTCAGACTACTCACGAAACAAAGAAACTCACTCACCAAAAAGCTCAAGAAATCATTTTTGATGTGGAAAATCATACAAAGCTGCAACCACAAAGCATACTAAGAATTCCAATAGATCAGACAACCTACACCGACCTCGCTTTGATACAAGATTTTTTAACATACCTCGTTGTGGGAAACACTCGCACTCTTTATTAACACCAAACAAAAAGAGAATACAAGATACTCTGTAGAATACTACTGCTTTGTATTTGTATTTTTTTTTTTTTTGGATGAAAACCTAGGTAGGGTGGAGAACTTTTGCATGGTTGGAATACTTCAAGAAGATTTGCATACTAGGGTTTCTACAAAGGTAGAATTCTTGCTCTCCTATTTATTACCTTGTTTTAATTCTTAATAAAAATCAAAACGGTTCCCAATGCTTCCGCTATGTGGATGAAGAGTTCATTCCCTTCACACATGATTCCAGACAACGTCACTTGAAACATATGAAGCCATGGAGGTAGGTTTTAGACTACACCGCATGAAATGTAATAAGCCTATGGTGTAGGTTTCAGATTGAATTGCAAGGAATGCACGAAGCCCTGACTGAATATAGGTTAAAACTATGTCACTTGAAACGCATGAACCATTGGACATAGGTTAAGATTGTGTTGCTTGGAATGCATGAATTCTTGGACACAGGTTATCAGGTTCATAACTTGTACTATAATTCCTAGGGGGAGTGTGTCTTAGGAAATAGAATGACAAACAAGAATAAGAAATAAGAATAGGAACCAAGAACAAGATGAAGGACAAGGACAAAAACTAAGAATTAAGGATTAAGGATGAGGACTAGAGCATGGATCAAGATCCAAGTTTCCATTATTATGATTCAAGAACCTTGGAACTAAGACCCTTAGGCAAGAACATAGATTAAGAACTCAGATCCCAAAACCAAGATACTTGAGAAAGATCATCACAAGAACTTATCACTCTAGAATTGAACTTAAAGATCATAAGTTCTTAGGTCAAGAATATGACAAGAAAGAGTGTGATATCCTAGTGCACATTAAGGACACGATTAAGAGCCTATAAGTAGGCTATCTACTGAATCTTTATACCAAGCGAACCGACTCGTGGGTCCATACTCGCATGTATGGGCCATGTGTAGAGTATATGGTACACATCTAAGCAACCCGTTAGGATAGTATCGTATGAAAATAGACAGTAATGCTAGGTCTCGTCATTGCATTCACATGTTCTTGCATCGTAACCCCAATAGGGGGTCGTTTACTAAGTATTCTTTTAACACTCAAGCCTCGTGCTACTAAATTTTTCACATAAAGGAAAGGCGCCCCTGTAAGACTAACGGAGGCTTCACAACCACGAGCTCGTGACACATGCATAGGATAAGTTCGCATTTTAAATTTAATAGTATAGGTTAGTATATGTTGAGTAGTATATGCATTTTACAATAGTATAGGTTAGTATAGGTTGAGTTGTATTTTCATTTGACAATAGTATAGGTCAGTATGTGTTGAGTTGTATTTGCATTTAATAAACTATAGGTTGAGTTGTATTTGCATTTAATAAAGTATACGGTAGTATAGGTTCAGTTGTAATTATAAGTACTAGGCAATTGGTTAGTATAGGGCATTTAATTCAATAATGTTTTTCGTTCTTTCTTTGTATTTGTACATTCCCGAGGTAATAAATGAGGCACGAAGTTAATGTGGAATTTATAATAAGGGTTCATTAAAGTAATTCCACATCAAATGTCAGGTTAAATATGTAGTAATGGTCTTAGGTTGAATAGGGAAATTTAGGGTTGAAATCTCTCCTTAAAGACGCATTTTAAAACAGTGAAGAAGACGATAATACATAACATGCCAAAGTGGACAAAGCAGACAATATCGACCACACCTTTTAAATTTTGATTTCGTTGTAATTCTCTCATTCTTATTAATCATATCAATTTTTCTTCCAGTTTAACGTGAATAAAAAATTGATAAATATCGTTAAAAGAACCATCTATAACTTTGCCTTAAATATCCTTTAGAATGGTAATTAAGGAGAAAATATAGAAAATGCAACGTCTTGTTTGTATTTTACACCACTTTGTTTTTCCATCTCCACCAAAAATAGCAAATGAAAAATAATTGATAGTTATAACTGTGTAACAAATATGGATATCCAACCTCAAAATATTTATATGAATTAACTTTTACGGTCGATATTAACCTTAAATCAGCTTCTCAAACAACTTTAACAGCATATTCAAAACGAGTTTTTTTTTTTTTTTTTTTTTTTTTTTTGCTATATAATGAACCAAAATCCAAATGATTAAACATCAACAAAACAAATTTGAATATTTTAAAAAAACGAAGACTCTAACTAGCTTTGGTATTATCGTATTGTTTGCTTTGTAATATATCATTATTATTAACATATGTTTTAAAGGATCCAACGAATAAGATGTAGGGAAAGATTTGCATTTACTAGAAGGCAAATGGCAAGTGACTATTTACAATTATCAAACAAACTCTGTTTTAAATGCTCATTGCAAGTCAAAAGACGAGGATTTTAACCAACGCGTTTTGGTCCCACAAAACCTACTTCTTTCTTTTTTTCTTTTTCCTTTTACCTTTGCTTGCTTTCAAATGTAATAATTCTATAGAGAGTTGTGGGGTTTCCTTATATTCTTAAGATGTTGTATATTTAAGTCTAATAAAAGTGGGAGGAATCTTTTGGGAATTTATAGTTTTTTGGATATCGATAAGTGGGTTGGGTTTCAAGTTTCTACTCGTAACGACCCATGTGCAAGCTTTCGAACTCTTGATTTGGCCGTTAATGGCCCTAATATTCCCCTAACAATATTGTAAGGTTATTTACTTCTCGCTTCTAAGAGTGAAAACTATCTCCACAGACAAACATGTGTCATTCCAGCATGTCTTTTCATCACTCACATGTTTGCTACGAAAATTCTCAAGAGGTCTTCCAACATAAAATTGCTCCAAGAAAAGCACATTTAATCTCGAAGCTCTTATGATTAAGCCAACAAAAAGGAAAGTGCATCTCGTTGATATAGGTAGTAAGTTTCAATTCTTTTTAAGCATTTCTTAGTCATCTATACTCTGGATCACTTTATCGGATATAATCTTGGTTCTTCATGTACTCTCTGTTACTCGGGTATCACTCTACTCAAAACATTTTCGGGATTCAGGAATATTTCAAGTTTTAACATTGAAAGGGTAACAAATTAGGACAAAAAAAAAAAGGTATAATCATTGGAAATGGGAAGGTTAGGATCATAAAACGCATATATGCAAAGAATTCACGTAAATTTTCCTAAAAAAAAAAGAATGATGGTCCATTGGAACCTTTTAATATGAACCCAATCAAGTGGCACAACATTTTTTTAGTAAAAAATATCATTAAAGATTATTTGTTATGCTCATAAAGAAAGAAAAAAAATCATGTATAAGGAAAATGATCTTTACAAGACAATGAAACGAAAGAAACTATGTGGAAATAGAGGGAAGAGGTCAAAGAGAAGTACCCAAGTAATTAAATTATTAAGACAGTTTCGAGGACGAAAGTTTCTTCTTGGCGTGTATGATGTATGAACAAAAAATAAAAAAATAAAAAAAATAAAAAATAAATAAAAGAAGGGTAACTTTGTGCCACATTGCTAAAGCTGAGAAGTGGCTGGTTGGCATCAACTATAAAAGAAAGGTCCCCCACTTCATTTTATCATCCTAAATGAACGGTTCGAGCCAGTCAAAGAGTACACTTTCTGACGGCTCAAGGCCAAAATCTTTGCTGATTCACTCGGACTCTTTCCTCATAGTTTCATTTTTTAGAAAGGATTCAAAGTTAGAATGACTACCTTCTAGCTAGTTAAATTTTTTGAATAGTTTAAATTATTTATGCATGATTAGGCCTAGTTTAAATTATTAGGAGTAAGTTTCTCTGCCGTATTAGGTTTAGATTAAATTATTAGGACTAAGTTTCTATGCATAATTGAGCTTACTTTAAATTATTGGTGGTAAGTTTTTATGCATAATTAGACTTAGTTTAAATTATTAGGAGTAAGTTATTATGCATAATTAGGCTGAAGTTAAATTTTTGGAATCCAATTTAAATTATTTATGCATAATTAGGCATAGTTAGTTTAAATCATCAGGAGTAAGTTTCCATAGTTAGTTTAAATCATTAGGAGTAAGTTTTTATGCATAATTAGATTTAAATAATTTATGCTTTATGAAAAGTTACGTGGGAAGAATGAAAATGTTACGTTATGTCTTGTGAATTGCATGTATGGAATGATATGAATGACATGAAGAACGATAAATAACATGAAATATAACCCTGGTATAAGCATGAATTGCATTAATGTGTGCTCATGCATTCGAGGATACCTGTATTCCTTCACGATGGTACGACGCGTACACCACTATTCAGGATAACTCCCATTATGTTTTATGTAATGCTGTCGTGACGACTACTGTTTCTAACGGGTATCCGACATAAAGAGCTACTAGAGCATGCTCGCCCAACAAGGAAAGGGGTCAAGGTGTGCGAACCGACTCGTTGGTCCATACTCGCACGTATGGGCCATGTGTAGAGTATATGGTACACATTCAAGCTGCCTGTTAGGATAGTACCATAAGAAAATAGACTGTAATGCTAGGTCTTTTCATTGCATTCACATGTTCTTGCATCGTAACCCCAATAAGGGATCGTTTACTGAGTTTTCTAAAAACACTCAAGCCTCGTGCTACTAAATTTTTCACATAAAGGAAAGGCGCCGCTGTAAGACTGACGGAGGCTTCGCAACCACGAGTCCGTGACACATGCATAGGATAGGTTCGCATTTTAAATTAGATAGTATAGGTTAGTATATGTTGATTAGTAAATGCATTTGACAATAGTATAGGTTAGTATAGGTTGAGTTGTATTTGTATTTGACAATAGTATGGGTCAGTATGTGTTGAGTTGTATTTGCATTTAATAAACTATAGGTTGAGTTGTATTTGCATTTAATAAAGTATATGCTAGTATATGTTCAATTGTATTCATAATTACTAGGCCATTGGTTAGTATAAGGCATTTAATTCAATAATCTTTTTCATTCTTTCTTTGTATTTGTTCATTCCCGAGGTAATAAATGAGGCACGAAGTTAATGTGGAATTTATAACAAGGGCTCATTAAAGTAATTCCACATTAAATTTTAGGTTAAATCTGTAGTATCCGTCTGAGGTTGAATAGGGAAATTTATGGTTGAAATCTCTCCTTAAAGACGCGTTTTAAAATCGTGAATCAGACGATAATACATAACGTGCCAAAGTTGACAAAGCGGACAATATCGACAATATCGACTAACAAATATTATCCGCTTTGGCCCATTACGTATTGTCATCCGCCTCAAGGTTTTAAAATGTTTGTGTTAATTTTCACACTTTTATAACTAATGTTTGGTTCCTCTCTCCAACACATCTCAAAGAAATAAAGTAAATTTGATAGTTTGTACTCTAAAACTAAATTAAAACCTTAAAATAAATGTATTTCTAGCATAGAAAGAAGTTGAAATTTCATTCAGATATAATCTTGGTTCATTTATGTACTCTCTTTTACTCGAGTATCACTCTACTCAAAACCCTTTCACGATTAAGAAATATTTGAGGTTTTAAATAGGAAAGAGTAAAAATTTAGAAGGAAAGAAAAATATGTATATAATTAGAAATGGGAAGGTTAAGATCAGAAAACGAATATATGTAAAGAACTTGTGTCAATTTTCTTTAAAAAAATAAATGAAGGTCAATTGCAAATTCCTAATATGAAACCAACCAACTTGCACAACATTTTTTCCTAAAAAATATCATTAAAGATTATTTGTTAGGCTTAGAAAGAAAAAGAAGATATGTACAATGAAAATGATCTTACAAGACTATGAAAGAGAAGAAACTATGTGAAAACAGAGGAAAGAGATCAAGGAGAAATATCCAAGTCATTTCAATATTAAGACACTTTCAAGGACGAACGTTTCTTTTATATGTGCATGATGTATGAACAAATAAATAAATAAAAGAAGGAAAGTTTTTCCACATTGCTAAAGTTGAGAAGTGGGGGGTCGGCCTCCGCTGTAAAAGGGAGGTCCCCACTTCATTTTATCATCCCAAATGAACGATTCAAGCCGGTTAGAGAGTACACTTTCTGACGGCTCAAGGCCAAAATTTTGACTGATCCTGCTTGGATTGAAACGTTCGGACTCTTTCCTCCTAGTATAAATTTTTTGAAAACATTTAAGGTTAGTATTACTACTTTCTAACTATTTAAATTTTTTTAATGGAGTTTAAATTATTAGGAGTAAGTTTTTATGCATAATTAGACTTAGTTTATGTTATTAGGAGTAAGTTTTTATGCATAATTAGGCTTAGTTTAAATTATTTGGAGAAAGTTTTTATGCATAATTAGGCTTAAGTTAAATTTTTGGAATCGAGTTTAAATTATTTATGCGTAATTAGGCATAGTTAGTTTAATGATTAGGAGTAAGATTTTATACGTAATTAGGCTTAGCTAGTTTAAATTATTAAGAGTGTGTTAAAAATCATTTCATGGAAGATTAGATGAGTCAACTCCCATAGTTGTTCTAATTTATGATTGTTGGACATCTTAGGCAAAATTAAATTTCAGAGAGTAGCGTTAAGTAGTGCTAGCCTCAAGGAGTCGTAGTACCTTCGGCCTAAGCCAACCAAGTAAGTGACCCTACCGTCGTAGGTTATAAAAATTGTATGTTGTATGTTGGCAGATGCTAGTGGTTTCGCACATGTCATAATTTGTATGTTTAGACCGTTTTGATTTAATACGTAAATGTTATGCAACGTGAACGTTATTAGATGAACTGATATGCGATATATTATGATGTGATATGTTATGCTCAGATTGCATTATGTGACTGGTAAGGTATTTACTGTATGAATTGCACGTTATTAAACGTTATGTTGAAAGCATGAATATGTTACGTTATGTCTTGTGAATTGCATTTATAGCATGATATGAATGACATGAAGAACGATAAATAGAATGAAATATAGCCCCAGTATAAGCATGAACGATATGATAACTGATATGAGAAATTGTATGATATGAATAAAATGATAGCGGGATTATATTTAATAATGTTGAAAATGGAAAAATATTTGGACTTCATGCATTGGGAGATACTTCTATTCCTTCACGATGGTACGGACGCGTACAAAACTAGGCAGGAGAACTACCATTATGTTTTACATAATGTTGCAGTGACGACTACTACTTCTAACGGGTGTCCAGCATAGAGAGCTACCAGAGCATGCTCGCTCGACAAGGAAAGGGGCCAAGGGGTGTGCGTATTGATTGGTGGGTCCATACTCGTATGTATGGGCTGTGTGTAGAGTATATGGTACACATCCAAGCTGCCCGTCAGGATAGTACCGTAGGAAAATAGACTGATAGATAGGTCCTTTCGTTGCCTTTGCATGTTCTTGCATCATAACTCCGATAGGGGGGTGGCTTAATGAGTATTCTTAAAATACTCAAGCCTCGTGCTACTACATTTTTCACATAAAGGCATGACGCCCTTGTATGGTTGATGGAGGGTTCACAACCCGAAGACCGTAGCACATGCATAGGATAGGTTCACATTTCAAATTTAATAGTATATGTTAGTATAGGTTGAGTTGTATTTGCATTTAATAAACTCCTGGTTGAGTTGTATTTGAACTTAATAAAGTATAGGTTAGAATAGGTTCAATGGTATTTATAATTATTTGGCCATATGTTAGTATTGGGTATTTAATTAGTAATATTTTTCCTTGTTTCTTATATTTGTTTATTCATTAGTTAATAAATTAGGCACGAAGTTAATGTGGAATTTATAGTAAGGGTTCATTAAAGTAATTCCGCATTAAATGTCAGGTTAAATGTGTCCTAATGGTCTTAGTTTAAATAGAGAAATTTAGGGTGAAAACTTATCTTTAAAGATGCATTTTAAAACCGTGAAGCAGACGATAAAACATAACGTGCTCAAAGTTGACAAATCAGACAATATCGACTAGCGATGGATTTGGTTGTTATAGATCTTCTTCTATTTTTATGTGTAACATGTGGGGTGAAATGTTTGAACTTCGACCACACCTTTTAAATTTTGATTTTGTTTTGATTCTCTCATTCTTATTAATCATAGCTATTTTTCTTCCAATTTAATATAAATAAAAAATTGATAAATATCTTAAAAAGAACTATTTATAACTCTGCCTCATAGAAATCGCAACATACACAAACTTTTTTTTCTATCCCCACCAAAAATAGCAAATGAAAAATAATTGATATTTATGACTATGCAACAAACATGGATATCCAACCTCAAAACATTCATAGCAATTAATAATATTTTTGAGTGGTTATTAACCTTAAATCAGCTCCCGAAACAGCTTTAATAGCTTGTTCAACAAATATTTTTTTTTTTTGCTATATAATTAACCAAAATCTAAATGATTAAGCATCAACAAAAGACATTTGAGTATCTAAAAAAATGAAGCATCTAACTACCTTCGATTTTATCTTATTGTTTGCTTTGGAATCAAGTATTATTATTAACACATGTTTTGCAGCATCCAACAGACAAGTTTTCTGAAAAATAGGCATGTACCAGAAGGCAAATGGCAAGTGACTATTTTCCATTATCAAACAAACTCAATTTTAAATGTTCATTGCAAGTCAAAAGACAACGATTTAAATGAACACGTTTTGGACAAACAAGCCCAATTCAACTGGAGCTTCGAAGTGAACTTTTGGCATACAACTTTGTTTTGGTGCAATTTTAACGATTTGAATGGACATGCTTCATTTGAGGTATTTTGGCCAGAGAACTCACATTGGCTTTCTGAACGATGGGACGTTAAAAACTGCATTTGGGCAGCTTTTGATGATGAATTTTACTTAAAAAATATTCATTGGGGGAAGTTTGAATTGATACACCCTTGGAAAAAATGAAGTAACATCTCTCTCACTCATTTTGGTCCCACAAAATCTACTTTTATTTGTTTTTCTCTTAAGTTTCACTGCTTTCCTATGTAATAATTCTATAGAGTGTTGTGGCATTTCTTTATAGACCTTTGATGTAACAACCGAAAAAAAATTAATAATAATAATAAAATAATAAATAAATAATAAAAATTAAAAAAAAGAAAAAACAAACATTGGTCTGATGCCTCCTCCTTCCATCTCTCACCACTCTTTTCCAAAAATAAATCTGTCAACAAATCAGGAATTCTTTTTCTGGAAAAACAACTTGAAATTTACCTATATCAAAATTTCTTCCTCCCTACAAAAGTAAAAGGTTTAAGCAGATTTGGTTCCGCAGTATGAGATATGTCATTTGAACAGGTCAGTAGTCGTATGCTAAATCTTCCTTTTATTTTATTAAATAATATTAATTTGGTTACAATTATTTAGTTTTGAATTAGAGATTAAAGAGAAGAATTTTGTATGAGTTGTAGCAACCAATTATATTTTAGATCTACTGAATTGTTGGAATGATGTAGGTTGTCAATAATTTTATATGAGTTATAAAAAAAGTATATAACCAAATGGATGATTAAATTAAAAGCTAAGAATATAATTGTTAACTAAATGGGAAGGAAGACAAAGTAAATAAGAAAAAAATGAAATAGAGATGGAAATACAGAATACTGTTAACTGACAAAAAATAATAAAAAATAAAAAGGGAAGATTTGGAAGTAAGAATAGATTAACAAAATTGGCCAATAATATCTACTTACAGGTAAAATAATTACAGACGGAGAGGGAAGAGGGAGGAATGATTTGTTGGACGGAATTTAAAAATAAAACAGAAAATATCAGAGGGCAAGGAACTCCATTAATTAAATTTCATCTAACAACAAATATCAGAATTTAACAATGACCAATGTAAAGAAGAGAAATAATTTTATAGAGTTCAAACTTGAAACTGATGTCATGGGCTCAGATAGGTTGACTTGGATTTCAAGGGACGGAATCGAACTTCAATTAAGGATATATTCGTGACAACGACTTAAGCTAACCTGGTAAGTGGCCTTACTATAGGCATGGTTATATCTGATGTTGACATGTGCCTGTAGTTCTGCACGTGTCATATGTTCTGATATGTGTGAATCGGTATGCTTATATTATGTTTATGTTATGTTATGTTATAATATGTGAATTGTATGATAATAATTGTGGTATGATGTGTTTAAGGATATCTTTGAGATAGGATACAAGAAGAATGCACAAAACGTAATGTAACGATAGGAGTAAGATACGTTCATGAAACGTTAAGGTTAGGTTACATACCAGAGTGCTATGGATAGGAGAGATTGATGAAAGAATATGGTTAGGATAGGGGTAGAAAGGGATAGGTTTGTGATAGACTGATAAAATGATAGCGTTAGGATACGTTCCTGTGATGATATGACTAAGGTACATTCACGTAACGATATGACTGTGATAGGTATAAGAACATTAAGGCTATGATAAGTTAGGGAACGATATGACCACGAAGTGTTTACGATATGACATGTTATGATACGATATATTGTGATGTGATATATTATGTTTAAATTGTTTTGTGTGACCATTGAGGTAATTGTTGTATGAATTGCACGTTATGAAATGACATGTTAAAAGCATGGAGCGTTTTGTTATGCTTTCTAAATTGTATGCATACAGTATGTTATGAATGAAATGATATCACGATAAATGAAATGACATGTAACCCCGATATGAATGATGAACGATATGTGAAATGATATGAGAAAGGATATGATACAAATGAAAGATGATAGCGGGGTTATATTCATTAATGATAAAAGTAGAAATATTGGGACCTCATGCATTCTGTGTGTTCATGCATTTGGGGGATACCGCTATTCCATCACGAGGGTACGGACGCGTACATCCAATGGCAAGACGACGATTGTTATGCTTTGCATAGCGCTGCCGTGACGGTTACTAGTTCTAACGGGTTCCGGCATAAGGGGCTCCTAGAGTATGCCCACCGGATAAGAAAAGTAGCCCAGCGGTGTGCGAACTAGCTGGTGAGCCCATACTCGCACGTATGGGCTGTGTGTAGAGTATATGGTACACGTCCAAAGTTTACCCGTTAGGACAGCACCGTAGGAAAAACGAAACGAAAGGAAACGAAAGATAGGTCCCATCATTTCATTGTATGTGATTGTTGCATTTAACCCCAATAGTGGGTCACTTACTGAGTATTTCTTTAAATACTCAAGCCATGTGCTACTATATTTTTCAGGTTAAGGCAAGACATTCCTGTATGGCTGACGACGACATCGCAACTCGAGACCATGACACATGCATAGGATAGTGGTATTTATTTTCTTAGATTTAGGCTAGAATAGAATGTTTTTAACTTAAATGTTTATTTATTTTATTTACTCTTTTGTTGTGTCGTTTAAAATAGATTTTTGAAACACGTAAGTCCATGGCTGTGTTTTCAAGATAAAGGTTATGTTTTATGAAATTTAAATGAAGTATTCTGCATGCAATGTTTATGATATGTATACAGTAGTGACCTTAAATTAAGTAGAAAATTTCGAGTCGTTTCAGTTGGTATCAGAGCTCTAGGTTATAGATCTTGTAGACTAGCCTACGATGTAGGCTTGGCATGTTTCATGGTTCCACCGTCGATGCCCCGTCTCCGTCAGGTATGTCTTGCGTAAGATAAGAAAATGAAATGTCTTTGATTGTGTATGTTGTTATTGCTTGGTCATTATAAAATTTAACTCATAATTGGACTTTTACTCTCTTGATTGTATTATAATTTACTGCATTATTGTTGGCTTAATTATATATTTATTATAATGTAGAATATGTTATGTTTTACCTTGCATGGAATGTGAATGTGAATTTTTGTATTGATGATGTTTAGATTTACTGAGGTTGGTACTGTGAATGGGTAGTTATAGTTTTAGTAAGCCACTAAATGTTAGTGTATGCGTGAAAATGATTTTGCTAGGGAATATCATATCCTTCAGTTAGCGTCTCGAACATAGATAAACTACACAGTCTTATGACCATAGAGATGGGAATGAATGTACCAATGTATACTGAAGAGTAAGTAGTTCCAAATGAAATAAAATGACCTAAGAAGCTTGATAGATGTCAATATCTTATAGTATACTATGATATTAAAAGTGGTAGTGTCTGAAAGAAAATTTTATAACTTTGAAGTGTGTAAAGATGAAATTAAAGTATCAGTAAGAAAAAAAAAATTTGAGTTAAGACCATAAAAGTTTAAAACATTGTATACTTAAATTGATTGGCGAATGACATAAATGATTTTAGTGAAAGCTGAGTTTTGTAAGTAGTGAGATGTAGAAAACATTCCTTCCTTAATACGAATTGAAAATTTTTAAGAATACAACCGCAAGTATGGAAGTTATGAGGTGATTTAAAAGTATCGAGCCACAGGTTGGATGAGGCATTACAATCATGGTCAAAATTTTAGAGGTATATGGAAAGAGACTACAGTATGAGATTGTCAAGATACCTTAAATTTAAGAAACCATGATTTAAGATGAACTTAGGTTCACACAAGGATTCCAGAGGTGGGACATTGTCTATAAATGAACTAGAAGTTTTGTTGTAATCCTCCTTATGGTAAACAAATGCACTCGAGGAAGCTCAATATAAATAAATTGTTGTAGAAAATTATGGATGAATTTTTCCTAGCAATATCAACCTGGTTAAAAGGTATTACCATAGTTAAGGTTTCAAGACTGTCATTTTAAGTTTGATTTTTTTAAGTATCCCAAGTTTTATGGCGTCTGAGGATATCCACCATACTTATATAATACAAAATTTTAAAAGAGAATTTTGTTAAGCCCCTTCTTGATATTACAAAGGCGTTGAAAAATAAATAAATAAATAAATAAAAATGAAGGTTGTGGTGCCTTCCCGTTGTGGTTATAGGAACGTTAGTTTGGTGTTGTACGGTATACCAAGAGAAAAGCCTATTTGACAATGTTTACAATGAAAGTTACCAAAATCTCAAACTCTAGCTTGACCACAAATCAAATATAGTAAGTCGTTTGTAGATCCATGTGATTTACTAGTGTATTTGATTGGCATTGGGTTAGGGTGAAGTTTTTTTTAACCCTTGATGTTGACTCCAAAAAATTTACTATAATTGGGGTAGGTAGCCCAACGAGAGGTAGTATTACAAATTTCGTTATTTTGTATGGAAAAATAGGCAAATTTGCATATGTAATTCATCTACAAATATGATACATTAATGATAAACCAAATTGAGTAGACAGTTACAAACAATAATGAGGAAAGGGAATCATTTTTTTTTTTAATTATTTAAAAGATAGAGAGCTAACAATTTTTATTGGAAACATTCCTCTAATGAATTCCTTACGGACTTATATAGTAAATGGACTACACAGAATTGTGATCAGTCAAATTTGCAAAGCTTCAGTATCTATTACCGGTCAGAATTGGACCATAACGGGATTTCGGTCTATACCGGCACCATAATATCTGATTGGGGAGGAAGATTTGAACTAGAGATTCATCGAAAAGACAAGATATGGGCTCATGTGGGTAGAAAACATAAAATATCTATTGTAGTTCTATCATCAGTTATGGATTCGAATCTAAGAGAACTTCTCAAGAATGTTTGCTACCCTGAAATTCGTTGTCTTTCTTGAATGATAAGGAAGGAAAAAAAAAAGGATAAAAAGGAAACTCCATTTTGGAGTTTTATCAACAATTTTCTTGGGTAGGTGGACATCCGTTATTTTAAAATGAGATGTATGGCCAAGAGGTCAATTATTGAACCTTTAGCAAAGTTTAGAGAATTTAAATTGGAGAACAATGTAATACAGGAAACTAGCAAACTATTGATGGTTGATGGAGTCATCTGAAAAGAAAAAAAAAAGTGAGGATCTTGAGATTAAGATTGGGTAAGTTGCCAATTTTAGTGTCCACATTAACATTGATTTCAATGAAGCGCTTGAGCCACAAACCTACTAACTGAGTTATGTTGCTCGTGAAATTTATGAGAAGAATCAATACGACACGATAACGTTACTTATGAAATTTTGGTGACCATTAGATCATGGTAATGGAATAAACAAAGGGTATGTGTAAAATAACTAAAATGCCCCTATACTTATGTACCACCGGCTTATGACCAAAGTGATCTCCAAATAGCATGAAAGTTGATGAGGCGTCTTATGTTAGGGTATGAAGGGATTATACAAAGTTACAAGACCATTGGAATATGTTGAGGAATTAAACCAAGATTTGGGGGGTAAAATGACCGAAATATTCTGTTGAGAACTCTAAGATATTTTTAAGATCTTGAAAGACTCAAAATACTACAAAAATTTATATGAAACTCATACGATGTTAGGGATGAGTATGGAAGATCTTAAGGAGATTAGGACAACTTTGGGATATGAATCAAGAGGAAAAGATATAAGGATCGCAATATTGTCTCCGACAATTGATAACAACCAATGTCATCCGGAAACAGATATAAGGATAGTAGTATTCTCACTGATATTCTAATGCAAAATTGAATATTAATAAACTTATATATTATGGAATTGGATGTTAACAAAATGAGCAGATGATTGTTGGCGCTAATTAAGATATTTCCTTTACTAGAGACTTTGACATAAGATAATTTCAAGTTGGCTCCTTGAAGAGGATTAATACGATGGTTTTTGTCCAGCGATTTTCATCCTTAGTTTCTAAACTCACGGTACGTTTCTTGTCAAGGATGTTTGTTAGAAGACAAGGATCACATTTCATGGAGATATCTCTTTGCTACAAAGGTTTATGAGAGATTATTAAAAAAATAAAGTTGTGTGAGTTTGGCTCCTAGCAAAGTTAGAACTTGATGAGATGTTGCCTTGTAAAACCCTTTCGAAATAGAAGTAAACTTATCTATGCAACATTCTTTTATATCATTTGGAACATCTAGTTACAATGAAATAGGACAATCTTCAAGGATGTAGAAGGATCTTGGAAAGCGGTACAATGTGCTGCTCACTTCACACCTCCCTTTGTATAGTATCTATAAAACTTTTCCACCATTTTCATGATTTTTATTCTTAACCACTAGATGGTCATGAAAGACTTATACTTGTTAAGAATTTATGAAAGACTTTAGGAAGGATTTATGCATGTAAAGAAATGTTTATGATCCATACAAATGAGGGCATATTTGCTAAGAATCCTTCTTTAGTTGTGCCTCAAGACTTAACAAAGAACTCTTAGAACGAAAGCTCGAGTTATTTCGAGACTAAGCACTTTCGAGGACCAAAGTTTTTTTAGAGGTATATAATGTAACAACCAGAAAAAAAAAAAAGAAAATAATAATAATAATAGTAATAGTAATAATAATAATAAAATAATAAATAAATAATAAAAATTATAAAAAAAAAAAAACAAAAAAACAAGAAACCTTTGGTAACGAATCCTTCTTCCTTCCTTCAATCTCTCACCACTCCTTCCCAAAAATAAATCCAACAAATGAGGAATTCCTTTTCTGTAAAAACAACTGTAGATTTACCCATATCAAAATTTCTTCCTCCCTACAAAAACAAAAGGTTTAAGCAGATTTGGTTACGCAGGAGGAGATATGTCATTTGAAGAGGTCAGTAGTCCTACGTTAACTCTTCCTTTTATTTTATTAAATAATATTAATTTGGTTACAACTATTTAGTTTTGAATAAGAGATTAAACGAAAAGAATTTTGTATGAGTTGTAGCAACCAATTATATTTTAGATCTACTGAATTGTTGCAATGATTTAGGTTGTCAATAATTTTATATGAATTATAGAAAAAGTATATAACCAAATGGATCCATTAAATTAAAAGCTAAGAATATAATTGTTAACTAAATTGGAAGGAAAGGAAATAAGAAAAAAATGAAATAGAAATGGAAATCCAAAATACTGTTAACGGAAAAGAAAAGAAAAAAAATAATAACAAATAAAAAGGGAAGATTTGGAAGTAAGAATATATTGACAAAATTGGCCATTTATATCTACTTACAGTGAAAATAATTAGAGTGAGAGGGAAGAGGGAGGAAAGATTTGTTGAACAGAATTTAAAAATAAAACAGTAAATATGAGGGCAAGGAACTCCATTAGTAAATATCAGGGCAAGGAACTCCATTCATTAAATTTCGTCTAACAAGAAATATCAGAATTTAACAATGGCCAATGTAAGGTAGAGAAATAATTTTATAGAGTTCAAACTTGAAACTGATGTCATGGGCTTACATAGGTTGACTTGGATTTCAAGGGACGGAATCAAACTTCAATTAAGGATATATTCGTGACAACGACATAAGCTAATCTGGTAAGTGGCCTTACTATAGGCATGTTTGTATTTGATGTTGACACGTGCCTGTGGTTCTGCACGTGTCATATGTTCTGATATGTGTGAATTATCCGTTAATCGGTATGCTTATATTATGTTTATGTTATGTTATAATATGTTAATTGTATGATAATAATTGTGGTACGATGTGTTTAAGGATATGTTTGAGATAGGATACGAGAAGGATGCACAAAACGAAATGTAACGATAGGAGTAAGATACGTTCATGAAACGTTAAGGTTAGGTTACATACCAGAGTGCTATGGATAGGAGAGATTGATGAAAGAATATGGTTAGGATATCGGTAGAAAGGGATAAGTTTGTGATAGACTGATAGAACGATAGCGTTAGGATACGTTCCTGTAATGATATGACTAAGGTACATTCACGTAACGATATGACTGTGATAGGTATAAGAACGTTAAGACTATGATAAGTTAGGGAACGATATGACCACGAAGTGTTTACGATATGACATGTTATGATACGATATATTGTGATATGATATGTTATGTTTAAATTATTTTATGTGACCATTGAGGTAATTGTTGTATGAATTGCACGTTATGAAATGACATGTTAAAAGCATGGAGCGTTTTGTTATGCTTTCTAAATTGTATGTATACAGTATGTTATGAATGACATGATATCACGATAAATGAAATGAAATGTAACCCCGATATGAATGATGAACGATATGTGAAATGATATGAGAAAGGATATGATACGAATGAAAGATGATAGCGGGGTTATATTCATTAATGATAAAAGTAGAAATATTGGGACCTCATGCATTATGTGTGTTCATGCATTTGGGGGATACCCATATTCCATCACGAGGGTACGGACGCGTACATCATATGGCAAGATAACGATCGTTATGCTTTGCATAGTGCTGCCGTGACGGTTACTAGTTCTAACGGGTTCCGGCATAAGGGGCTCCCAGACTATGCCCGCTGGATAAGAAAAGTGGCCCAGCGGTGTGCGAACTAGCTGGTGAGCCCATACTCGCACGTATGGGTTGTGTGTAGAGTATGTGGTACACGTCGAAAGTTTACCCGTTAGGACAGCACCGTAGGAAAAACAAAATGAAACGAAACGAAAGATTGGTCCCATCATTTCATTGCATGTGATTGTTGCATTTAACCTCAATAGTGGGGTCACTTACTTAGTATTTCTTTAAATACTCAAGCCATGTTCTACAACATTTTTCAGGTTAAGGCAAGACATTCATGTACGGCTGACGGGGGCATCGCAACTCGAGACCATGCCACATGCTTAGGATAGTGGTATTTATTTTCTTAGACTTAGGCTAGAATAGGATGTTTTTAACTTAAATATTTATTTATTTTATTTACTCTTTATTGTGTCGTTTTAGAGATGTTTTTGAAACACGTAAGTCCATGGCTGTGTTTTCAAGATAAAGGTTATGTTTTATTGAATTTAAATGAAGTCTTCCGCATGCAATGTTTATGATATGTACACAGTAGCGACCTTAAATCAAGTAGAAAATTTTGGGTGGATACATAAGATGTATATTTAAGTCCAATAAAAGTGGGAGGAATCTTTTGGGATTTTAGAGTTCTTTTGATGTTGATAATTTGGTTGGGTTTCAAGTTTTTACTTGTAATGTTCCATGTCCAAGCTTCGAAATCTTGATTTTAACACATGAAGACTTTCAACCATGTAAATCACATGTAGGAGTTCATAACTCACTCAGGATTAAAATCGAGTCGCATATGATCATCATGTGAATTATTAATCTTCTCAATTAATGGATTTATAAGGAGAGATTAAATATTTCTTGGTCAAGCATATACAAACTCATTGTATAGTTCAATAATGTTTTTCGTTCTTTCTTTGTATTTGTTTATTCCCGAGGTAATAAATGAGGCACGAAGTTAATGTGGAATTTATAATAAGGGTTCATTAAAGTAATTCCACATTAAATGTTAGGTTAAATCTGTAGTAATGGTCTTAGGTTGAATAGGGAAATTTTTGGTGGAAAACTCTCCTTAAAGACGCGTTTAAAATCGTGAAGCAGACGATAATACATAACGTGCCAAAGTGGACAAAGCGGACAATATCGACTAATTTTGATTTTGTTGTGATTCTTGTCAGAATTTAGTGAAACTTATTGATAGTTTTAATTAGTCAAGATATTCGTAATTAGTTAATATTTGAAGAATATATTGGTTATAGAATATATTTTAGATATTTGTAATCAGTTTTATGATTTGATTTGGAGAATATATTTTAGTTTATTATCAAGCTTTAGTTAGTTTACATTTTTCTTATTTGTAGGTATTAGTCGGTAGCTTGTATCGTATATAAACGTTGTGAATATCAATGAAGATCAGAACCTTCGATCTCAATTATATTTCTCATAAACACTTCATATTTTAGTTTTCTCTATATTGTTTCTCTTGAGTGATAATATTTTCAAATTTATTCAAACTTTTGAGTGATAGATATTGTGTCAATTGGTATCAGAGCCAAGTTTGTAACCAAGAGTTTGATATTATTACTTAATGAGGTGAATAGTGGAAGTGCTTCTATGAGTAGCTATGGAAAAGCTTGTTGGCAATAATTATAGTTATTGGAAGTTATGTATGGAAGCTTATCTACAGGGGCAAGATTTGTGGGATTTAATTGAAGATGATGACACAGAAATTCCAGCAGATACTCCACAAAATGCTGAATTACGCCGACAATGGAAGATCAAATGTGGAAAACCCTTATTTATCTTGCGAACTATGATTAGCAAGGAATATATTAATCATGTTCGTGATTTAAAGTCACCAAAGCAAGTGTGGGAAAAACTTCAAAAGTTGTTCACTAAGAAAAATACTGCTCGATTGCAATTTCTAGAGAATGAACTAGCCATGGTAACTCAAGGTCATTTTTCTGTTGAAGAATATTTCTTGAAGGTGAAAAATCTGTGTTCTGAAATTTCGGAATTAGATGCTAAGGAGTTAGTGAGTGATGCTCGATTACGACATTATCTTATTCGTGGATTACGAAAAGACTTTCTGCCCTTTATTTCCTCAATACAAGGGTGGGCAAATCCGCCTACGGTTATTGAATTGGAAAATCTTCTTTCCAATCAGGAAGCCTTGATTAAGCAAATGACTAGCAGCAACGAGCTTTCCCCAAAGTCAGAAGATGTGTTGTATGTCAAAGATCAAAGAAGACAGAATTTTCATTCAAAGCCTTCATCAAGCAATGGAAATAAATTCAGAAGTGAGAAGTCGTTAGTGAAGTAATTTAAAGTTTGTTACAAGTGTGGAAAACCTGGCCATTTTAAACGAGATTGTTGGGTAAAAGATGGGTGTGATCGTTGCGGAAAGCCAAGCCATATTAAGCCAAATTTCCGAGTTAAAAGGAATGAATCAGAAGCAAATGCGGTACATGAAACTAAAAGTTCTTCAGATTCAGTTTGGGAATATTGCTTAACCACTGAGGTTCTAGACCAGACAATAAATGTGACTTCAGCTGTACATAAAGATGATGTCTCTACAAATAATCAAAATCCTAATTCCACTACTTGCACCTCTGAATTTGATTCCCTCCAAATTCTGTCTCTAGACTCTCTTTTTTTCTCTGATGCCAATTCTACCGCCCCTGGTGACCCTTCTATTTATTCCAAGTCTTCGAACTTGGGATTTAAGGAAAATACTTAATTTGAACTCACTTTTGATGACCTTGACGACCTGTACCTCCCATTTGAGGATGGCGATTTCCACATCTTGGAGAATTTGGATCAAACTACCAATTCGCAGGATTCGGCTATTGATGCTCCACCACAGCCTGGCCTAGATACTGCTGCTGACGACGCTGATCGATTGAGATTGTTTGAGAATATGGTCAGAGCAATGCACGATGACGGCGATTCTCTCATTCTTATTAATCATATCTATTTTTCTTCCGGTTCAACGTGAATAAAAAATTGATAAACATAGTTAAAAGAACCATTTATAACACTGCATTAAATCTCCTTTACAATGGTAATTAAGGAGAAAATATAGAAAATGCAACCGTCTAGTTTGTGTTTTACACAACTTTGTTTTTCATATCCACCACAAATAGCAAATGAAAAAGAATTGATATTTATAACAATGCAACAAATATGGATATCCAACCTCAAAACATTCATAGGAATTAATTTTTATTGTCGATATTAACCTTAAATAAGCTTCTCAAACAACTTTAACAGCGGGTTCAAAACAAGTATTTTTTTTTTCTATATAATGAACCAAAATCCAAACGACTAATCATCAACAAAAAGAAATTTGAGTATTTTAAAAAAATGAAGAATCTAACCAGCTTCGGTATTATCGTATTGTTTGCTTTGGAATCAAGCATTATTATTAACACATGGGAAAGATTGACATTTAGCAGAAGGCAAATGGCCAGTGACTATTTACAATTATCAAACAAACTAAGTTTTAAATGCTCATTGCAAGTCAAAAGACGACGATTTGAACGAACTCGTTTTGGACAAGCGAGTCCAATTCCACTGGAGATTCGAAATGAACTTTTGGCATACGACTTTGTATTGGTGCAATTTTAACAGTTTGAATGGACATGCTTCATTTGAGGTATTTTGGCCAGAGAACGCATTGGCTTTCTGAACGATGCTACGTTAAAAATGGCATTTTGACAGCATTTGTTGATGGATTTTACTTAAAAAATCTTCATTCGGAGAAATTTGAATTGATACACCCTAGGGAAAAATGAAGTAAAATATCCCACACTCATTTTGGAACCACAAAACCTACTTTTTTTTTTTTGTTTCTTTGTCGTTTGCTTGCTTTTAAATGTAATAATTCTTTAGAGAGTTGTGGGTTTTCTTTATATTCTTAAGATGTTGTATATTTAAGTCTAATAAAAGTGGGAGAAATCTTTTGGGAATTTATAGTTCTTGGGAACTTGATAATTCGGTTGGGTTTCAAGTTTCTACTCGTAATGACCCATGTGCAAGCTTTCAAACTCTGGATTTGGCCGTTAATAACACTAATATTCCCCTAACAATATTGTAAGGTTATTTACTTCTCGCTTCTAAGATTGAAAACTATCTCCACATACAAACATGAGTCATTCCAGCATGTCTTTTCATCACTCACATGTTTGCTACGAAAATTCTCAAGACGTCTTCCAACATAAAATTGCTCCAAGAAAAGCACATTTAATCTCGAAGTTCTTATGATTAAGCCAACAACAAGGGAAGTGCATCTCGTTGATATAGATAGTAAGTTTCAATTCTTTTTAAGCATTTGTTAGTCATCTATACTCTAGAACACTTTATCGGATATAATCTTGGTTCTTCATGTACTTTCTTTTACTCGGGTATCACTCTACTCAAAACCCTTTAAGGATTACGGAATATTTCAGGTTTTAACATTAAAAGGGTAACAAACTAGGACAAAAAGAAAATATGTATAATCATTGAAAATGGGAAGGTTAAGATCATAAAACGTATATATGCAATGAACTCAGGTCAATCTTCCTAAAAAAAGAATGATTGTCCATTGGAACCTTCTAATATGAAACCAACCAAGTGGCACAACATTTTTTTAGTAAAAAATATCATTAAAGATTATTTATAATGCTCATAAAGAAAGAAAAAAAATTAGGTACAAGGAAAATGATCTTTACTAGACAATGAAACAATAGAAAGTATGTGGAAATAGAGGGAAGAGGTCAAAGAGAAGTACCCAAGTAATTCAATTATTAAGATTGTTTCGAGGACGAAAAGTTTCTTCTTGACGTATATGATGTATGAACAAAAAACAAAAAAAAATAAAAGAATAAAAAATAAATAAAAGAAGGGAAACTTTGTGCCACATTGCTAAAGTTGAGAATTGGCGAGTTGACGTCCACTATAAAAGGAAGGTCCCGCACTTCATTTTATCATCCTAAATGAACGGTTCGAGCCAGTCAGAGAGTACACTTTCTGACGGCTCAAGGCCAAAATCATTGCTGATTCGCTTGGACTCTGTCCTCATAGTTTCAATATTTTAAAAGCGTTCAAAGTTAGTATGACTACCTTCTAGCTAGTTAAATTTTTTGAATCGAGTTTAAATTATTTATGGTTGATTATGACTAGTTTAAATTATTAGGAGTAAGTTTCTCTGCCGCATTAGGTTTAGTCTAAATTATTGGGAAAGTTTTTATGCATAATTAGACTTTGTTTAAATTATTACGAGTATGTTTTTATGCATAATTAGGCTGAAGTTAAATTTTTTGAATCCAATTTAAATTATTTATGCGTAATTAGTCATAGTTAGTTTAAATCATTAGGAGTGAGTTTTTAAGCATAATTAGATTTAGCTAGTTTGTGCGTTAGGAAACGTTATGTGGAAAGCATGAAAATGTTACGTTAGGTCTTGTGAATTGCATGTATGGAATGATATGAATGACATGAAGAACGATAAATAACATGAAATATACCCTGGTATAAGCATGAACAATATGATGACTTATATGAGAAATGGTATGATAGCGGGGTTATATTTAATAATGTTGAAAATGAAAAAATATTGGGACCTCATGCATTAATGTGTGCTCATGCATTCTGGGATACCTGCATTCCTTCACGATTGTACGACGCATACACCACTAGGCAGGATAACTGCCATTTTTTTTTACGTAATGTTGCCGTGACGACTACTGTTTCTAACGGGTCACTGGCATAAAGATATACCAGAGCATGCTTTAACCAAAATCAGCTTCATAGGAATTAATTTTTATAGTCGATATTAACCTTAAATCAGCTTCTCGAATAGCTTTAACCGTATGTACAAAACAATTTTTTTTTTCTATATAATAAACCAAAATCGAAATGATTAAACATCACCAAACAAATTTGAGTATTTTTAAAAAATGAAGACTCTAACCAGCTTCAGTATTATCTCATTGTTTGCTTTGGAATCAAGCATTATTATTAACACATGCTTTGCAGGATCCAACAGACAAGATGTAGGTAAAGATTGGCATTTACTAGAAGGCAAATGGCAAGTGACTATTTACAATTATCAAACAAACTCAGTTTTAAATGCTCATTGCAAATCAAAAGACGACGATTTGAACCAACGCGTTTTGGACAAACGAGCTCAATTCCACTAGAGATTCGAAATGAACTTTTGGCATAGGACTTTGTATTGGTGCAATTTTAACAGTTTGAATGGACATGCTTCATTTGAGGTATTTTGGCAAGAGAACTCAAATTGGCTTTCTGAACGATGTAACGTTAAAAACTGCATTTGGGCCGCATTTGATGATGGATTTTACTTAGAAAATCTTGATTCCGGAAAATTTTAATTGATACCCTTGGGAAAAATGAAGTAAAATCTCCCTCACTCATTTTGGTCCGACAAAACCTACTGTTTTTTTTTTTTTTTCTTTTTACGTTTGCTTGCTTTCACATGTAAAAATTCTATAGTGAGTTGTGGGTTTCTTTGTATTCTTAAGATGTTGTATATTTAAGTCTAATAAAAGTGGGAGAAATCTTTTGGGAATTTATATTGCTTTGGATGTTGATAATTCGCTCGGACTCTTTCCTCATAGTTACAATTTTTAAAAAGCGTTCAAAGTTAGTATGACTACCTTCTACCTAGTTAAATTTTTTTAATCGAGTTTAAATTTTTTATGCACGATGAGGCCTAGTTTAAATTACTTGGAGTAAGTTTCTATGCATAATTGAGATTAGTTTAAATTATTGGGAGAGTTTTTATGCATAATTAGACTTTGTTTAAATTATTACGAGTATGTTTTTATGCATAATTAGGCTGAAGTTAAATTTTTTGAATCCAATTTAAATTATTTATGCGTAATTAGTCATAGTTAGTTTAAATCATTAGGAGTGAGTTTTTAAGCATAATTAGATTTAGCTAGTTTGTGCGTTAGGAAACGTTATGTGGAAAGCATGAAAATGTTACGTTATGTCTTGTGAATTGCATGTATGGAATGATATGAATGACATGAAGAACGATAAATAACATGAAATATAACCCGGTATAAAGATGAACAATATGATAACTTATATGAGAAATGGTATGATATCAATAAAATGATAGCGGGGTTATATTTAATAATGTTGAAAATAGAAAAATATTTGGACCTCATGCATTAATGTGTGTTCATGTATTCGGGGATACCTGTATTCCTTCACGATGGAACGACGCGTACACCACAAGGCATGATAACTACCATTATGTTTTACGTAATGCTGCCGTGACGGCTACTGTTTCTAACGGGTCTCCGACATAAAGAGATACCAGAGCATGCTCGCCCGATAAGGAAAGAGATCAGGGGTGTGCGAACCGACTCGTGGGTCTATACTCGCATGTATGGGCATTGAGTAGAGTGTATGGTACACATCCAAGCTGCCCGTTAGGATAGTACAGTAGGAAAATAGACTGTAATGCTAGGTCTCGTCATTGCATTCACATGTTCTTGCATCGCAACCCCAATAGGGGGTCGTTCACTGAGTATTCTTAAAACACTCAAGCCTCGTGCTACTAAATTTTTCACATAAAGGCAAGGCGCCCGTGTAAGACTAACGGAGGCTTCACAACCATGAGTCGGTGACAAATGCATAGGATAGGTTCGCATTTTAAATTTAATAGTATAGGTTAGTATATGTTGAGTAGTATATGCATTTGACAATAGTATAGGTTAGTATAGGTCAAGTTGTATTTGCATTTGACAATAGTATAGGTCAGTATGTGTTGAGTTTTATTTGCATTTAATAAACTTTAGGTTGAGTTGTATTTGTATTTAATAAAGTATACGTTAGTATAGGTTCAGTTGTATTTATAACTACTAGGCCATTGGTTAGTACAGGGCATTTAATTCAATAATGTTTTTTCTTCTTTCTTTGTATTTGTTCATTCCCGAGGTAATAAATGAGGCCCGAAGTTAATGTGGAATTTATAATAAGGGTTCATTAAAGTAATTCCACATTAAATGTCGGTTAAATCTGTAGTAACGGTCTTAGGTTAAAAAGAAAAATTTAGGGTGGAAATCTCTCCTTAAAGACGCGTTTTAAAACTGTGAAGCAAACGATAATACATAACATGCCAAAGTGGACAAAGCGGACAATATCGACTAGCGATGAATTTGGATGTTTGAACATTCGACCACATCTTTTAAATTTTGATTTTGTTTTGATTCTCTAATTTCTATTAATCATATCTATTTTTCTTCCTGTTTAACGTGAATAAAAAATTGATAAACGTTGTTAAAAGAATCATTTATAACTCTGCCTTAAATCTCTTTTAGAATGGTAATTAAGGAGAAAATATAGAAAATAAGAATCATTTATAACTCTGCCTTAAATCTCCTTTAAAATTGTAATTAAGGAGAAATATAGAAAATGCAGAACTTTGTTTTTTCATCTCCACCACAAACGAAAAAGAATTAATATTTATAATAATGCAACAAATATGGATATCCAACTTCAAAATATTCATAGGAATTAATTTTTATAGTTCATATTAACCTTAAATCAGCTTCTCAAACAGCTTTAATAGCCTGTTCAAAACAAGTTTTTTTTTTTTTGCTATATAATAAACTAAAATTGAAATGATTAAACATCAACAAAACAAATTTGAATATTTTTAAAAAATGAAGACTCTAACCAGCTTCGGTATTATCTTATTGTTTGCTTTGGAATCAAGAATTATTATTAACACATGCTCTGCAGGATCCAACAGACAAGATGTAGGGAAAGATTGACATTTACCATAAGGCAAATGGCAAGTGACTATTTACAATTATCAAACAAACTCAGTTTTAAATGCTCATTGCAAATCAAAAGACGACGATTTGAACAAACGCGTTTTGGACAAACGAGCTCAATTCCACTAGAGATTCGAAATGAACTTTTGGCATACGACTTTGTATTGGTGCAATTTTAACAGTTTGAATGGACATGCTTCATTTGAGGTATTTTGGCCAGAGAACTCAAATTGGCTTTGTGAACGATGCAACGTTAAAAACTGCATTTGGGCAGCATTTGATGATGGATTTTACTTAAAAAATCTTGATTCGGGGAAATTTGAATTGATACACCCTTTGAAAAAATGAAGTAAAATCTCCCTCACTCATTTTGGTCCGACAAAACCTACTTTTTTTTTTTTCCTTTTATGTTTGCTTGCTTTCACATGTAATAATTGTATAGTGAGTTGTGGGGTTTCTTTATATTCTTTAGATGTTGTATATTTAAGTCTAATAAAAGTGGGAGGAATCTTTTGGGAATTTATAGTGCTTTGGATGTTGATAATTGGGTTGGGTTTCAAGTTTCTACTCGTAACGACCCATGTGCAAGCTTTCTACTCGTAATGGTATAGTATAACTGTGATGAGCCTCAGAATTTTGGTCGAAAATTGAAAGCGTAGTCACCCAAAGGTGGCATCTGGTGGATTCCCAAGTCATCATCGCCAGATTTGCAGTGAACAGTGAGTTGATTGTGAGTTTTTAGAACATTTGCTATGTTTACTGTAATCTGTGGATTTTGGAAGATTTCTCCGAAGGGCATAATCTGAATAGCTATGCTCAAGGCTTCATACGTTCGAAGCAGCGTAGTTTGAGTTAAGAAACTTGTAGTACCGTGGGAGGTCTTATGAATTTTTCTTGAGTTTCTGAGTTTTAGGACCTTGGTCCCTTATCCTTGAGTGGTACCTAGCATTCTTCTTGCTTTGGTAGTGGTAGAGCTTGTATGGTATTGTTCTTGGTTCTCAAACTTGTAAGTTTCTAAGGTTCATAATACCTTGAGGCATAAGTTGTAATATGCATTCGTAAACATATGAATCCATTGTAATAACAAGCATGAGTTGTTCTAGAAGATCATAGATTCAAAATAAATTTCATAGAGGGTTCTAGAAGGGGCTTGAGTCTTGAGGTGTTTCCTTTAGGGGTTTATTGGGTCCTAACTTGCTTTATGTTCAAAGCTTGCACTAATCAACTTGAACTCTTGAAAATACCTTCTTGTCCTTAGGAATAGGCCTTATAAGAAGTAGCAAGTAATTTGGACCATGTATAGACCTTGAATTTTCATGAGTAGTCCTAGGGGCATTTTTGTCATTTAACTCCTAATTCTTGGTTTTGATACTTAACGTGTTCCAATGGCTCTCAAACTTCACCACATCCTCAAACATCACAGAATAAGGTCTACACATAATTTAATAGCATTTGGAGGTCCTCTAGGTCATGAACCGTAGGTAGACATCCTTAGAGGAAATATGGTCATTTTGCACCATTTCTTGGTTTACCTACTTATGCTGATCCAATGACAACCAAAATTCATATATAATCTCAACATGCTATAATATGCTTAACATTAAAATTTCTTAGGCAGTGAAGTTCATCTAGTTTGTTATTTTAATGTTACATAAATCCCAAGCAATTTGATCGGTTCAAGGCCATAACTCATGGTTCTTTGAGTTTTTCTTTTATATATCCTTAATTCATACTTGGTTTATGGTTTATGTGGAAATCCAAGCAATAACAACAAGTATTTCTTAAGAAAAGTCCAAGGTGGCTACTTACCTCGTCGTCGATGTTCGGGACTATTGTCTCGAGCTTCCAGTATCCGAATTATTCCAAATTATCCTCATTATATTCATCTTTGAGTCTAGTTTCAGGAACCATAAAGAAATTCATGAGAACCGGTCTGAAAAAGATCCAAATTGATCAAAGAGCGTAGAAAGGTCAACATATGGCAACCTTTGACTTTTATTGGTCAAAGTTTGACCTTTGACTTTGGACTTCAACTTCTTCGTTGGTTGTTAGAAAAATCATGATTTTTCTCATCTACCCCTCTTGTTTTTCCTTTCTACCGCTCTATATACACCTCTAATGGGCTAAATTTCTTCACGAAATGTTTAGATAAAGTTTCAAGGAAGAAGTAGAGGCCAATTTCATACTTTGTCGTGGTCTGTAGCTCGAGTTATAACCTTACAAAGTTCGCCGAAAAATATGTTTCTCGCCTTTTGTTTGGCAGCCGATTCTAGAGCTTTTCATTGCCCTATTCCTTCACGAAACTTGTTGGAAATCCCATTTAGAAGAAATTTGAGGAAGAACAACCCATAATCTTTAAGCTTTAAACTCAAATTTTAGGAATGCTCATCACTTGATTCTTGTCTTAAAACATTGCCCATAACATCATATTTATAGATCAAGCTTGCATTGCTATTTATTCTAAAAGAGTCGTGGTGAATTTTCTCATTTTTTATTTTAAACATTTCTAAAATTTGTGTCAGAAATATCTACTTCGATGAGGGTGCTACCGACATTGGTTTTCAACTTTAACCGTTGGATCTACAGAACCTTGAGTCTTGTTAAACATATCCAAGTTGCAGCTCAATCCAACAGTTAGATGTGAATATAAGTTTGATTTTATTCTACTGGACGATTAAGAACTAAATCTTGTGGCAGGTTTTCTTTAGTTGCAATTTTGTAATTGAGTGGAACATCAGGGGTATTTTGGTAATTTGTGACATTCGAAATATTTTATTATTATTTTTCTCAAAAAATCCATAATTTTTCTTAAAATCATTCATCCCTTGATGTTGCTGGTCATTTTTCCGTTCTCGACCATCTTGAAATTCCTTCTAGATAAGGAATTAAAAATCCAGAAAGATCCTTGTTAATTGAAAAAATGACCTTTTAACTCTTTTCACCTGCTTTTTCCTTTTCAATCATTGTCCAAAGGCCTTAAATTCTTAAAATTACTTCTAACGGTATAGAAATGACTTGCTTAATACTCTTGTCCTTGCTTAATTCTCTTAATTTCTTTCCTTGAATCATTTGGGTCTTACATGAGCGACTTGTTCTTATTCGAGCTAATTCCCTTTATTTTTGGGGTTTTACATCATATCTCATCACTTGGCTCCTCAAATCGTATTTATCAATCCGAGTTTTGTACATGATCCTAAGATGAATTGGTTAACTCTTTACTAGTCTCTATGTCATACATCTACGTATCATGAATATGTGAGGTCCACTCTTTCTTATAACATTTTCATACTACACCAAACATAATTATTTGATTCATAAGAATCATAAACAAAACCTTAAACCAAATGACCACCCAGAGATCTAGATCAGCTAAATAAGGATCATTTGAAATAGTTATTGTTTTTTTTTATTAAATGACAGAACAATTTAATAACTATTTGATAACCACGCTTATTGTTCTTTCTAATCCAAAATGAATTAGAAATTTTGGAAACTCTTGTTTTTCAATTTGTTTGAAAAAATAATGAACCTTTAAATTGTTATTTTACCATCTATGATCGCGTTGCGAAATTCCTTATTATGGTAAGTTCGTATTTCCCTTCTCTAATATGTCATTTCTCAATGAAAATGTATATATTATTACCTTATCATTTATGACATAATGTAAAGCGCCTTTTATATCATATATTTGTATTATCACTTTCTTATATAACCCCAAGTTTTCCATTAATTTCTTCCAAAGTTGGAAACTTAAATAAATGGGACTATTACAATGTGACTGTCTTCTAATAACAATTAGTTGTGAACTCGATTCGATGGACCTCCCTGTACATTGTGTTAGCATTTTCGAATACGGTCGCAATCGTACATTTTCAACCATACAACGTCACAATTTTGACACAATCATGACAAACCTTTTTTTTATTGACTTTGTGGCTTCATTAGACTTTAGACAAGGTTTGTCACTAACCAAACATGACTTATATAGAAACTAAACTTTGTTCAATCATACATGTAACAACTCTAACCGACATGCCTCTACTCTAGGCCATGTCTAAGGCTCTACCTTACCTTTACTCTAGGTCAAAATCCTTGTAATGCAATGTCCCATCTCATATAGTTGTTTTGATAATCAATCATGACCAAAAGAAGTTCACAAATTTTCATATTATAATTTCTGTCAATAGGTTATTAACATCATTTATATTTCAATTGTAAAAGTTTCCACATAAACAACATATCAAAAACATTTATTTATTTCAATATTGAAATCAAACTTTCAAATTTATGGATATATGGATTTTTTACCTGACCAGTTGTCGCAAATATCATAACTATCGGTTTTATAGTTTAACATACAGACATTTTCCTCACTCATATGCAGAACATATAATACTTTCACAATTATCTCTATCTCTCTTATCTATGTAGACATCGAATTAATGAAACGAGCCAAGCCATTGGAAGGAACAGTAAAACAATGTCATGCCCCATAAGTTTGGACAAAAACTGAAGTCATAGCTGGCCCAAGCTGTTAGCTTGTGGACTCCCAAGTCATCATCGCCTGATTTGCAGTGAATAGTGAGCCGAGTTTTAGATTTTAGAGCATTTGTTATCTTGACGATAATATCTGGGTTTTGGATGAATGATCCTTCGATGGTAGTGAATTGGTTAGCAAATAACAATGAAATTAAGAGAGAAAGTGCAAGCGTTGAAAAATAAACTCATATTGTTGAAATGGGAAAGGAAAAGAGATGGGTACAAACACATTTGTGCTTGATTTGTTTCACTTCTGATAGTGGAAAAAGAGTGTAATGGAAGATAAGAGTTGATGGGTAATAACCCATAAATAAATAAATAAATAAACGAACCCATTTGTTTCTATTTCTAATTCTATCTTTTTTTTTCTTTTCTTTCTATAACATATAGTTTTGTGAGAAGTAATTTATTGAGTATTTTAGGGCAGGAGTTATGTGAGAGTTAACGTAAAAGTTAGGGAGGGAAGGGAATAGTTATTATTAATTAATTTTTTTTAATTTTTTTTTTACTTTTGTTACATTGTTTATAATAAAAATAGAATACTGATTGATAACTTGTTCATATTTTAAATTGAAAAATATATGCTTGAAACTCATTATGGGTTATTGCTCTCTAAAATTTTAAATTAAAAATGAAAAAGTATAATATGAAAATTAATTTTATGTTATGGCCGTACGGGTTCACCTAGTCTAACTTTCATAGTGTCTCATGACTTAGCCCAACGGGACTTTTATCTAGTCATCATATATAAGGACCGGGTTGACTCGATACTCCAAAAAGGCAGGTAAACTTTCATGAAATAAAACAAACAGTATTTAAAACATAATTTTCCTTAAAACAAAATAGTGTTCATACATGAGTAATTAAAACACAACACAATAGTTAGAACACAAAATAAGAAACGAATATAAAACATTTCAAAACAAATGGGTTGAAGATGAAGGGTGAGGCTTTTCTATGACACCTGCTCCAAAGTCCGCTCCTGACCTCGACTAGCTCCTTATTACCTAAAAAAAATGCAAAATAAGGAAGGAGTACAAGACTCAGCAAGTAGCCTACTTTTTGGCTCTTAATCGTGTCCTTGATATGCTAGGATACTGCACTCTTTCTATTCTTGTTCTTGTTTTTCTTGTAAGTACTTAGTCCCCTTAGTTCTGTTTTTAACTTGAGGTTCTAATCATGATTTTTCCTGACGATCTTGGTCATTGGATTCTGAAACCTTATTCTTTAAGGGCTTTAGTATTATGGTTCATGGTTATTGGTTCTTGTCCTTAGAACTTGATTCTTGATCCATGTTTTAGTCCTTGATCTTTCTCTTGTTCTTGGTACTTTCTAAGTTCTTGTTCGGTTCTTGGTTCTTTCTCCAAGACACTGCCCCGAAGATTTACGGTATCAGACATGGACCTGACATCGTGTGTCCAAGGCTTCATGCAGTTCAAGCGACACAGTCTTAACCCGCACCTCAGGGCTTGCCCTTCGATATGTTATGATTTTTTCTTGAGTTTTTGTGTTTTAGGACCTTGGTCCCTTATCCTTGAGTAGTACCCATCATTCTTCTTGCTTTGGTAGTTGTAGAACTTGTATGATATTGTTCTTGGTTCTCAATCTTGTAAGTTTCTAAGGTTCATAATTTCTTGAGCCATAAGTTGTAACATGCATTTGTAAACATATGAATTCATTGTATTAACAAGCATGAGTTATTCTAGAAGGTCATAGATTCATAATTAATTCCTTAAAGGGTTCTAGAAGGGTCTTGAGTCTTAAGGTGTTTTCTTTAGGTGTTTCTTTGGTCCTATCTTGCTTTAGGTTCCAAGCTTGCTCTAATCAACTTGAACTCTTGAACATATCTTGTTGTCCTTAGGAATAGGCCTTATAAGAAGTAACAAGTCATTTGGAGCACGTATAGACCTTGAATTTAAATAAGTAGTCCTAGGAGCATTTTGGTCATTTTACTTATAATTCTTAGTTTTGATACTTAACGTGTTCCAATGGCTGTCAAACTTCACCACATTCTTAAACATCACAGAATAAGGTCTACCACAAAATTTAACAACATTTGGAGGTCCTCTAGGTCATGAACCGTAGGTAGACATCTTTAGGGGCAATATGGTCATTTTGCACAATTTCTTGCTTTACCTACTTATCCTTATCCAATGAACACCAAATTTCATATATAATCTCAAGAACGTGCCCAATTGAAGCAAATCCGTTTCGATTTCAAATTTGGGGTAAGTTTCAAATTCATATCTACAATTCTTTTTCCTTCAGATTGAGAATTCCTCAAGCTTTAGAGGATCAAGTTGAGTAATTTTGATGAAGGAATCGAGAGCTGAAACGTCGTATAACATAAGTTTAAAGAAGAAACTTGAAACCCAACCAAATTATCAACTTTAAAACATAAGTAGAAACTTTCATTTCTACTCAATTTAGTTTTAAAGTAATTCATGAACGACCCCAACCCGACCTAAACAATACAAACTAGATTGGGTCGATTGAGTTTTTTTCGAATACTCCAACTCCAACAAAACACGGATACCTCTATCATGCCTAAGAAATCTACAAAAGCAAAAGAATCTTCTTTCTTACAAGAAATCAAAAACCATTTGAATTCCACATTTCAAAATTAGCAATCATTTTTAGAAAAAAGTGGAATAAAAATTGAAAATCATTGAATTTAAACAAAACAATCAAGAACATTCCTAGATCCTAACTGATCTCCACCTAGGGGTGTACATTCAACCCGACAACCCGAACCTACCCAACCCGAACTCCAAGGGTTGAGTTGGGTTGAATTAGCATTTCGGATATGGTTGGATTCATTTTTCTGAACTTGAACTAAATCGGTTTGATTTCGGGTTCGTGGGCAAAACCCTCGGGTTGACCCAAGCCAAATTCAAATATATAAAATATATGAAGAAACCTTTCGTATAATGGGTTTGCCAGAGTGGTACTTTGGCCAATCTAAGAAGACTCATGCCCCTATTCATTCCTAGGCAAATACATGATATTGTTTTTATTTTATGGATTCTAAAAATTTAAATATTTTGACCATTCTAGTGTTACTGTAGCTTATAGATCAACAATATAGTACAGATGAGAGAATTCTTGATTATTTTAGGAATTCTTTAACCCCTAAAATAGTGGACAAAAAATTGGATCATAAAAAATTAGTTTAAATATATTTAAAGATTTTGTTATTAAACTAAGACAAGTAATTCTAAATTCTAATTATTTATTTTCTATTTGTTGCAACGTGTCACAATTTATATTTTTTATTTTCTTTTTATAGGGCTCTCTATTAAGTAAGCTTATTTCAATTAAAATATTTTTATATATTTTTTATTTTTGTTATATACAAGATCCTTAAACTAATAATTTTTATTGTTTATTTAATTTCATAATCTATCCTTATATTTTTTTTTACTTTAACAAATTTTCAAGAAATGACAGTATTTAGCCGTCTTTAGTTTTATGACAATGTTCAACTATGTTAATATGTTACAATTTTTGCTCATTATTTTTTATTGAATTTTTTTTTTTTTTTTTTTGAATAATTATGGATTGATTTGTGTTTGTTTGTGAACTTTTAATATATTTTATTAAGATTGTATCCGAATAATTATAAGTTGGGGATAAATAAAACTTTAAAAAAAAAATTTGACAACCTAACCGGAACCCAACCCGAAAATAGAGGGTTGGGTTGGGTTGGGTTGGGAAAAGTTTCGGGTTGGGTTGGGTTACCAATCCAACCAACCCGAACTTTTGGGTTGGGTAAAAAAAATTCCTCAACCCAACCCAACCCGGACCATGTACACCCCTATCTCCATCCCGACGCGCCTTCCAGTTCGCGTGGACGTGTTTTCCTAAGTAACCCAAAAACATAAACCAACTCGAACCTTTGTCTCCATCTTCCTCCCTAAAAACCCTAATCATTGACAAGACTATGAAACATAAGAAACTATGTGAAAACAGAGGAAAGAGATAAAAGGAGAAATATGGAAGTAATTCCAATATTAAGACACTATGGAGGACGGAAATTTCTTTTAGATGTGCGTGATGTATAAATAAATAAATAAAACAAGGGAAAGTTTTCCCACATTGCTAAAGTTTAGAAGTGGGGGTCGGCTTCCACTATAAAAGGGAAGTCCCCCATTTCATTTTATCATCCCAAATGAACGGTTCGAGCCAGTTAGAGAGTACATTTTCTGACGGCTCAATGCCAAAATTTTGGCTGATCTGGCTTGGGTTTGAAACGCTCGGACCCTTTCCTCCTAGTTTCAATTTTTCCAAAGCGTTTAAGGTTAGTATGACTACTTTCTGGCTAGTTAATTTTTTTTTTAATCGAGTATACATTATTAGGAGTAAGTTTTTATGCATAATTAGACTTTATGTTATTAGGAGTAAGTTTTTATGCTAAGTTAAATTTTTGGAATCGAGTTTAAATAATTTATGCCTAATTAGGCATAGTTAGTTTAAATTATTAGCAGCCTAATTAGGATTAGCTAGTTTAAAGTAGAGTGTGTTTAAAATTATTTCATGCAAGATTAGGTGAGTCAGCTCCCATAGTAGTTCTAATTTATAATTGTCGGACACATTAAATTTCAAAGAGCAGCGTTGAGTAGCGCTAGCATCAAGGTTCTAAGATGCTCGTGGTTTCGCATGTGCCATAATTTGTATGTGTAGACCGTTTTGATTTAATACGTAAATATGATGCAACGTGAACGTTATATTGTCTTAGATGAACTGATATGCAATATATTATGATGTGATATGTTATGCTGGATTGCATTATGAGACTGGTAAGGTATTTACTATATGAATTGCAGGTTATGAAACGTTATGTTGAAGGCATGAAAATGTTACATTATGTCTTGTGAATTACATTTATAGCATGATATGAATGACATGAAGAATGATAAATAGAATGAAATATAGCCCCGGTATAAGCATGAACGATATGTTAACTGATATGAGAAATGGTATGATATGAATAAAATGATAATTGGGGTTATATTTAATAATGTTTAAAATGAAAAAATATTGGGACTTCATGCATTGGGAGATACCCCTATTCCTTTACGATGGTACGGATGCCTACACCACTAGGTAGGATAACTACCATTATGTTTTACATAATGCTGCAGTCATGGCTACTACTTCTAATGGGTGTACAACATAGAGAGCTACCAGAGCATGCTCGCCCGACAAGGAAAGGGGCCAAGGGGTGTGCGAGCTGTATGGTGGGTCCATACTAGTACGTATGGGCTGTGTGTAGAGTATATGGTACACATCCAAGCTGCCCGTCAGGATAGTACTTTAGGAAAATAGACTGGTATGATAGGTCCGGTCGTTGCCCTTGCATGTTCTTGCATCATAACTTCGATAGGGGTGACTTATTGAGTATTCTTAAAATATTAAAGCCTTGTGCTACTCCATTTTTCACATAAAGGCATGACGCCCTTGTAAGGTTGACGGAGGGTTTACAACCTCAGGACCGTGGCACATGCATAGGATAAGTTCACATTTCAAATTTAATAGTATAGGTTAGTATAGGTTGAGTTGTATTTGCATTTAATAAACTCTAGGTTGAGTTGTATTTGCATTTAATAAACTCTAGTTGAGTTGTATTTGCATTTAATAAACTCTAGGTTGAGTTGTATTTTCATTTAATAAACTCTAGGTTGAGTTGTATTTTCATTTAATAAACTCTAGGTTGAGTTGTATTTTCATTTAATAAACTCTAGGTTGAGTTGTATTTTCATTTAATTCAGTAATGTTTTTCTTTTTGTATTTGTTTATTCCTGAGTTAATAAATTAGGCACGAAGTTAATGTGGTATTTATAATAATGTTCTTAGGTTAAAGTTCATTAAAGTAATTCCGCATTAAATGTCAGGTTAAATGTGTAGTAATGGTCTTAGGTTAAATAGGGAAATTTAGGGTAGAAACCTCTCCTTAAAAATGCGTATTAAAACCGTGAAGCACACGATGATACATAACGTGCCAAAGTGGACAAATCGGACAATATCGACGAGCGATGAATTTGGTTGTTATCGGTCTTCTTCCATTTTTATGTGTTAAAACATGTGGGATGAAATGTTTGAACGTTGGACCACACCTTTTAAATTTTGATTTTGTTTTGATTCTCTCATTCTTATTAATCATAGCTATTTTTCTTCCCGTTTAATATGAATAAAAAATTGATAAATATCATTAAAAGAACTAATTATAAATCTGCTTGAGAAGGCTCATTAAGGAGAAAATATAGAAAATGCAACCATACACAAATTTTGTTTTTCACCACCAAAAATAGCAAATGAAAAAGAATTGATATTTATAACTATGCAACAAACATTGATATCCAACCTCAAACCATTCATAGCAACTATGCAACAATGTTCATTTCAAATCAAAAGACAACGATTTGAACGAACATGTTTTGGACAAGGAAGCCTAATTCAACTGGAACTTCGAAGTGAACTTTTGACATATAACTTTGTTTTGGTGCAATTTTAACAGTTTGAATGGACATGCTTCATTTCAGGTATTTTAGCTAGAGAACTCGCATTGGCTTTCTACGATGCGACGTTAAAAACTGCATTTGGTTAGCTTTGGATGATGAATTTTAATTAAAAAATATTCCTTCACGGAAGTTTGAATTGATACATCCTTGGGAAAAATGAAGTAAAATCTCCCTCACTCATTTTTGTCCCACAAAACGTACTTTTTTTTTTCTTCTTCTTCTTTTTCTTCTTCTTTTACGTTTGCTTGCTTTCACATGTAATAATTCTATAGTGAGTTGTGAGATTTTTTTATATTCTTAAGATGTTGTATATTTAAGTCTAATAAAAGTGGGAGGAATCTTTTGGAAATTTATAGTGCTTTAGATGTTGATAATTTGGTTGAGTTTCAAGTTTCTACTCGTAACGACCCATGTGCAAGCTTTGGATGTTGATAATAGTGTTATCTTAGTACTTGGAGTAGTTATCTCTCCATAAAATCCGTAAATTCTCACAATCTCATTGTAATTGTGAGTTGTGCTCGCGTGAATCAACTTAGTCCAATTTGAAATATTCGAGATCTCAGTATACACTCAACTTTTATGACTCTAATGAGGTCTATACCAACTACAAGTCGTTCCTCATTTAAATTGTTCACTAAACTACAGTCTATAAAATTTAGTGTTCGAGAGCTCGGTATACGCTCACTATATAGAAATATCAAGTTGGCTTAAGGGTTCATCTTGTTGTCCTTTTTTCTCTAATTAGCACTAATATAAAAAAGGTCTACAAACGTCCTTTAATATCTAATTCAAGTGAAATACTTAAGCTATGGAAAATTAATGAGCCTAAAGACATCACTCAAGCCTATAATAACCATGTCGAGCTTAGCAAAGTCTTTAAAACACTATCCTTCTCAATACATATACTTGAGAGAACCTTTTTTTCTGGAAGCATATCTCTTCTTCATTACTGCCTTTATCAGTTTCTAATATTCAATAAGTCGTCACATAGGTCAATCATTTCCTCTTAACAATCAAAACTAACGTGTTCAACAAAGAACTCTAATGTGTTCAAAGTTCTTACTTAATAGTTTTTGAATTTATGACTCTATCTACCTCAACTCTACTCCCTTGCCCTATCCATAATTTTAAGAACTTGGAGTGGGTTCATGGCTCAAGCTCCTTATTGAAATCAACCTCTCGGTCGATACTTAATTCAACCATAAATCCCAACTTTCCCACTCCCTTCAAGATTACCTGATTTCTTCTTTTAACATCTTTTTTCTGGAGGGATAACTAAAGAAAATTTCTTAGCATGTAAGCCCTAATTCATATGAGTCATAAACATTTCTTCATAGACATAAATCTTATATAAACATCTTGTCACTTGCCATAAAAAACCTTAATTCCTTATAATGGATCTTTAGTGGTAGTTTCGTTATTTTCCATATGTTTCCTACCTCAAACATATCTAGTCTCCTCATAAGATCCTACATAATTACCCTTATGGTCATAAATTAGTCACATATAAAGTTTCATAACATTTGATGTCCTATAGGGTCTTAAAATATCTCACATTCTTTTTGGACTATTTTGGTTATTTACCACCCCAAATCTTAGTTTAAGTTCTTAACATATTCCAATGAACTTGTAACATTTTACCATAATTTTAAACAATAAAATAAGACTTCTAGAAAATTTAATGCAATTTAGAGATCACTTCTAGAAAAATTCATATAACTTCCTCCTGGTGAATCTCCCATTTCGCTCAATCTAAAGTCATAGTTTCATAATTGTATTTTTTTGGATACTTCATATCACAATCCACATCCGTATAAGCATGGAAAACATTTATAATCATTGGGACACCTTTAAATCACTTCATAATTTTCACATCTACGTTGTCCTCAAACTTTCCTTTAAATCTCACCATGTTAGTTAATATGATGTTATGATTATTTTCACAAATATAAGAAACGTTAAAAAAAGGAAAAGAAAATTAAAAAATGTGAAATAAAATATTTAACAAATAATGCCACAAAAATTTTTACTTTACTGCTGCGAGTCATCTCTATGTAGAAAAAAAAGAAAAAACCCCCACTTGGATCTTAGTTTGTCTAACATTTGCCACCGGTGGTCCTCTCTAGCGGATGACTCTGATTTGTGGGAATATTGCTGACCCTTCGAGGTTGTCGAGAAAAGGGGTTAATCTGAGTGTCACTACTCTTTCTTATTTGAGAATAAGTGAATTTTATCTTGCAAGACAATATTTGGGTTCCCTATTTATTCAAGTCCACAAAATTGTAGACAATTTGAATCCATTGAAGTCATTACCATCCATGCAAAACAAAAGAGAAACTCTCATACATGTTCATCTTGTTAAATATTAATCTTTGTTCATGGGTGAAATATTAATCTTCTCTAGCCTACCATCCATCCATAACCTACAAAGTAACAAAATAAGGTTCAAGAAGTCCACAAGTGGCATTTTGTGCAATGACCCTATTTTTCCTTTGAAAAATAACCTCAGTACAACATGCATGAAATATCGAACATGTACAAAAAAAAAAACAACAACAAAAAAAAAAAAAAAAAAAAAAAAAAAAAAAAAACTTTAAAGCAGTTTAGTAAATACTTGTCATGGACTAAAACATTCTTAAAATCCATTTAAACAAACAATGGTGTTAATAAAACATCAAAACCCAAAATAACAAGAAAAATAAAACCAAATGTCGATGATCTAACTTTTTGAGCCCCAGAAGTTTGGTCAAAAATTGAAAGCGTAGCCGTCCAAAGGTGGCATCTGGTGGATTCCCATTTGATAACTTTTTCTAATTTATTGTTTATAACAAAAATGGAACCATGTTTGGTGGATTCCCATTTGATAACTTTTTCTAATCTATTGTTTATAACAAAAATGGAACCATCTTTGATAATTGATTATTTTTTTAATTGAAAAATATATGTTTGAAACTGATTACCGGTTATTGTTCTCTAAAATTTGAATTAAAAATGTAAAAGTATAATATCGAAATTAATTTTATGTTAATGTCATGTATGGGTATATGGATTTTTATACTTAACATATTATGCTTCAAAAAGATAAAAAAATGTGCCAACAAAACAACATATAAAAAATATTTATTTATTTCAATATTAAAATCAAACTTTTAAATTTATGGATATATGGATTTTTTACCTGACCACTTATAGAAAATATCATAATTATCGGTTTTATAATTGAACATACAGACATTTTGCTCACTTATATGCCACGAACATAGAGTACTTTCACAATTATCTCTATCTCTTTTTTCTATGTAGACATCGAAGTAATGAAACGAGCCAGACGATTGGAAGTAACAGTAAAACAATGTTGAGCCCCATAAGTTTGGACGAAAACTGGAGTCCACAAGCTGGCCCAAGGTGTCAGCTTGTGGACTCCAAAGTTATCATCGCTAGATTTGCAATGAAGAGTGAGCTAATTTTTAGATTTTAGAGCATTTGTTATCCTGACAATAATATCTTGGTTTTTGATGAATGATCCTTCGATGGTAGTGAATTGGTTAGTAAAGAACAATGAAATTAAAGAGAGAAAGTTCAAGTGTTAAAATAAACTAATTTTGTTGAAATAGGAGAGGAAAAGAGATGGGTATGAACACATTTATGCTTGATTTGTTACACTTTTTATAGTTGAAAAAGAGTGTAATGGAAGATAAAAGTTGATCCGTAATAACCAAAAATAAATAAATAAATAAACAAATGCATTTGTTTCTATTTCTAATTCTTTCTTTGTTTTTTTCTTTTTGTAACATATAGTTGTGTGAGGAGTTTGTTGAGTATTTTAGGGGAGGAGTTATGTGGAAGTTTGGTTGAGGGGAGGGATTAGTTATGATTAATTAATTCTTTTTTTACCGTTGTTACCTTGTTTATAATAAAAATAGAATGGTAATAACGTGTTATTTTTTAAATTGAAAAATATATGTTTGAAACTCATTATGGGTTATTGCTCTCTAAAATTTTAATTAAAAATTTAATAGTATAATATTGAAATTAATTTTATGTTATGGCCGTACGGGTCCTTCACTTAGTCTAATTTTTATAGTTTCTCATGACCTAGCCCGATGAGGCTTTTATCTTGTCATCATATGTAAGGACCGGGCTGACTCAATACTCCAAAACGATGGGCAAACTTTCACGAAACAAAAGAAACAGTATTTAAAACATAACATTCATTAAAACAAATTAGTCTTCTCACATGAGTAATTAAAACACAACACAATATTTAAAACACATAATAAGGAACGAACACAAAACATTTCAAAACAAATGGGTTGAAGATGACGAGTGAGGCTTGTTTATGACACCTGCTCCAGAGTCCGCTCCCGACCTCGACGAGCTCCTTATTACCTGAAAAAAAATAAAGAAAAATAAGGAAGGATTACAAGACTCAGCAAGTAGCCTATTTGTAGGCACTTAATCGTGTCCTTGATATGCTAGGATACTGCACTCTTTCTTTGCTTGTTCTTATTTTGGTTGTAAGTACTTAGGCGGCCCTTAGTTCTATTCTTGACTTGGGGTTCTTATCATGATCTTTCTTGGCGATCTTGGTCCTTGGATTATGAAATCTTTGTTATCCTTTAAGGGCTTTAGTACTATGGTTCTTAGTTATTGGTTCTTGTACTTTCTAAGTTCTTGTTCAGTTCTTGGTTCTTGGTGCTTGGTTCTAGGTTCTTGGTTCTTGTTTCTTGGTTCTTTCTCCAAGACACTGCCCTTAAGATTTACGGTATCAGACATGAACCTTACATCCTGCGTCCAAGGCTTCATGCGTTCCTAGCGACACAGTCTTAACTTGCACCTTAGGGCTAGTCGTTCGATATGCTCTGAAAACATATGCCCAAGGCTTCATGCATTTCAAGTTGCATAGTCTGAAAACCTATATCCAAGGCTTCTTGTCTAATTTTGCATCAAGGGCTTGCCCTATGATACAATCTACCTGTGCTCAAGACTTCATGCGTTCATAGCTGCATAGTCTGAATACCTACGCTCAAGGCTTCATGCGTTCCAAGAAGCGTAGTCTGAAATCCTGCACCCAGTGCTTGCCCTATGGTACAGCTTGAATACCTATGTCCAAGGCTTCATGCGTTCCAAGAGGCATAATCTGAATACCTACGCTCAAGGCTTCATACGTTCCAAACAGCGTAGTCTAAGTCAATAACATGTTATATCGTGGGAGGTCTTAGGATTTTTTCTTGACTTTCTGAGTTTTAGGATCTTGGTCCCTTATCTTTGAGTGGTACCTAACATTCTTCTTGCTTTGGTAGTTGTAGAACTTGTATTGTATTGTTCTTGGTTCTCAATCTTGTAAGTTTCTACTGTTCATAATTCTTTGAGGCATAAGTTGTAACATGCATTCGTAAACATATGAATCCATCGTAATAACAAGCATGAGTTGTTCTAGAAGGTCATAGATTCATAATTAATTCCTTAGAGGGTTCTAGATGGTTGGATATGGAGTCTGATGCCTATTTACAGTAAAAATGTGGTCGAGATATGTTTGGTAGATCTTTCATAAAGATCTGATAGAGATATATATGGTAGATATTTGGTAAAGATTTGATAGAGGTAGGTTAAATCTGTTAAACCTATACTTAGTAAACTGAAACCATATATATAACCCATTAGGCAGTGCTCTCAAAATGTACTTTATTCATTCTCTATATTCTCTCTTGGGGTACATAACCTGAAGTCATGAATAAAACCTTTAGCCAATATTCCTCCTTGAATTTTCTCACTCCGGTTCTTTGTGTTTATCTTAATCGAGTGTGTGCGTTGTTGAACGATCCTAAGAACTGGTATCAGAGCGAGGCAAAATTAACCACGATCTGTGAAGATAAAAATTTCAAAGATTGGAATTGAAAAGTTTGATGGATCGGATTTCAGTTTTTGGAAGATGTAGATTGGACATTGTCTGTACTAGAAAGGTCTTCACGAACCCCTGTTGGAGGTGAAGCCGAAAACTATGACCATAGAGAAGTGGAAGCTCAAGGATCGTCAGGCCTTAGGGTAGATTCGGTTGACGTTGTTCAGATACGTGACATTCAACATCATCAAGGAGAAGACAACGTCAGATTTGTTGAAGGCGCTGTCGAATATTTACGAGAAATCATCTGCTATGAACAAGGTGTATTTGATGCAAAAAATAGCAGAATCACAAAGCTTAAGATAATGATGATTCTATACATTTTGTTAGGATCGATACTAGTTGTTAGCTTTGATACCAATTGTTAGGATCGCTCAACAACGCACACACTCGATCAAGATAAACACAAAGAATAGGAGAGAGAAAATGTAAGGAGGAATATTTGCTAAAGGTTTTATATTGATGACTTCAGGTATGTACAACAAGAGAGAATACAGAGAATGGAGAAAGTACATCTTGAGAGAACTACCTAATGGGTACATATATGGTTTCAATTTAATAAATATAGCTTTTAAAGACTTAAACCTATGAGATATAATCTACCAAATATATCTCTATCAAATCTTTACCAAATATCTACCATATATATCTCTATCAGATCTTTACGAGATATCTTCCAAATATATCTCTACCTGATATTGCATCAGGACCCATATCCAAACAATCTCCCACTTGGAGACTGACCCAGTCAACCAAGAATTTCATTCTCAATTTGTACCATACCACTTGAGACTTTGCACAACCTCGATGTTCTAACATCAACATAAAATGTTTGCTGGATTCCTTGCACCCTCTATCTTCTTCAAACACATCACCATCTTCCACTAACCTCCGACTGAAATGGTATTTCCTTTTGTGTTTTGTTGAATGATAGACCGGGTTCCTCGCAAACTACATGACACTCTAACTATCTACTTGAAGAATCTTCTCACGCTGCTTCTTGCCTAATTCTTCTAGATAGTCTGTCATCCATATCATCTTCTTTTCAGCTTCACATAATGCCACGTACTCAGCCTTAGATGAAAGAGCAACGCATTTCTGAAGCCTAGACATTCCATCATCCATGGCTTGCTCCCACTTGGTTGTATCCTCCAACTGTAGGGCCTCATCAAGGGGCTCTCGTTCCCCTTCATCAGTCACAAACCAATAGTATAAAGAATGTACATACCTATCTGGTACTCTGATGGCTCTAGATGATCTTTTCAACACCTACTCAGGTGTCACTTGCTCTGCTTCTGGTTCCTCAGCAAAAGTCTCAGAAGTTTCTTGAGTATCTGCAACAACATCAGCCTGTGAATTGTTCTGCAACTGAACCTCAACTTCCACTCGCTTCACCTCTGGTTCCTTAGCAACAGTCTCAGGAGTTTCTTGAGTATCTGCTACAACATCATTAGGTGAATCTTTCAGCAACTCAACCTCAACTCCCACTTGCATCGTTGTCCCGATACTTTTCTTCAATTCTCTAACAGACTTTGTGAAGCTAACTCGTTTCTATTTGCTCATAACGCAGTTCTCACAAGGACTTATATCAACAGATTTCATACCTTCCAAAACTCCTTCCACAGCCAGCACCTTCATTCCTTTAACGCTCATATGTCCAAGTCTATTATGCCATAGACTTGAATTTGAAGCACTCTCAGCAACAGTAGCCATGTCCATACACCCAACAGTGGTATATAAGGTTCCAGATTTTGTTCCATGTGCTACCACAGTAGCACCCTTCATAATCTTCTACGAACTCTTCCCAAAGTCTATTGCATAACATGTGCTATCCAACTGACCAATAAAGATCAGATTCTTCTTGAGATCTGGAATATATCTGATATCCTTTAATGTCCACTAATTTTCTGCCAGAGTTTTTATGCAGACATCCCCTTTTTCTTCAATGTTCAAATCTTTGTTATCACCAAGATACACCTTCTCGAGTCTTCCAAACTTGAAATGTTGAAACAGTTCTTTATTTGGAGACGAATGAAAAGACGCACCTGAATCCAAAATCAAAGATTCAATCAGACTGTCCACACTGAGGATGAGAGGATCCTCAATGTCTTATGCTAAATGTATAGAATCATCGTCATCCTCTCATTTGTGATTCTGCTTCCTCTTTGTACAATCTGCCCGGAAGTGACCTTTTTCTCCACAACTCCAACACTTTACATTTGGTTTATTTGGAGATTTTTCTTGGTTCCTTGATTTTGATCGCCCATGTTTGTTTGAACTCTTTGATTTACTTCTTCCCCTTTGGTCAACACTGAGAGCATTGCCTGACGAATCTGCAATTTCTCGTTTGCAAATACTTTCGCTGAGAACTACATCTCGAATTTCATCAAACTTCAGTTTATTAGATCCTCGAGAACTGCTGATTGCGGCAACAACAGTGTCCCATGACTCAGGTAAAGATGACTTCAAAATCAACGCTTTAATTTCATCCTCGAAATTAATTTCCACTGAACTCAGTTGACTTACGATCATATTGAATTATTTTATATGATCAGCAACAGATCCACCTTTAGACATTTGTAGATTAAACAGCCTCCGCATCAAATACACCTTGTTCATAGCCGACGGTTTCTCGTACATATTCGACAGCGCCTTCAACAAATCTGACGTTGTCTTCTCCTTGATAATATTGAACACCACGTTTTTGGACAGCGTCAACCGAATCAACCCTAAGGCCTGACGATCCTTGAGCTTCCACTTCTCCGTGGTCATTGTATCCGGCTTCACCCCCAACAAGGGTTTGTGAAGACCTTTCTGGTATAGACAATCTTCAATCTGCATCTTCCAAAAACTAAAATCGGATTCATCAAACTTTTCAATTCCAATCTTTGAAATTTCAATCTTCACAGATCGTGGTGAATTTCGCCTCGCTCTGATACCAGTTGTTAGCTCTGATACCAATTGTTAGGATCGCTCAACAATGCACACACTCGATCAAGATGAACACAAAGAAAAGGAGAGAGAAAATACAAGGAGGAATATTAGCTAAAGGTTTTATATTGATGACTTCAGGTATGTACAAACAAGAGAGAATACAGAGAATGGAGAAAGTACATCTTGAGAGCACTGCCTAATGGGTATGTATATATGTTTTTTAATTTTCTAAATATAGCTTTCAAAGATTTAAACCTACGAGATATAATCTACCAAATATATCTCTATCAAATCTTTACCAAATAACTACCATATATTTCTCTATTAGATCTTTACGAAATATCTTCCAAATATATTTCTACAAGATCTAGCATCAGGCTCCATATCCCAACACATTTAGCAGAAGATACGGAAGAATTCTCTAATCCTTAGTGTGGACAACCCAATTGACTCCTTTATTTTGGATTCAGGTGCATCGTTTCATTCGTCTCAAAATCTGGAATTGTTTCAAAATTTCAAATTAGGAAATTTTGGGAAGATGTATCTTAACGACAACAAAACCTTGAAGATTGAAGAAAAGGGAGAAGTCTGCATACAAACTGTAGTAGGGGGAGTGGACATTAAAGAATGTCAAATATATTCCTGGTCTCAAGAAGAATCTGATTTCTATTGGTCAGTTGGATAGCACAGGTTATGCAACCGAGTTTCGAAAGAGTTCGTGGAAGATTGTGAAGGGTGCCATGGTGGTAGCACGTGATACAAAATCTGGAACCCTATACACCACTATAGGGTTTATGAACATATCTGTTGTTGCTGAGAGTGCTTCAAATTCAAGTCTATGACATAATATACTTGGACATATGAGCGTTAAAGGAATGAAGATGCTGGCTGTGGAAGGAGTTTTGGAAGGTCTGAAATTTGTTGATATGAGTCTTTGTGAGAACTGCGTTATATGCAAACAGAAACGAGTTAGCTTCACAAAGACTATTAGAGAATTGAAGAAAAGTACCGGGACAACGAAGCAAGTGGGAGTTGAGGTTGAGTTGCTGAAAGATTCACGTAGTGATGTTGTAGCGGATACTCAAGAAACTTCTGAGACTGTTGCTAAGGAACCAGAGGTGAACCAAGTAGGAGTTAAGGTTGAGTTGCAGTAAGATTCACCAATTGTTGTTGTAGCGGATACTCAAGAAACTCTTGAGACTGTTGCTGAGGAACCAGAAGCGGAGCAAGTGACACTTGAGTAGGTGTTTAAACGATTATCCAGAGCTATCAAAGTACCAGATAGGTATGTACCTTCTTTACACTATCTGTTGCTAAATGATAAAGGGGATCGAGAGCCCTTGGATGAGGCCCTACAGTTTGAGGATACAACCAAGTAGGATCAAGCATGTACATTCTTTACACTATATGTTGTTGACTGATGAAGGAGAATGAGAGCCCCTTGATGAGCCCCTGCAATTGGAGGATACAACCAAATGGGAGCAAGCCATGGATGATGGGATGTCTAGGCTTCAGAAATGCATTGCACTCTCATCTGCTGAGGCTGAGAATACAACCAAGTGGGAGCAATCCATTGCAGCTCGACTTCATCAAAATGAAAATAAAAACAGATCCTAAGTGATCAAATAAATACGACAATAGATGACAACTCACCGTAAGAGTAGATTCTCATATAAAAGCAAGGATTTCATAAAACTATAATACTGAAACCATATTGCAAGTAAATACTACAAAGTTTAGAAATTTTAGCTCACAATTAAGAGTAAAGGATGTGATTTGAAAAGAGAACTTACAGGTCAATGTTGCAGAAAATAGAGAAACTGCTCCTATTAAACATGACACCTCGAGGAACGGATTTTCTTTGTTAAGGATAGAACAAAGAGAAGTATCTTGCAATTGAAGAATCAAGAAGAAATGCAACGAAAAGATATCCCAGTGCCACAGTTGGGTCCGCTGGGTACTGACAAATAATAGTGCCTTTGCCTAGGATGGGAGTTCCCGATGAGGGAGCTTGAAAAATTCTTAGGACACCAGGGTAAGTTAAATTATATGATATTGCATGGGTTGGGAGGTTCTCATCTTATGTCATTAATGAGGGAGCTCAGAGGTTCATGTATGGCTCAATGAAATTAGCAAAAGAATTCAACAAGTCAATCAAATGGCAATGGAAAATTCATCATAATTTCACGTGTTAAACCACTAGCTCTTGCATTTTCAACTAACTTAAAGCTCCTATAGCTGCTCTCGCAAATAGATTGTTAAATAACCACTGAACTCCAAAGCTCAAATGAATAGGGTTATTTAGAAACCAACATACACGTTAAATTGGTATATACAATTAACGAATATTAAGCGTGTAAACGATATATTAAATTCACATTTCAAGTTTGTAATGAATCCAAGAAGTCCAAGAAAGAAGTGAGAGTATCTAGGATAGACAAAAATAAACTATTCAACAATAACCAATTGCATTGGTATCATAGTTCTTGCTGTTTCAAATGCACAAATATCTACACAGTAAGAATCAAAAAATTTAAGAATAGAAGCTTACCTTCTTGTTCTCAGCTACGACGCCAAATATAAAGGATATTACACCTAAAGTTGCGACAGTAAGAGACATTATTTTGACAGACACGACCATTGATCTCAAGATAAATGTTACCCGTCACCTATAGTTCACAAAAGAGTTTTCAAACGAATGGAAAACAAGGTAGATCTAATAGAATAAGTTATTACTAAAGGTTTTCTTTTTACCGAATATAGTTTTTCCAAATGAACAATAGAAAAATATAGCCTCCTCAATGACTTCCTTTCTAGTCATGTGTTCGAAAAGATTCTAATCTATAAGCTCTGAAGAAGATCAATGATACGATAGAAGATTAGTGGAAAACACACCGCACGAAAAGCAATAACATCAAACGTTCAAATCTTAGCATGATCAAGCAAACCAAATTAAGAATCATCTTTTGTCGTACACAGGAAAAAAAATCATACACGGGGAATTATCACGAAAGTAAGAACAATAGAACTAAAATCTAGTAATGAAACAATCAAACGGAAAGCTTCTATATAACAACAATTCAGATCCAGGCTAGATACCATAATCAAGCCTAGAAAACATAAAGCAACTTAAACAAGACCTAAAACACGAGATTCTCCTCCAACTTCTACAGCAAAACAAAATTTGATCGCCAAAATTGACGGCAACTGTGATTTACGAAGAATATTCACAGAAAACAATAATTAAATTCAAAAGAAATCGCAAGCAAACCTACAGAATTGAACGACGAAGAAAAATGGGTAAGAGAACACGAAAATCGCTTTCGTTCCAGCACCCACTCCCACTCCGGATTTCGATGAAGACTATGGAATGAGATTAGTCAATGCTTGATATTTATAGTGCTCGGTATCGTCCAATGTATATCCTAGAATCTACGTAATCTCGGGAGGTGTATTTAAAATATGGAATTAAACAGTTTTTTTTTCCTTTTTGTTTTGTTGTTTTTTATTTTAATTAGGAATTATGTCGTTTTTTAAAAATCCACAAGGAAAATGGTTCATTGAGAAATAAAAATGGACTTTTAAAAAGTCTTACTTGGAGCCAACTGGACTTCGTTTTAACTAGGGTTAATTTTTAACCGTACTAATGAATGGCCGCCCCAAACAAAAAAACAAACAATGAACAATTTGACGCATGTTCGTGTTCAAAATTACCTGTGAATAACTTAATCAATCTAACCTTTATGATTTTTGTTTTTTATTTTTTTAGCATACGTACTAGAAAAACATAAAACAAACCTCTAAATGAAAGGGAGTAAGAGAGTCGACTTGTCGAGGGTGATTTCTATGCCAAATCATCATAGGTCTATGTCTTTAGGCGTAAGTAACAAGCTCGTGTCGACTGGATTAATGTGTCTGGCCGTAATGATCCCACGAGAAAGGTATGGGTAGGAAAAAAACGTACAACAAAACGCACCGATTGATGCATGTGGGAGTGTTCAAAATTACTTTTGAACCACCCGATGAATCCAACCCAATTATTATTATTTGAGTTCTTTTTTAGCGTGCATAATAGAAAAAGTATTAAAAAAAAAAAAAAAGTAATGCATAGATGAATGTCATAAGATGGTCAAATTATGGAGGGTGATCCTCGAGCCAAGACATCAACCGTGTATGTTTTTAAGTGTGTAGCAAACTCACGAGCTACCGAGTTGCACTTTTGATTAACAAAAAGTTGGGTCTCTAATGCATCGATGCTAGTTGTTGATAGAATTAACAAACGTTTGAAAGTTGTTTACTTATCAAAGTATTTTGTGGCAAAATGTTGGATTGGATAGCCTGATATGCTTTATGCAGTAAGAAATGAATACACACCTTCAATACTTTTAGGTTAGGTAGGTTTGACTATAAACACGAGGTTATACATATGGATATAAATGAGGGAAAAACTCTTAAATATGGCATTTATGCCAATTTTACCCTTTCACTATAAGTATTATAGCTAGCAACATGGTGCAAATTTTATGGAGAGGTAGGTACGGGATGAGTTGAAAAAATCTTTTAGACCAATTTAAAATATTAGTCGGTGACTCGAGCAATCAAAATAAAGTTTCAAACTCATGGATAGAGCTCGATTGGATTGTCGGGTTGTTATTTTTTTTTGTATAATTATTTAAAAAAATCATACTTATCCACCACACTCACGTTAATAACTAAAATTTGTAAAATTTAAATATCAAACATATTATTTATTACTAATTTTTTTGATTTGATTGTGGGAGTTTATCTATTTATTTTTTTTTAAGTAAGTAATATTTTAACGGCTTGTTTATAATTTAGCTAAAAATATGTTTTTTTTGTTTAAAATTTTAAAATATTATACCGGTTCTATTTTTTATAATTGAATTTTTAAAGTATATCTATTTATGCCATATTATTCGCTTCAAAACTACTCAATAATTTTTTTTTTCAATTTTAGACTAAACATTATTATAGGTAGCCCCTACTTTGAAAGAGTTGAGTCGTGGAGTTGAGTAAAGTCCATGTTGAAAATGAAAAATGTTAAAAACTCATACAATTATGCTATAATTTTACTAACGTACATTTCTTGAAATATCATATTTACAATTAAGTCCTTAATCGCAAGTAAATCAATAGTAAAGTGAAACTGAATTATTATTATCAATGAACAACGGAGAAATTTAATGTGTTGTTCTTAAGAGCCTCAGTACTGTCTCCATTTTCTAATATTTCATCGAAGTAGTCCTCTCGAGCATTTCCAGCCAACATTAGGACAACCAACCAAAAGAGAGATGAATTAAAGGATAGACATGCACCACCACCCAGAAGACCCGTCTTAGCGGTCGGGCATGCTGCCTCGAGATTGTGATGAACGTTGCGAGTCAAGTGAATTTGCTCGGTGACTGTAGGCCATATGAGCAAAGTTATAGCCAATCGAGTTGTGAAACTGCAAACGAAAATGATAGATTCAAATGATATGCAACAATGTCTTACGTACACCACACAGATCGATATGAATATCAAGAGATAGCTTGATTGATAACGTTTCCATTTCACATTTTATTTTTATTGAAGGTGGAAAGGAGGAAGATAATAATTAGGTGGTGCATTATCCCAAGGATCGAATTCATTCTACGACTCGAGGAAAAAGAACATCCATTGCAGCTTGACTTCATCAAAATGAAAATAAAAACAGATCCCAAGTGATCAAATAATTACCGCAATGGATAACAACACACCTCTCAACTGATAAACATGCAAGAATTCTTGTTTCAAATCAAACCGTAGGAGTAGATTCTAAGAGAAAAGCAAGAATTTAATGAAACTATAATATTGAAACAATAATGCAAGTAAATACTACAAGGTTTAGAGTTTTAGCTAACAGTTAAGTAAGGGATGGGACTTGGAAAGAGAACTTACAGGGCAATGTTGAAGAAGATAGAGAAACTGCTGCTCTTAAACATGACATCTCAAGGAACGGATTTTTCTTGGTAAGGATAAAACAAAGAGAAGTATCCTACAATTGAAGAAGCAAGAACGAACGCAACGGAAAGATATCCCAGGGCTATAGTTGGGTCCGCTGGATAGTGACACATAACAATGTCTTTGTCTGGGATGGGAGTTCCAGATGCAGGCTGCCCACAAGCAAACACAACAAAAAATGTCAGTGCCCATTAATGAGGGAGGGAGGAAAATTTTTAGGAAACAAGAGTAAGTTAACTTATATGATATTGCATAGCAGGGAGGTTCATGTATGGTTCAATGAAATTAGGAAAAGAATTTAACAACCCATTAAGAAGGTAAGGGAAAACTCATCATAATTTCACGTGTTAAACCAATGGCTCTTGAATTTCCAACTAACATAAAGCTCATATAATTGCTATGGCAAATAGATTGTTAAATCACCACTAAACTCAAAAGTTCAAAGCTCAAATTAATAGGTTTTTTTGGACACCAACATATATGTGAAATTTGAATATACACTTAACACATATTAGGCATGTAGACGATATATTAAATTCACATTTCAAGTCTGTAGTCAATCCAAAAAATCCAAGAAAGGAGGGAAAGCATCTAGGATAGACAAAGATAAATTATTCAACAATAACCAATTCAATGTGTATCTTAATTCTTGTTGTGACAGTTTCAAATGGACAAATATCTACATAGTAAGAATCAAATAATTTATGAATAGAGGCTTATCTTCTTGTTTTCAGCTACGAGGTCAAATATAAAGGATATCACACCGAAAGTTGCGACAATTGCGACAAGAAGAGACATCTTGAAAGACACGGCCATTGATCTTAAGATAAATGTTACCCGTCACCTATAGGGAACAAAACAGTTTTCAAAACGGATGGAAAACAAGGCCGATCTAATAGAATAAGTTAGGACTAAAGGTTTTTTTTACCGAATATAGTTTTTCCAAATGAACAATAGAAAAATAAAGCCTCCTCCATAGCTTCCCTTCTAATCATGTGTTCTAAAAGATTCTACACTAGGTTTTTTTTTACCGAATATAGTTTTTCCAAATGAACAATAGAAAAATAAAGCCTACTCCATAGCTTCCCTTCTAGTCATGTGTTTTAAAAGATTCTACACTATAAGTTCCAAAGAAGATCAATGATACCATAGAAGATTAGTGAAAAACACACCACACGAAAACCAATAACATCAAACGTTCAAATCTTAGCTTGATAGCTCTAATTCCTAAGCAAACCACATTAAGAATCATCTTTTGTCGTTCACAGGAAAAAAAATCATACACGGAGAAGAATCACAAACGTAAGAACAATAGAACTAAAATCTAATCATGGAACAATCAAACGGAAAGCTACTCTATAACAACAATTCAAATCCAGGCTAGATACCATAATCAAGCCAAGAAAACATAAAGCAACTTAATCAATACCTAAAACACGAAATTGGTGGAAACTGTGATTTACGAAGAATATTCACAGAAAACAACGATTAAATTTTAGAGAAATCGCAAGCAAACCTACAGAATTGAATGGCGAAGAAAAATGGCCAAGAGAACGGGAAAATCGCTTTCGTTCCAGCTCCCACTCCCACTCCCACTCCGGATTTCGGCGAAGAGTATGGAATGAGATTAGTCAATGCTTGATATTAAAATGGCCAAGAGAACGGGAAAATTGCTTTCGTTCCAGCTCCCACTCCGGATTTCGGCGAAGACTATGGAATGAGATTAGTCTATGCTTGATATTTATAGTACTAAGTATCGTCCAATGCATATCCTCGAATCAACGTAATCTCGAGAGGGATAATTAAAATACAGAATTAAATAGTTTTTGTTTTCCTTTTTGTTTGGTTGTTTTTTACTTTAATTAGGAATTATGTCGTTTTTTTAAATCCACATGGAAAATGATTCATTGAGAAATAAAAATGGACTTTCAAAAAGTCTGACTTGGTGCCAAATGACATTCATTTTAACTAGGGTAAATTTTGAAGGGTATTAATGAATGGCTGCCCCCAAACAAAAACAAAAAAACCAAACAATGAATAACTTGACCCATGTTCATAACAGAGTGTTCAAAATTACCCGTGAATAACTTAATCAATCTAACCTTTATGATTTTAGTTTTTTATTTTTCGTTACAAGAAAAATATAAAACAAGCCACTAAATGAAAGGAAATAAGAGAGTCGAAGGTGATTTCCATGGCAAATCATCATAGGTCTATGTCTTTAGGCGTAAGTAGCAAGCTCGTGTCAAATGGATTAATGTGTCTTGCCGTATTGATGGGTCGAAAAAAAACAACACAATACATCGTTTAATGCATGTGGCAGTGTTAAAAAATAATTGTGAACCACCTCGTGAATCCATCACAGTTATTATGATTTGAGTTTTTTTAGCATGCATAATAAAAAAAACGTTAAAAATCTCTCTTTTGACAAGCTCGATTATCACAACTCGATTTTCAAGGCTTCAAAAAACTGAATCGGAACCAAAAAGACGAAATGGAAAACAAATAAAATTAAAAAAAATAAAATAGAAAATAGAATCTGGTAAAATTTAAAACAAAAAAAGGAAGTCAATGACACCAAAATTAAATATAAAATTAGAGTAAAATGTTACAAATGGGAAATACCAGTATAAAAGAAAATAAAAAAGACTCAAAATATGAAAACGGACTCACGCTCGAGAACGACACCCCTCTATGACAGTGCAGCTCTCGAACACCTCCCCGTATCGATTGGTACCTGAAAAAAAAAAGGGGAAAGAGGGTGAGTATAAAATTATACTCAGTAAGCAACCTACTTGTAGGCTCTTTTCGCATCCTTATCTTAGTAGGTATCCACAGTCTTATCTCTGGGTTCTAGTGAGAGCGAATCACGCTACAACTCTCTTTTCTGTATCTTAAGAGGCTTGCCCATCTTATGCGGTGGAATGATCAGTGCTCTGAGGTGAGACGCGACCTCATAAGTAAATCTGAGGGGATCGTATGGCTGGATTTGAATAAGTAACTTTGTCTGAACATCATCCATGGTGGTTAGCTGACAACCCTCCCAGGGGACCATACATCCACTATAATCGGGAGTTGCGAAACCCTATGTGCCGGTCAGCTACTAAGTCATCCTACGTGGTACCACGTTCCCCCGCTCAGGGATGGGTTTCTACGGACCAGGAGTCCTGTTCAAAAGACCCCTTAGCTATCACCAGAAGGTCTGGGCACCTGTCACACTTCCCTACATGGATCTGCCAAGCTCAATGATCTCTGTACCGGAGCTCTGTCTCAATAGTAAGGTATCGGAGCAGAGAGGGAAGTGGAGGTTCTGATGACACTATCCACACTTCTCAACTCTAGTGGGCTACCTATAGTTACCGTGGTATCCTACTATTCTTTATAGGGCAGACTCTTGGTGGCTTAGACCTAGATTCATTCATCTCTTGGATTCTCGTGCAAGGTCTCACAAACCTGTCATGGTTTGGAATTCTGGGTTCTGGATCTTCTGGTAATCGTTTCACAGTTTTAAATGCACAGTGTTCTAGAGGTATCCCAATCTAGGGTTCTGTCTAGCCTACATAATCTCAAACGCCCTAGTCTAAGCTCGTAGTTTCTTCCTATTCAACGAGAAAGATAACACAAGTAATCATGCACTAAAGTTAACGTGCAACAATTCATGTAATATTAACAAACATGCTCAACGTGAAGATAACATCAATCTTTACCCGTAGCGCAGATTTTTACATGTTTCCCTTCCTCCTCATGGATACACACATTATCACAATCTCAATCTAAACAGATACATAATCGTTCATATCTAGATTTCCCTATTCATTTCCATAGTTTCCATACTAATATACTAGGTTCGACTAGCTAAGTTTATCGGTAGGGTAGCATGCATGCATATTTAAAGCGGTTCCTACAAGTACTGCTCGTAGTAATCCAAATGGTTACTTACTTGGTTGACGCGTGCCTTCTCAAGCTTGAGTTTCTTGGCGGAAAGGATTCCAAAAATTATGAAATTTTCTTGACAGGTCCTAATTCACATAATAATAGGGTCAGTATCGAAATCGGGACAAAAAACAAGCAAACGTTGGCGAACGGAAGAAAAACCAAGACTCACGCGCCTACATGCACTTTGGAGGGTTCCTACGCGTGCCTTCCACACGCGCGTTCCTGCACAATCGTAGGTGAGAAAGTCGGGTAGGACAGATTGCGTCGGGGTGGCTCGCCGGATGCGGTTTGGGTCGCTTGCTTTGGACTCGGGTTGGTCACGCTCTACCACGTGTTGGCTAGCGTGTGGGGGCACGCCTCACCAATTGGAACGTGCCACATGTCTAATGCCGATTCCGTCGCGCTGCTCTGTACGCCGGCCGACGTGTGGCGGCGTCCCTTCTCTCTCCCGCGTGTGTTTCAATTTTCCAGAAACGTGAGTTTTTCGCGTTTTCGATCTATTTTCTTCCGATTTTTATATCTTTTAATTTGTAATCCGTGTCAACATGTTTTCTTCACGAATATTGTAGATCTCATATTCTATTTCTACAATATATTTTTCTTGTATTTTTTTGGTAATCACAGGTCTTATTATTCGTGTTCGAATTTTGAGAAAAATACGAGTTCTTACCAAAAATCGTCTTTTCTTGAAACTCTTGGCCGCTTTCACCCTAAAACTTGAGAAGATCACACTGCTGAAGGTAAAAGTCCAAGGATCAACACAAAAACGCCGCTAACACACGAATATCTTGATAAACATCTCGATCTAGACATTCGCGGACTAATCTTAAGTTCTTGGACGTTTTTTCCGAAATAGGAAAGTGCGATTCGTGAAAGCATCTTGCCTCGGACTACTGAAGGTCTAGGCTGAGGATTCTCAGATCTCCGACGTCGGTTTTTTATCAGATTTTCTCCTCCAACCTCAAAACCTTAATATCTTTTCTCTCTTCTTTCTCCTCTTTCTCTCCCCTCTCTTCTTTCTCTTTTTATGATTATGACCCAAATCAAATCAAACCCCTCAAGTAATAGTAGGACAAAATGACTATTTTTCCCCTAGATTGACCTTGAGCGTTTTTTTATATTTTAAAATCTTGGGCGCTACACTCGATATAACTAACTAAATATTTAATTTGATCTAATGTCATCGTAGTTTTTCCACTAGGGTCACGAACTACAGCACCAATGACCGCTCCATTGTTTTTTATAACTGTATTGAACTTCAATTTGATGGAGAAGGTTTATCAATCAACAACACGAACCACAAAATAGTAATGAGCTCCCATTATCAACTTATGAGCTATCATATGTTTTGACCCTCAATCCCACTTTTTGATGTAAGATATAAAATTTTTTGATTTAGATAGTTCGACCGTAAATACACCTATAGGTATAATTAGGAAGCAAAAAAAACACAAAACATATAATATTTAAAATATCTCGAAAAAATTGGTGACGGGTGAATTACACAAATCCTATCTTATTTGCTTTCTTTCTTTTCATATATATATAAAACTTGTAGGTCGGGTTGGTTTGACTAGAAACACGAGGTTATACGTACCGATATAAATGGGAAAAAACTCTTAAATATGGCTTTTATGCCAATTTTACCCTTTCAATATAAATATTCTAGCGAGCAACATGGTGCCAATTTTATGGAGAGGTATGTACGGGTTGAGTAGAAAAAATCTTTTTGACCAATTTAAAATATGGGTCGGTGACTCGAGCAATCAAAAACGAGTTTCAGGCTCATGGATTGAGCTCGATTGGATTGTTGGATTGCTATTATTATTATTTTTTTGTATAATTATTTATAAAAAAATCATATTTATTCACCATACATGTTACATAAATAATTAAAATTTATAAAATTTAAATACTAATTATTACTATTTTTGTTCCCTTCATGTTTGGGTGATTTGATTTTGCCGGTTTATTTATTTATTTTCTTATTTTTGGTAAGTAATATTTCACTGGTTCATATTTCAACTAAAAATATTGTTTTTTTGTTTTAAATTTTAAAATATTACACTATATCCATTTTTATAATTTAATTTTTCCTAGAGTAAAATTTTACAAAAAACAGAGAATCAAACGGGTTCGAGATACCCTTCCTACCTTAGGAACATCCCTAATGCAATTCATGAAAAACAACGGTTGCATATGAAAAATATCATTAAAATTTCAATGATAAATTAATAATTAAATAATAAAAAATACTATGAAACTATGTGATTTATTTTTAAAATACATCAATTTATGGCATGTTACTCACTTCAAAACTACTATATATATATATATATATATTAGACGAACATATTATTATAGGCAACCGCTACTTTAAAAGAGTTGAGTCATGTCGAAGTTGAAAATGAAAAATGTTGGCAAAAAAGAAAAAACTCATACAATTATGTTATAATTTTAGTGATGAACATTTCTTGAAATATCATATTCACAATTAAGTCCTTACTTAATGGTCAATCACAAGTAAATCAACAGTAAAGCGAAACAGAATTATTATTCTCCCTAAACATAGAAATTTTATGAGATGTTCTTAAGAGCCTCAGTAGTGGTTCCATTTTCCTCTATTTCATCAAAGTAGTCCTCTCCAGCATTTTCAGCTAACATTAGGGCAACCAACCACAAGAGGGATGAATCAAAGGATAGAAATGCACCACCACCCAGACGACTAGTCTTAGCGGCCGGGCATGTTGCCTCAAGATTGTGATGAACGTTGCGAGTCAAGTGAATATGCTCGTTGATTGTCGGCCATACGAGCAAAGTTATAGCCAGTCCAGTTGTAAACCTGCAAACGGAGAGGGTGGATTCAAATGATATGCAACAATGCATTACGTACACCACACAGATCGATATGAACGTCAAGAGGTAGCTTGATTGATAACGTTTCCATTTCACATTTTATTTTTATTGAAGGTGGAAATGAGGAAGATAATAATTAGGTGGTGCATTATCTCAAGGATTAAATTCGTTCAACGACTCAGGGAAAAAGAACATCCATTGCAGCTCGCTTTCATCAAAATGAAAATAAAAACAGATCCCAAGTGATCAAATAAATACGGTAATGGATGACAACACACCTCTCAACTGATAAAAATGCAAGAAATATTATTTCAAATCAAACCGTAGAGATTCTCAGAGAAAAGCACGAATTTAATGAAACTATAATATTGAAACCATATTGCAAGCAAATAATACAAAGTTTAGAAGTTTTAGCTAACAGTTAAGAGACAAGATGTGACTTGGAAAGAGAACTTACACGGCAATGTTGAAGAAAATAGGGAAACTGCTGCTCTTAAACATCACACCTCGAGGAACGGATTTTCCTTGGTAAGGATAGAACAAATAGAAGTATCCTGCACTTGAAGAAGCAAGAAGAAATGCAACGGAAATATTTGGAAGTAGGACATCATGCATGTTGCCCACGTGTTGTAGTTGTTGTTGTTGAGTTTCTTAATTCCTCCTACGATTTGGAAGTCACCCATCGTGTTGGCAATACCTCATTAATACCAAACAAGTCTTTTTGACACAAAATTTGCAGAGTCACGGACTACTCACGACACAATGAAACTCAATCACTAATAATCTCAAGAAATCATTTCTGATGTGGAATATCAGACAAAGCTGCAACCACAGAGAATACTAATAATTCAAAGAGATTAGATAACCTACACTAACCTCGCTCTGATACCAAATTGTTGAGCACAACTCTCTGTGGGAAACACTCACACTCTTTATTAAGACCAATCGAGAAGAGAATACAAGACATTTTGTAGAATACTACAATTTCTATTGCTTGGGATAAAACCCTAGGTATACTAGAGTCTACGCAATCTACTCCTAACACATCTAAATCTTTTTCCTAAAATATCTGGATATCATTCCTAAAACCTCTAGCTATCTTTATTCTAAAATATCTACTAAGATAAATATACAATGGGCTCTTACAATGATTGGGTTTGACTCTATTGGGCTAGTCATGATATTTTAACAAAAACTTTCTCATTATTGTTGATTTTCTTGTTGCTCTCTGATTTTCGACAATAGTGAAACTGTGCATAATTCTTTTTTAATTAGTTAAAAATTACCAACACCCATTTGAATGATATCATAAACTCGTTGAATTTCCAACAATAAAAGTAACAAAAAAAAATATAGGTTTTTTGTGAAATTAATAATTTACTTATTACTTACTACTTGTGATAGTGTATACTTGTACCTTTTCTTGTGAATTTTACACAAATTATTATATATATTCACCAGTGATCAAGCATCCAGACAATGCCAAGGAACAAAAATTGCTATGAATAAATGACAAGGTCCTAAGACACCGAAACCAAACAAGCCCTTAGACTTTCCACAGTAAACCATATTCATGACTCAAACTACACAGCTTCTACAGTAAACCATATTCATGACTCAAACTACACTGCTTGACATGTAACAAGTCTTGGATGCTGGTTCTAGCTACTCCACTTGAAACTTATGAAGTCTTGGTCATAGTTATTCAAACTATGTTGCTTATTACGTACAAGTCATGTGCATAGGTTTCCAAACAGCATCTGTTGGAATATATGAAGCCTTGGACGTATGTTTCAGACTACACCGCATGGAACGTACTAAACTTATGGTGTTGTTTTCAGATTGTAGTGCAAGGAATGCACGAAGATACAGGTTAAGACTATGCCACTTGAAACGTATAAAGCATTAGACGTAGGTTAAGACTATGTGCTTGGAATACATAAATTCTTGGACACAGGTTATCAGGTTCATGTCTTGTACGGTAAAACCTAGAAGGATTGTCTAGTGACAAGTTAGAATAAGAAATAAGAACAAGAACTAAGAAAAAGTCTCAAGACAAGGACAAAAACTAAGAACTAAGAATGAGGACTAGAGTGGATTAAGACCCAAGTTCTCATAAGTAAAAATTGAGAACCTTGGAACTAGAACCCTTAGGTAAGAACAGAGATTAAGAACTCTATTCCCAAAACTAAGGTTTTTGAGTAGGATCATGATAAGAACTTAAAACTCTAGAACATAATTTAAAGGTCATAAGTTCTCACATCAAAAACATGACAAGAAAGAGTGTGATATCCTAGTGCACCACAAGGACATGATTAAGATCAAGCTTGCACAGCCATTGATTCTTCCAGAATCGTGGTGAATTTTCTTGTTTTCTATTTTAATCATTTCTTAAATTTGTATTAGAAAGTTCTATTTCGATGATAGTGCTACCAACATTGGTTTTCAACTTTAACCGTTGGATGTACAGAACCTTTAGTCTTGTTAAACATATCCAAATTGCAGCTCAATCCAATGGTTGGATGTGAATATACAATTGATTTTCTTCAACGGGATGATTTGAGAACCAAATCTTGTTGCATATTTTCTTTAATTTGGAGCATGATCATATGCATATATCTATGCCTACAAACTCTTTGGATGCAGAAAATCTGGTGCCTACATCAACTTCGGGACTGCCGCCGCAATCCACCGCATCGCTGCCGCGCGAATCGACATTTGTTGTCTTGTCAATGATTGGGGCTTCAGATCTTTTGCCAGTAGATGATATTCCTGCTGTTAGATAAAAGCTATGGTTTTTTCCTTATTTAGGTTATTCACACGTTCCTTAAACTTAGTTTGTTGTTTTTTTTTTGTTTTTGGTTATCTGAATTAACGCTCCCGTATAATGGAAGAGCATAATTTTTGCTTGCCGTTTTGACCAAACTTTGGGCGCAAGATTTGTGCCTAATTTTACGATAGGATTGTTATTTAAATATGTCAACTGAATGAAAATAACGATGAATCGGGTCTTCAGCGCAGAATAAAAATACTTTCTCTCTCTCTCTGTTGTGTTTTTGGTTATTTTCTTCTCCCAACTTTTTCTTCTGGCTTTTCCATTGTCAATGTTTTCCTCCTCTCAAAACAACAAGTGGTATCAGAGCCAGGTTCGTGACATATCATTGTCGAGAAGCCAAGATAATCAAAAGCCAAGTTGAATAGCTTAATTGGTTAGAATGCCGACCTAGCAACACACAGGTCTCAAGTTCTTCAAGTAGAAGAAAATGCAAAGCGCGAAAATACACACATCGTGGGGTCCATCCCCGGGTAGGCACACTCACTCCCCCACGCCACCGTCGAGTGCCGGCATCTCCATCATCGCCACAATGAGGCCGGCATTGCGAAGATGGACGTCGATTTGTAATCCAACATCGAGTTGCGACGTCCTTAGAAATGGTTATAATAAGTCGTTTATTGGAATTCCAAAATATTGTTATTTTTCATTATTCCAATCAATTATAGAGATTCGAAAAAAAAAAAAGTAAGTGGACCTAACCCGTTGAATCATCGGGGCTCGTCAACAGCATCACAACTCTCGGTGGCAGCATCAGCGAGACAGAAATCGTGAAGAAGATGCTGCAGGTCGCCCCAGATCACCTCGAGCAAGTCACAATTTCAATCAAGACTGCGTAACGTTGAGCAACAGAAGAAGAATGTCACTTCAGCTGTCGACAAGGAGGGTCGTCTACTCCTCACTGAGGAGGAATTGGCTTGCACGCCTAAAGTTCCGCGACAACACCGACGAGAGCAACGGGTCCTCCAGCCGCAAGGGCGGTAAGAAGCCATGAAAATCTCGCGTGCGCACGCATGGAAAAGAGGTGGATCAGAAGAAGGAGTCGACCGATGGCGGGCCAATCCAGTGCTCGAACTTCGGGAAGAAGGGCCACCTAAGCAAGAATTTTTAGAGCCAGCTCCGGAACAAAAGGAAGGCCCATGTGGTTGGCTCAATTCGAGGAGGAAGAACTGTCTCTTTTCATAGTGAGCGCATCGATCTTATCCCAAATCCACGGAAGTGGAGGTAATTGACGACGGCGTAACTACTCCTCCGGTGAGCATCGAAACTGAGGATGAGCTCTAGCTGGGTGTAACAAAGGCACCGACGAGAGCAACGGGTCCTCCAGCCGCAAAGGTGGTAAGAAGCCATGAAAATCTCGTGTGCGCATACACGGGAAAGAGGTGGATCAGAAGAAGGAGTCGACCGATGGCGGGCCAATTCAGTTCTCGAACTGCGGGAAGAAGGGCCACCTAAGCAAGAATTTATAGAGCAAGCTCAGGAACAAAAGGAAGGCCCATGTGGTTGGCTCAATCCGAGGAGGAAGAGCCCGCACTTTTCATAGTGAGTGCATCGGTCTTATCCCAAATCCACGGAGGTGGAGGTAATTGACGACGGCGTAACTACTCCTCTAGTGAGCATCGAAACCGAGGATGAGCTCCAGCTGGGTGTAACAAAGGCACCGACGATGGGTCCTCGACACAGGGGCAACAAATTATATGACTAGGGCCAGGTCTGCATTCTCTAAGATCGATCGGGGATTCGCAGGACGGTGAAATTTGGTGACGGCTCCATCGTCGAGATCGAAGGGCGCAGCACCATCCTGTTCGTCGGCAAGGGAGGCGAACACCGCAAGCTGACCGACGGTTACTTCATCTCGAGGCTTAAGACTAACCTTGCGAGCCTAGGTAAACTCGATGAGGCCGGCTGCTTCATTTCTATCGAGCGCGGGCTACTTAAAATCTGCGATGATCGATGATGGCTGCTCACGCAAGTTCGGCGTACAACAAACCACCTTTTTATCCTAGAGTTGCAGATAGAGCAACCGGTCAACCTCTCGATCAGGACCGAAGAAGTATCTTGGAGGTGGCATGCAAGGTATGGGCACTTGAACTTTTCTACTCTAGAAAAAATACACAAGAAGGAGATGGTGCACGGTTTGCCGGCAATCAAAGGCGTGATCAAGCTGTGTGACGGGTGCCTCATCGGCAAACAGAGGCGCGCACCCCCTTTCCGTCTCAGACATCCTACCGCGGTGGTGAGCCATTGGAGCTTTTGCATGGTGATATCTGCGAGCCCATCAAGGCGGCAAGACCCTCTTCCTCCTGCTAGTCGATTACAAAAGGCGCTTCATGTTGCTGATCCTGCTGCAAGCGAAAAGTGAGGCGGCAGAAGCGATTAAGCGCATTCAAGCGCGAGCGGAGGCCGAATGCGGGAAGAAGATGTGAATGCTGCGCATGGCCCAAGGTAGAGAATTCACCTCAGCGAGCTTCGGTAAGTACTACGACGAGCTCGGCATGCAGCGGCAACTAACGATGCCCTACTTCTCCCAACAGAACGGGGTGGTGGAACGCCAAAATCAGACCATTGTCAGGATAGCAAGGTCATTGCTGATGACGGCTGGGATGTCTAGGAGATTCTAGGGAGAGACGGTAATGATGGCAATCTATCTCCTCAATCGATCGCCAACGTGAAGCCTCGATGGGAAGACGCCACATGAGGCTTGGTACAACAAAAAGCCATCGGTACATCATCTCCGAGTATTCGGCTGCGTCACATATATGAAGGTAGCGCGTCCCAACCTCACCAAGCCCGATCCCAGGGGGCTAAAGGTCGTCTTCAACAGCTTTGAACCCGGGAGCAAGGCGTATAGGCTCTATGATCCTACTAGGGGGCCAGCTCACGTGTCTCGTGATGTCATCTTCGACGAAAGCACCTTCTGGCAGTGGAAGATGTGACCGAGGCACCAGCGGGATGATTTACTTCCTCTCAGGCGGCGATCTGCTGGCAATCAACAAAATAAAAGGTAGTTACTTTGTCTTCCTGCAAAGCAGAATATATCGCCGCTTCGACGGCACAGGGGGTCTGGCTTCCGCCACTAATGGAAGAACTCATCGGAAGACAAGGCGATCCACCAATGTTATACGTGGACAACAAAGCTACGATCTCCCTAATAAAAAATTAAGTTTTCCACGACCGAAGCAAGCACGTAGAAATCAGATTCCACTATATCCGAGAATGTGCAGATCGGGGGCTCATCAAGATTGATTACATACGAATAGAGGAACAGCTTGGAGACATTTTCACCAAGTTCCTGGCGTGGGTAAAATTTGAAGAACTACGCTCAAAGATCGGAGTTCAAATAGTAAGGTAGATATACCACCGCTTTTAGGAGGAGATTGTTAGATAAAAGCTATGGTTTTTTCCTTATTTAGGTTATTCACACGTTTCCTTAAACTTAATTAGTTGTTTTTTTTGTTTTTGGATATTTGGATTAACGCTCCCCGTATAATGGAAGAGCGTAATTTTTGCTAGCCATTTGGCAAAACTTTGGGCGCAAGATTTGTACCTCTACTGTTAATTTTAGGATAGGATGGTTATTAAAATATGTCAACTAAATGAAAATAATGATGAATCGGGTCTTCAGCGTAGAATAAAAATATTTTTTCTCTCTGTTGTGTTTTCCGTTATTTTCTTCTCCTAACTTTTTCTTCTGGCTTTTTCCTCGTCAACGTTTTCCTCCTCTCAAAACAACACCCGCATCGCCTAGACCCCACCTGGATTCTCTAGGCTCTTATCCTGGGGACCGGTCTCCTGCTCACCCCAGAGTGCGCAATGCTCAGTCGAGTCCTTGGCCGCTAGTCGATCGACTACTGAAGCACCGATTGCTCCCCTCGCAATGGCTTGTACGGTTGTCTCCTCAACTATGGATCCTGCACCTACTTCTCAATCGTATGGTACTCGATTGAAGCACAATATCAAGCAACCCAAGGTGCGTACAGATGGAAGAGTAACATATTCTATGGTTTGGTCTTCTGCCTCTGAACCTACTTCAAATATTACTGCTATGAATGATGAATTTAAAGCACTTTTATAAAAAAAGACATGACACTTAGTTCCTCCTCGTGCTAGTAACATTATTGATTGCAAATGAGTTTTTAAACTCAAGTAAATGCCATATGGCTCTATTGATCACTACAAAGCACGCCTAGTTGCTAAAGGGTTCAAACAGCAGTATGACGTTGAATATAATGATACCTTCAAAAGACGACGATTTGAACCAACGCGTTTTGGACAAACGAGCTCAATTCCACTAGAGATTCGAAATGAACTTTTGGCATACAACTATGTATTGGTGCAATTTTAACAGTTTGAATGGACATGCTTCATTTAAGGTATTTTGGCGAGAGAACTCAAATTGGCTTTCGAAACGATGCAACGTTAAAAACTGCATTTGGGTAGAATTTGATGATGGATTTTACTTAAAAAATCTGGATTCGGGGAAATTTGAATTCATACACCCTTGGGAAAAATGAAGTAAAATCTCCCTCACTCATTTTGGTCCGACAAAACCTACTTTTTTTTTTTCGTTTTACGTTTGCTTGCTTTCACATATAATAATTCTATAGTGAGTGTTGGGGTTTCTTTATATTCTTAAGATGTTGTATATTTAAGTCTAATAAAAGTGGGAGAAATCTTTTGGGAATTTATAGTGCTTTGGATGATGATAATTTGGTTGGGTTTCAAGTTTCTACTCGTAATGACCCATGTGCAAGCTTTCAAACTCTTGATTTGGCAGTTAATGGCACTAATATTCCCCTAACAATATTGTAAGGTTATTTACTTCTCGCTTCTAAGAGTAAAAACTATCTCCACAGACAAACATGAGTCATTCCAGCATGTCTTTTCATCACTCACATGTTTGCTACGAAAATTCTCAAGAGGTCTTCCAACATAAAATTGCTCCAAGAAAAGCACATTTAATCTTAAATTTCTTATGATTAAGCCAACAAAAAGGAAAGTGCATCTCGTTAATCTAGGTAGTAAGTTTCAATTCTTTTTAAGCAATTGTTAGTCATATATACTCTGGATCACTTTATCGGATATAATCTTGGTTCTTCATGTACTCTTTTTTGTCCGGGTATCACTCTACTCAAAACCCTTTCAGGATTAAGGAATATTTCTGGTTTTAACATTGAAAGGGTAATAAAGTAGGACGAAAAGAAAATATGTATAATCATTGGAAATGGGAAGGTTAAGATCATAAAATGGATATATGCAAAGATCTCACGTCAATTTTCCTAAAAAAAAATAGGATAATGGTCCATTGGAACCTTCTAATATGAAACCAACCAAGTGGCACAACATTTTTTTAGTAAAAAATATCGTTAAAGATTATTTGTGATGCTCATAATGAAAAAATAAAATCATGTACAAGGAAAATGTTCTTTACAAGACACTCAAACAAAAGAAACTATGTTGAAATAGAGGGGAGAGGTCAAAGAGAAGTACCCAAGTAATTCAATTATTAAGAAAGTTTCGAGGACGAAAGTTTGTTCTTGACGTGTATGATGTATGAACAAAAAATAAAAAAATAAAAAAATAAAAAAAAATATAGAAAAGGGAAACTTTGTGCCACATTGCTAAAGCTGAGAAGTAGCGGGTTGGTGTCCACTATAAAAGGAAGGTCCCAAACTTCATTTTTATCATCCTAAATGAACGGTTCGAGCCCGTCAAAGAGTACACTTTGCTCAGGCCAAAATGTTTGCTGATTCGCTCGGACTCTTTCCTCATAGTTACAATTATTAAAAAGCGTTCAAAGTTAGTATGACTACCTTCTACCTACTTAAATTTTTTGAATCGAGTTTAAATTATTTATGCATGATTAGGCCTAGTTTAAATTACTTGAGTAAGTTTCTATGCATAATTAAGATTAGTTTAAATTATTGGGAAAGTTTTTTTTTGCATAATTAGACTTAGTTTAAATTATTACGAGTAAGTTTTTATGCATAATTAGGCTGAAGATAAATTTTTTGAATCCAATTTAAATTATTTATGCGTAATTAGGCATAGTTAGTTTAAATCATTAGGAGTAAGTTTTTAAGCATAATTAGATTTAGCTAGTTTGTGCGTTATGAAACGTTATGTGGAAAGCATGAAAATGTTACGTTATGTCTTGTGAATTGCATGTATGGAATGATATGAGTGACATGAAGAACGATAAATAACATAAAATATAATCCGGTATAAGCATGAACAATATGATAACTTTATACGAGAAATGGTATGATATCAATAAAATGATAGCGGGGTTATATTTAATAATGCTGAAAATGAAAAAATGTTGGGACTTAATGCATTAATGTGTGCTCATGCATTCAGGGAGACCTTTATTCCTTCACTATGGTACGGCGCGTACACCACAAGGCAGGATAACTACCATTATGTTTTACGTAATGCTGCCGTGATGCCTTCTGTTTCTAACGGGTCTCCGACATAAAGAAGTACCAGACCATGCTCGTCCGACAAGGAAAGGGATCAGGGGTGTGCGGACCGACTCGTGGGTCCATACTCGCATTTATGGGCCATGAGTAGAGTATATGGTACACATCCAAGCTGCCCGTTAGGATAGTACCGTAGGAAAATAGACTTTAATGCTAGGTCTCGTCATTGCATTCACATGTTCTTGCATCGCAACCCCGATAAGGGGTCGTTCACTGAGTATTCTTAAAACACTCAAGCCTCGTGCTACTAAATTTTTCACATAAAGGCAAGGCGCCCCTATAAGACTAACGGAGGCTTCGCAACCACGAGTCGGTGACAAATGCATAGGATAGTTTCGCATTTTAAATTTAATAGTATAGGTTAGTATATGTTGAGTAGTATATGCATTTGACAATAGTATAAGTTAGTATAGGTCGAGTTGTATTTGCATTTGACAATAGTATAGGTCAGTATGTGTTGAGTTGTATTTGCATTTAATAAACTATAGGTTGAGTTGTATTTGCATTTAATAAAGTATACGTTAGTATAGGTTAAGTTGTATTTATAATTACTAGGCCATTGGATAGTACAGGGCATTTAATTCAATAATATTTTTTCGTTCTTTCTTTGTATTTGTTCATTCCCGAGGTAATAAATGAGGCCCGAAGTTAATGTGGAATTTATAATAAGGGTTCATTAAAGTAATTCCACATTAAATGTCAAGTTAAATCTGTAGTAACGGTCTTAGGTTAAAAAGAAAAATTTAGGGTGGAAATCTCTCCTTAAAAACGCGTTTTAAAACCGTGAAGCAGACGATAATACATAACGTGCCAAAGTGGAAAAAGCGGACAATATCGACTAACGATGATTTTGGATGTTTGAACATTCGACCACACCTTTTAAATTTTGATTTTGTTTTGATTCTCTCATTCTTATTAATCATATCTATTTTTCTTCCCGTTTAACGTGAATAAGAAATTGATAAACATTGTTAAAAGAATCATTTATAACTCTGCCTTAAATCTCTTTCAGAATGGTAATTAAGGAGAAAATATAGAAAATGCAACGGTCTAGTTTGTGTTTTACACAACTTTGTTTTTCCATCCCCACCAAAAATAGCAAACGAAAAAGAATTAATATTTATAACTATGCAACAAATATGGATATCCAACCTCAAAACATAAAAAAGAATTAATTTTTGTAGTGGATATTAACCTTAACTCAGCTTCTCAAACAGCTTTAACAGTCTTTTCAAAACAAGTTTTTTTTTTGTTGCTATATAATAAACCAAAATCGAAATGATTAAACATCAACAAAACAAATTTAAGTATTTTTAAAAAATGAAGACTCTAACCAGCTTCCGTATTATCTTATTGTTTTCTTTGGAATCAAGCATTATTATTAACACATGCTTTGCAGTATCCAACGGACAAGATGTAGGAAAAGATTGGCATTTACCAGAAGGCAAATGGCAAGTGACTATTTACAATTATCAAACAAACTCAGTTTTAAATGCTCATTGCAAATCAAAAGACGACGATTTGAACCAACGTGTTTTGGACAAATGAGCTCAATTCCACTGGAGATTCGAAATGAACTTTTGGCATACGACTTTGTATTGGTGCAATTTTAACAGTTTGAATGGACATGCTTCATTTGAGGTATTTTGGCCAGAGAAATCAAATTGGCTTTCTGAACAATGCAACGTTAAAAACTGCATTTGGGCAGCATTTGATGATGAATTTTACTTAAAAAATCTTTATTCGGGAAAATTTGAATCATACACCCTTGGGAAAAATGAAGTAAAATCTCCCTCACTCATTTTGGTCCGACAAAACCTACTTTTTTTTTTCGTTTTACGTTTGCTTGCTTTCACATGTAATAATTCTACAATGAGTGGTAGGGTTTCTTTATATTCTTAAGATGTTGTATATTTAAGTCTAATAAAAGTGGGAGAAATCTTTTGGGAATTTATAGTGCTTTGGATGTTGATAATTTGGTTGGGTTTCAAGTTTCTACTCGTAACAACCCATGTGCAAGCTTTCAAACTCTTGATTTGGCCGTTAATGGCACTAATATTCCCCTAACAATATTGTAAGGTTATTTACTTCTCGCTTCTAAGAGTGAAAACTATCTCCACAGACAAACATGAGTCATTCCAGCATGTCTTTTCATCACTCACATGTTTGCTACGAAAATTCTCAAGAGGTCCTCCAACATAAAATTGCTCCAAGAAAAGCACATTTAATCTCGAATTTCTTATGATTAAGCCAACAAAAAGGAAAGCGCATCTCGTTGATCTAGGTAGTAAGTTTCAATTCTTTTTAAGCAATTGTTAGTCATATATACTCTGGATCACTTTATCGGATATAATCTTGGTTCTTCATGTACTCTATTTTATTCGGGTATCACTCTACTCAAAACACTTTCAGGATTAAGGAATATTTCGGGTTTTAACATTGGAAGGGTAACAAAGTAGGACGAAAAGAAAATATGTATAATCATTGGAAATGGGAAGGTTAAGATCATAAAATGGATATATGCAAAGATCTCAGGTCAATTTTCCTAAAAAGGAATAGAATGATGGTCCATTGGAACCTTCTAAAATTAAACCAACCAAGTGGCACACCATTTTTTTAATAAAAAATATCATTAAAGATTATTTGTGATGCTCATAATGAAAGAAAAAAAATCATGTACAAGAAAATTGATCTTTACAATACAATGAAACAAAAGAAACTATGTGGAAGTAGAGGGGAGTGATCAAAGAGAAGTACCCAAGTAATTCAATTATTAAGACAGTTTCGAGGACGAAAGTTTGTTCTTGACGTGTATGATGTATGAACAAAAAATAAATAAAAATAAATAATAAATAATAATAATAATAATAAATATAGAAAAGGGAAACTTTGTGCCACATTGCTAAAGTCGAGAAGTGGCTGGTTGGCGTCCACTATAAAAGGAAGGTCCCCCACTTCATTTTATCATCCTAAATGAACGGTTCGAGCCCGTCAAAGAGTACACTTTCTGACGGCTCAAGGCCAAAATCTTTGGTGATTCGCGCTCGGACTCTTTCCTCATAGTTACAATTTTTAAAAAGCGCTCAAAGTGAGTATGACTACCTTCTACCTAGTTAAGTTTTTTGAATCGAGTTTAAATTATTTATGCATGATTAGGCCTAGTTTAAATTACTTGGAGTAAGTTTCTATGCATAATTGAGATTAGTTTAAATTATTGAGAGAGTTTTTATGCATAATTAGACTTAGTTTAAATTATTACGAGTAAGTTTTTATGCATAATTAGGCTGAAGTTAAATTTTTTGAATCCAATTTAAATTATTTATGTGGAATTAGGCATAGTTAGTTTAAATCATTAGGAGTAAGTTTTTAAGCATAATTAGATTTAGCTAGTTTGTGCGTTATGAAACTTTATGTGGAAAGCATGAAAATGTTACGTTATGTCTTGTGAATTGCATGTATGGAATGATATGAGTGACATGAAGAACGATAAATAACATTAAATATAATCCGATATAAGCATGAACAATATGATAACTTATATGAGAAATGGTATGATATCAAAAAAATGATAGTGGGGTTATATTTAATAATGTTGAAAATGGAAAAATATTGGGACCTCATGCATTCGGGGATACCTGTATTCCTTCACGATGGTACGATGCGTACACCACAAGGCAGGATAACTACCATTATGTTTTACGTAATGCTGCCGTGACTGCTACTGTTTCTAACGGGTCTCCGACATAAAGAGATACTAGAGCATGCTCGCCGACAAGGAAAGGGATCAGGGGTGTGCGAACCGACTCGTGGGTCCTTACTCGCATGTATGGGCCATGAGTAGAGTATATGGTACACATCGAAGCTGTCCGTTAGGATAGTACCGTAGGAGAATAGACTTTAATGCTAGGTCTCGTCATTGCATTCACATGTTCTTGCATCGTAACCCCGATAGGGAGTCGTTTACTGAGTATTCTTAAAACACTCAAGCCTCGTGCTACTAAATTTTTCACATAAAGGCAAGGCGCCCCTATACGCATTTTAAATTTAATAGTATAGGTTAGTATATGTTGAGTAGTATATGCATTTGACAATAGTATAGGTTAGTATAGGTCGGGTTGTATTTGCATTTGACAATAGTATAGGTCAGTATGTGTTGAGTTGTATATTTATTTAATAAACTATAGGTTGAGTTGTATTTGCATTTAATAAAGTTTACGTTACTGTAGGTTCAGTTGTATTAATAATGACTAGGTCATTGGTTAGTACAGGGCATTTAATTCAATAATGTTTTTTCATTCTTTCTTTGTATTTGTTCATTCCCGAGGTAATAAATGACGCCCGAAGTTAATGTGAAATTTATAATAAGGGTTCATTAAAGTAATTCCACATTAAATGTCAGGTTAAATCTGTAGTAACGGTCTTAGGTTAAAAAGAAAAATTTAGGGTGGAAATCTCTCCTTAAAAACGTGTTTTAAAACCGTGAAGCAGACGATAATACATAACATGTTAAAGTGGACAAAGCGGACAATATCGACTAGCGATGAATTTGGATGTTTGAACATTCGACCACACCTTTTAAATTTTGATTTTGTTTTGATTCTCTCATTCTTATTAATTATATCTATTTTTCTTTGGGTTGAACGTGAATACAAAATTGATAAACATTGTTAAAAGAATCATTTATAACTCCCTTAAATCTCCTTTAGAATGGTAATTAATGAGAAAATATAGAAAATGCAACAGTCTAGTTTGTGTTTTACACAACTTTGTTTTTCCATCTCCACCAAAAATAGCAAACTAAAAAGAATTAATATTTATAACTATGCAACAAATATGAATATCCAACCTCAAAACATTCATAGGAATTAATTTGTATAGTCGATATTAACCTTAAATCAGCTTCTCAAACAGCTTTAACAGCCTGTTCAAAGCAAGTTTTTTTTTTTTTTGCTATATAATAAACCAAAATAGAAATGATTAATCATCAACAAAACAAATTTAAGTATTTTTTAAAAATGAAGACTCTAACCAGCTTCCGTATTATCTTATTGTTTGCTTTGGAATCAAGCATTATTTTTAACACATGCTTTGCCGGATCCAACGGACAAGATGTAGGGAAAGATTGGCATTTACCGTAAGGCAAATGGCAAGTGACTATTTAGTATTATCAAACAAACTCAGTTTTAAATGCTCATTGCAAATCAAAAGACGACGATTTGAACCAACGCGTTTTCGTCAAATGAGCTCAATTCCACTAGAGATTCGAAATGAACTTTTGGTATCGACTTTGTATTGGTGCAATTTAAACAGTTTGAATGGACATGCTTCATTTGAGGTATTTTGGCCAGAGAACTCAAATTGGCTTGCTGAACTATGCATCGTTAAAAACTGCATTTGGGCAGCATTTGATGATGGATTTTACTTAAAAAATCTTGATTAGAGGAAATTTGAATTGATACACCCTTGGGAAAAATGAAGTAAAATCTCCTTCACTCATTTTGGTCCGACAAAACCTACTTTTTTTTTTCCTTTTACGTTTGCTTGCTTTCACGTGTAATAATTCTATAGTGAGTTGTGGGGTCTCTTTATATTCTTAAGATGTATATTTAAGTCTAATAAAAGTGGGAGGAATCTTTTGGGAATTTATAGTGCTTTGGATGTTGATAATTTTGTTGGATTTCAAGTTTCTATTCGTAACGACCCATGTGCAAGCTTTCAAACTCTGGATTTGGCAGTTAATGGCACTAATATTCCCCTAACAATATTGTAAGGTTATTTACTTCTCGCTTCTAAGAGTGAAAACTATCTCCACAGACAAACATGAGTCATTCCAGCATGTCTTTTCATCACTCACATGTTTGGTACGAAAATTCTCAAGAGGTCTTCCAACATAAAATTGCTCCAAGAAAAGCACATTTACTCTCGAAGTTCTTATGATTAAGCCAACAAAAAGGAAAGTGCATCTCGTTGATATAGGTAGTAAGTTTCAATTCTTTTTAAGCAATTGTTAGTAATATATACTCTGGATCACTTTATCGGATATAATCTTTGTTCTTCATGTACTCTCTTTTACTCGGGTATCACTCTACTCAAAACCCTTTCAGGATTAAGGAATATTTCTGGTTTTAACATTGAAAGGGTAGCAAACTAAGACGAAAAGAAAATATGTATAATCATTGCAAATGGGAAGGTTAAGATCATAGGGGAAAGGAAATTAAATTTTATCTTCTTTCCTAAGGGTTTTGCTTCTAACCCCTTTTCAGTTATTTTGAAAGGGTATAATTGAGTAATGAAAGGAGTACCTAGGATTAATTTTTGTCGTAAGTCCTTTACTAGGAGGAAGGAATTTACGAAGCAAATTCCATCATTACAAACATGGACTTTTGATAATTTATACTTAATTTTGAGTCTCTTGTTGTTTGCACCTCTAAGGCCTTCAGTAGTTTTTTCAAAATACTTTGTAGGTATTAGACCTTCTTGAATGAAATTTTGATCGGCTCCTATATCTATGAGAGCCTTTAACGTTATTTTGAAATCATAAATTTTCAGGGTAACGAGAGCGTACCATTTTTTATATTGAGAAGTGGTGATGGCTCCAACGAAGAAACTTTGAAAATCATCTTCGTCTAGGTTTGGTTGCGCCGTTTCCTATTATTCGGGCAGCCTTTCCTAAAGTTTGAGAATTTCTTGGCGAAGCATATAAGATTTTGACTTTGTTTCAGATCTTAATGCTTGTACTTCTTGTTTGAGATTATTAATCTCTCTTTGAAGGTCTTGGGTAGTTAGTTCTCTAGGTTTTTCGATCCTTTGGAGAACTGATTGGAGTCTGTAGGGATTTTTTTCTTCCCTTTCTGATGGTTTAGAGACCATCCTTGCATCTCTAAGTCTTTGAGCAATTTTTTGCTGAATTTCTTGATCTTGAATTTTCTCTACCACTTCGAGTAGAATCTCTTGATCTTTTGTAAGGACATTTATGCATCCATCGCATGTTCTTTTTCCTTCAGGGATTTTTTTTCTTCCCTTTCTGATGGTTTAGAGACCATCCTTGCATCTCTAAGTCTTTGAGCAATTTTTTGCTGAATTTCTTGATCTTGAATTTTCTCTACCACTTCGAGTAGAATCTCTTGATCTTTTGTAAGGACATTTATGCATCCATCGCATGTTCTTTTTTCTTCATGTTCTGATTCGTATTCTGTATTGGAATATGAATCAGATTCTTCTTGTAGTTCAAGGATTTCTCCCTCGCTGGATTGTTCTAAGTCTGTTAGAACTAGTCGCAGTAGCTGATTCTTCAGCTCTTGATCAATATCCAACTCATTGATCTTTCCTCTGATCGGACACTTATTGGCATAGTGTCCTTCCTCCCGACATTTAAAGCAAGTTTGATTTTTCTTGCTTCTTTGGGATCTTGTAGGGGTATATCTTTTCTTTGAATACGTTGGCTTTTGAGATTGCATGGGTCTACTCCAATACTTTTCTCTAGGCCTGTATGAGCTATATGATTTTGGATACGTTTTGACCTTCTTTCTTTTGGAGGTCGAGGGAGCTTCTATCCCCTTGCATCCATATTGATCGCAAAATCTTCCAAACTCTTTTCAGTTTGATATTGAAGAATTGAGCTTATTTTGAATCTTTGACTCATTGCAAAGCCTGAGTCCTTCGAAGAAAGATGATATGGATCTGTATGACAAAGTTTGCCATGAAATTGTTCCATTATACTTTGCCTTAAGACCGTCTTTGATCCTTCTTGAGAAGTGTTTTGGTAGTCCATTGACAAAATTCTCCTTCCAGAATTCCAGCGAACTGTCTGTTCTAATGAGAGCTTTGCTGAAATACATATCTTTGTACCACCTAAAGTCGCCTAAGGTTTGGCATTTTAGGTTCATGAGTATTTCGGCGGATCTCTCCTGGTATTTCAAGGGGTCGCCTACGATGAATTCTATGCGTGTATAGATGAGGGTGTTGACAGCATCCTCTATCCTTTCATGTTGTGTCTCGTTCCTGATTGATGGACCTTCTTCTTTAATGATTTGAGTAGTTGGCCTAATAACGTGGTGGTTTAGTATCTGTTGGCGAGTTGATTCGTCAAGATATTTGTCCCACCAGTCTTTGAGTTGCCTGGTGAATCCGGTTACTAGGACTTGAGCTATTTGATGGTCGGATTTATGGCCCTGTAATTTATACGCGCCTGCGGCCATCGTCATCTCATTAACAACATTCATTATCAGATAGTCGGACAATCCATCGATATTCCATTCATAGATTGCTAGACCGTCGTAATGAGCTTGAGTTTATAGCGTCTTTTCTTCGAATTGAATATCCGAAAAATTGAGGATACTAGTTTTTCTGATTACTGGTATTAGTTTGATTTCTTCTAGAGATCCTTTCAATTCAATTGTATAGAGGTTCTTCTATCTCATTTACAATCTCATCTTCGAATTCCTGGATCTCGTCGTAATGGTTAACGACATTGACAGATGAATCTTGAGGTGTTATTCCAGGATTTATAATCCTATCCAATTTTTCTTCTATTTTGGCCATCACAGCCTCTTCTTTTGAAACCCTCTTCATAAATATGTCGAGGTTTGTCGGTCTGAGTATTAAGATTGACTCATCGATCCTTGGTACAGAGCTGCTTGCTTGTTCCTGCTGAGTACCAAATTTCTTCGAGATTTTTCCCTCGATACTCTCAAGTTGAGTAGCGATCGTGGATAAAGTCTTATTTGAATAATTGTTTTGATGCTGGATATTCTTGATATCCTTTAGAGTTGGATTACCCTTTTCTAGTCCTTCTGGAATATTTTTGAAAGGACTGGCTTTGACCTCTCTCCGTAGTAGTTGTCAAATTCAACTTCTTCCAACGGAGGATGTTTTGAATATACCTCGCCTCTTCTTGTAATCTTCCAACTTTTCTGAGTCAAGGTGCATATCTGCAAAATATTTTCTTCAAACCATTCGAAGAATGGTATATTTTCTTCTATGGCTTCCATATGAGAATACCACTGAGCCCTTAATTCATTTCGCTCAGCTTCTTTGTAGGTTTGAAAGAAGGCATTTCTTTTTGAAGAGTTGGTAGCTGAGATTAAAATCTGCTTTTAGAAATTCCTGTTCTATCTGGAAATCAGCTCGGATGACATTTAGCTGCCTTTCGTAGACAGATTGAGTATCCATATCAGTATGGGTTGGAGATTTTGAGCCATCCTCGTAGTGGATTGATTCCCTTCTTTGATTATAATTGAACTCCTTTACCTTTAAGGGTCATACATTGATCTTGAAACTCCTGAAGTGCTTGGTCGAGAGTTCAGAAATTCTTTTACTTTCGAATCTGACGAAGGTTCTTCGCTGAATTTTATTTCAACGCTTCCATTGTCATATTCGATGATTTGAACTGGGTTTTGAGATTCTCTTCTTTTTGGAAGATTTGTATCTTCTATTTTCCAGAGAGTATTTCTTGTTATTTGATCCCAAAAAAAAAGTCATAGAAGCAAAGGTAAAAGGAATGACAATTATCCTAGAAGTATTTTGGGGTATACGATTTTAGTGATGAATGTGTTAATTTTTTTTTTTTTTTTGTAGGACTTGATTGTAAGTGTGGGGTGAAATGTGGAGGAAAAACTAAGTTGAGGAAGGAGAGAATGATTACTAAAGGATGAACAATCTATTAAGTTCGGGAGTGTGATAACTCTCCAAAAGTAGAGATATATGAAGTCTCTTTGTAGCTAATTTTGCACTAATACAAACCATTTTCTCATTAATTTCTCAATTTATTATAATTAACATAAAATAGTTCATTTTGGTTCAACACTAAAAGAATATCAATTTGCATACATCGAATTTAATTGTATATTTAATTGAGTTATTTGGTAAAATTACAGAACATTTATGTTGAACCATGATGTTGCAGCAAATCTTGAAAGAACTCTGTGGGCAATTTGGAAACAAATTGCTTATCCTGATGTTGAAGCACTACGAAACCCAAATTTTTCTAGGCTAACATGGAAATTATAATCCAAATCAGCAAGCCACGTGGGTCATTTACTACCAAATCATGAACATGTAAATGAACGATTTACTCATTTTCAGCTCTAAATGGGATGAACAAAAAATATAAAAGGAGAGGTTACCTAAAAAGAGATGGGAGGCACGAAAGGGACAAAAAGGGAATAGACAGCGGGGTATCCCACGGCTCCTTGGACGTAGTAGCAGCAACCACATCGCGAAGAATCTCCTCATACATGGGGGAGAGAAGGCCGCTAAGGACCTGTTGATCCTGATCATACCACCAATCATAGGCCGGATTAGAGACAGGTCAACACCAGCAGCGGTTGAGGAAGAAACCAGCTTGGCAGATGAGGCAATGGTGCCATCGAGGTAGCCCATAAGTTTCGTACTCCGTAGGTAGGGGAGGAGCTGGGCACACCATATGATGAAGTTATTTTGGGTGAGACGGATTGTGACAGCGTGGTGGAGAGGGACTGGGCAAAAGGTCGACGCCATGGTAGATGAGATCGTGTTGAAGATGGTGTTTAGGGAGGAGGAAGAAGATGTGATAGACATTGTTAATGAATAAACCTTGGCTTTGATACCATGTTAGGTTGAATGACACTGTGATCTATATGGGTCACGACCTCATGTATTTATAGATGTGTACAATGAGGATTACATGTTGGGCCTTGATCCATGTAACAAGGTAGGAAATCGGTAGATTCTCCTTGATCCATGGTAACAAATCAGGAAATCAGTAGATCATCTTACTATGTATAGACATGACCTATTCTACGTTTAACACACGGTCAAGAACATGACAAGAAAGAGTGTGATATCCTAGTGCACCATAAGGACGCGATTAAGAGCCTATAAGTAGGCTACTTACTGAATCTTTGTACCTGACATACCTTAAGGACATCATTAAGATCCTACAAGTAGGCTAAGTCTTTGTACTCATTTAAGATTTTTCTTGTTTTTCAATTGACAAGAAGGAGTTAATCGAGGATTGATGCAAATAGGAGCAGGTGCCATACAAAGTCAAAACTTGTTTTAATTGCTTAAAATATATTTGATGTTTTCAAGATAGTCACGACTCGAGTCAAAAGAATGGAATCGTGATATCATAGAATTTCTCTTAGTATAGAACGCTTAACAATGTAGTCCTATGATTGAGCTACAGGTGCACCTTGGTTGTGTAGGTAGTGACTTTCAAGTCTTTTAAACATTTCTTGGTCATCTTATTCTCACGATTGCTCTTAATCTTATTCAGATGTGATCTCAGATTATTCATGTACCCCACTTTTACTTAGATGTAACACATATTCACTTAGTATTATTTTTTGCATAATTTATTTTCAACCAAACTTTATAATTGAGAAGGAAACAAAATTAAAATAAATGAAATCTAAGATAAATGGACAATAATATTACTTTAACCTTTTTTTTTTATTATTATATAGGTAAATACATTTTATTCTATTCATTGTAATAATATATATATTACATGAATTTTGTACTTACTCATTTCATTTTTCACAAATTTTTTTCTCACCTTTTGTTTTATTTTAATCAAACCAAGATGAATTTTTTCTTTTATTTCCACATTATTCTGACCAACAAAATATATATATATTTTTTGTTTTTAATTGTTTAATTACAAGCCCCTTTAGATTGGGGTTAGTTTTTGTTTTTTTTAATAAATATGTGGGGTGGAGAGTTAGGATATTTGACCTCTTCCTCCGTGTATATAAAGGATGAAAAAAAAAAAAAAAAAAAAAAGGGGGCGAGTCGTCTGTAGGACCGAAAACTCCGGCGAACGCCGGAGTTTTCGTCCGCACACGACCCACAAAGGGCGGGCGAAGTCAGGATCGCTGAGGAAACACGAACCCGACCTTCAACCACCCCGAGAGCACCTGCAAGGAAGGAAAAAGGAAAAGGAAAAAGGGAAAAACGAAGGAAGAGGAAAAAGCCGACGAAACTCCGGCGAGGCCAAAACCTTACGAAATCGACGTCAAACTTCAATCTCACGTAACGAAAGTAATCTCAGAGACTTTTACATACACCGGGGATAGATTTAGGCGAGTCCTACACATTATACACTGCCGACAAGGAAGATAGAGCGTCGGATCCCCAAACCCTCTCTGATCCGGGAGTGTTAGGCCGTTACGTTTCAAACCAATCCCAGGGGAAGAAGGAGACTCGGAAACGGAGAAAAGGGAGGGAAAAAGGACGGCGAAGTGACGTCACGGAGGGAGAGGGCGGTCGCCGGCAATCAGCGAGAAAACCGGGCGAAGAAGACGAAGTCCGACCAGAACGTCGGACCCCGCAACCCGAACCCAACCCAACCCACGCTGACCCAATTCGGCCGACGAAACCTCCCGCAGCCAAAAACGTTTCGGCCAAACCCAGAAAACCAGTTAAGGCCCAGCCCACCTACACAGCCTTCAGCTTGGGCTGACACATCGCTCGCGTCAACCCAGACCCGCGCGCTCGACCCGAAAACCCGCGCCTCGACCCGGACCGTTGTACGTGTCGCTCTCTGGTTGTGCCATGTGTCACCTCGGCAGCGCGACACCCCTCGGCTCGACGGCGGCTTCTCGGCTTCGGCGGCTTATTCGGCTCGGGAAACCTTTTTTCGACCCGTTTGTCACCGTTCCGACCCTCCCGGACCTGGTTTCAGCCCCATTTAAGGTAAATTAGACCATTTTAAGGACGTATGTCACAATTTCAAGTTGGATATTAATGATCATTGTGAAATACTAACGAAGGTGTCAAATGATCCAATAGGAACCAACCACCCACGGAAGCGTAGGACGTTTTACGAGGAGCTAGGAGCTTACGTTATATTTTAGGGAGTACTTCGGCTAAGGCCTACAAAGTAAGTGGCTCACCTCGTCGTAGGATTACGCGTTGTTGTTGTGTGATGATACGTGCCCGTGGTTTCGCATGTTTCATTAAATAGTGCATTGAATTGCGTGTTTAAATACGTACCTATGTGAACGTAATTGTATGCTATGTATGCTATGTATGCTTTGTAATCCGATTTAATATGTAATGCATGAGACGTTAAGTTGTTCTTGAATGGTTGTGACATGATTGTGTGGAATGTTGAATATTAACTGCATGAATTGTATGACATGAAATAAGGTAAATTCATGAGAACAAAACCCCAATAGAGTTATGTATGGTACGTAAATAGGGAACGAGGTTGACATGTTTGCATGGAACGTAACTGAGGGGTTATGTTCACTAATGATAATATAGTATTAATGGGGACCTCATGCATTGTGTGTGTTCATTCATCTGGGGGGATACCCCCATTCCATCACGAGGGTACGGACGCGTACACCCAATGGCAGGGCAACGATCGTTATGCCTCGCATAACGCTTCCATGACGGTTACTAGTTCTGACGGGTCCAAGCATAAGGGGCTCCCAGAGTATGCCCACTGGGTAATGAAAGTGGCCCAGCGGTGTGCGAACTAGCTGGTGAGCCCATACTCGCATGTATGGGCTGTGTGTAGAGTATATGGTACACGTCCAGAGTTACCTGTTAGGACAGCACCGTAGGAAAAATGAAACGAAACGAAACGAAAGATAGGTCCCATCATTTCATTGCTTGTGATTGTTGCATAACCCCGATAGTGGGGTCACTTACTGAGTATTCTAGAAATACTCAAGCGTCGTGCTATATTTTTCCAGATAAGGGTAAAGCACCCATGTGAGATCGTCGGCGGCATTGTACACCCCGGGACCGTGGCACATGCATAGGGCAGTCATCTTTCCTTTTGTCCCTTCATAGTATAGGTTAGTATAAGTTGAATTCGGTTTGGGTGATTAGTTTAGGCTAGTATAGGTTGAATTGTATTTGCATAATAAACCTTAGGGTTGGATAAGAGATTTATTTCAGTTTTGTTCTTTTTCCTTTCTTTCCCTTGTATTTTTCTTCCACGAGGTAATAAAAGGCGAGTGTAAGTCGCATTAATGATACAGTGCCCACTTAATGTTTATTCCGCATTTCAAAGTGTAATAATGACCTTAGACAAAATAGGTAAAATTTTAGGGTCGTTACAGTGTATGTATATATGGTCTTAACTAGTTGAGTTATGCACAAATTAGTATTTATGAATTTTTTTTATTAAATTGAACATTTGACTCTTAAAGTTCTTTTTTTTTTCATTTCTTTTTTTTCATTTTTATTTAGGAGACATATTCTTGGCTCACAGTTGGAAATTCAGAGAGAATTTTAGGCAAACAACATTGTTTTGGTGCAACTTTAGCAGCAATTATGTGAAGCTTTGGTTAGAGGTTTTTTGGCGAGAGAATGGAACTTGGCTTCAAAAACAATGCAACTATTGGCATTATATTTTGAACTTGGCTTCAAAAACAATGCAACTATTGGCATTATATTTGGGTGCAGATGAGAATGGTTTTTATTTGTACAATAGTCAAACCAAGATATTCGAGCTAATTCATCCCTGTTCTTAGACAAAACCATCACCTTCGACTTACTTCACATCAAATCTTTTCTTTTCTGCACAAGTTGTGGCATGCTTGTTGTAATACTATTCTAATAAAAAGTCTATTAATAGTATGATTTTTCAATTATACGGAAACTTTTAATAAAAAAGAGTACATGTCAATAAAGTATTAAAATTGTTGTCCAAGAATAAAATATAGACGTCAAGTTCAATATCAAAGTCTCAATCTTATAGAAAATATCAAGCACAAAAATGACACCAAAACTAAATTAAAACCTAAAAATAAATGTATTTCTACCCTTAAAAAAAAAAACTTTTTTCTCAAATAACACCATATAACACAAATCAAACTCAAATTAGATTATAATATAAAACATAAAAAGTTAGAATTTGTTATATTTTCCATTTAAATCAACAAATATTTCAGAATTAGGTTTCCAAGGAGTTGTATGGTAAAGACGGTGAATATATTAGGCTTGAAGAAGCTAGTTTACTTAGAATGGTAAGGAATTAACTGTTCATACACAGAAATGATGGTTTACAAGTCTTATAATGTATACTTTATTTCTCATTTTCCTCTGTCATTTGCAACACTAAAAAGCCCACCATGGATGAGTTTGGGCTGTCACAAAGATGAAAAGAAAGTACGTATAATAATTCGAAAAGAGAAGGTTAAGATAAGAAAACCGATATATGCAAAGAACTCAGTCAATTTTTCTTAAAAAAACTTATGGTCAATTCCAACTTATTAATTTGAAATCAACCAACCAAAAATTATTTGTATAATAAAGGCTGAAAAGAAAAAAAAAATATGTATAATAAAGAAAACCAACCAACTAGTCAATTTTCCACAAGGATGAAAAGAAAATATGTATAATAAAGGCTTAGCTAGTTTAAATTATTAGGAGTATGTTTAAAATTATTTCATGTAAGATTAGATGACGGCTACTATTTCTAACATGTGTTCGGCATAGAGAGCTACTAGAGCATGCTCGCCCGACAAAGAAAGGGGCTAGGGGTGTGCGAACCGACTGGTGGGTTCATACTCGCACGTATGGGCTATGCGTCAAGTAAATGGTACACAACCAAACTGCCCGTTAGGATAGTACCTTAGGAAAATAGATTGTTATGATAGGTTCCATCATTAAATTCGCCTGTTCTTGCATCATAACTTCGATAGGGGGTTGCTTACTGAGTATTCTTAAAACACTCAAGACTCGTGCTACTATATTTTTCACATAAAGGAAAGACGCCCCTATAAGCCTGACAGAGGCATCGCAACCCCGAGACCGTGGCACCTACATAGGATAGGTTCACATTTCAAATTTAATAGTATAGGTTAGTATAAGTTGAGTTGTATTTGCATTTGACAATAGTATAGGTTTGAGTTGTATTTACATTTAACAAAGTATAGATCAGTATTGGTTCAGTCATATTTATAATTACTAGGCCAAAGGTTATAATTACTAGCGTTAGTGTAACATTTAATTGAGTAATGTTTTTCTTTATTTCTTTGTGTTTGTTTATTCCCGAGATAATAAATGAGGCACGAAGTAAATGTGGAATTTATAATAAAGGTTCATTAAAGTAATTCCGCATTAAATGTCAGGTTAAATGTGTAGTAACCGTCTTAGGTTAAATTGGAATATTTAATGTGGAAATTTCTCTTTAAGGACGAGATTTAAAGTCGTGAAGCAGACGACGATACATAACGTGTCAAAGTGGACAAAACAGACAATATCGACTAGCGATGAATTTGATTGTTATAGATCTTCTTCTATTTTTATGAGTTAAAATATGTAGGGTTAAATGTTGGAACATTCCACTCCACCTTTTAAATTTTGATTTTGTTTTGATTCTCTCATTCTTATTAATCATATCTATTTTTATAAATTTTGATTTTGTTTTGATTCTCTCCTTCTTATTAATCATATCTATTTTTCTTCTCCTTTAATGTGAATAAAAAATTAATAAATATTATTAAAAGAACTATTTATATCTCTACCTTAAATCTGCTTAATAATGTTAATTAAGGAGAAAGTATAAAAATGAAAATTAAGGAGAAAGTATAAAAATGAAAATTAAGGAGAAAGTATAAAAATGCAACCCGCTAGTTTGTGTTTAACACAACTTTATTTTTCCATCTCCACAAAAAAAAAAATAGCAGATGAAAAAGAATTTATATTTATAACTATGCAACAAATATTGTTATCCAACCTCAAACCATTAATATCAATTAATTTTTTTGGGTGGATATTAACCTTAAATCAACTTCCCAAATAGAAGCGTGTTCAACACAAGTTTTTTTTTTTTTTTTTTTTTTTTTTTGGCAATATAATGAACCAAAATCAAAATGATTAAGCATCACCAAAAGAGATTTGAGTATCTAAAAAAAATGAAGACTCTATCTAGTTTCGGTTTTATCTTATTATTTGCTTTGGAATCAAGTATTATTATTAACACATGTTTTGCAGGATCCAACAGACAAGTTGTAGGGAAAAAAGGGCAAGTACCAGAAAGCAAATGGCAAGTGACTATTTACAATTATCTAACAAATTCAGTTTTAAAAGCTCATTTAAAGTCAAAAGACGACGATTTGAACAAACACGTTTTGGACAAACAAGCTCAATTCAATTGGAGGTTCAAAATGAACTTTTTGCGTACGACTTTGTTTTGGTGCAATTTTAATAGTTTGAATGGACATGCTTCATTTGAGGTATTTTGGCCTAAGAACTCATATTGGCTTTCTCAAAGATGCGACTTTAAAAATTGCATTTGGGCCGCTTTTGATGATGAATTTTACTTCAAAAATATTCCTTCGGGGAAGTTTAAATTGATACACAGTTGAAAAATAAAGTAATGTCTCCTCCACTCATTTTGGTCCCACAAAACCTACTTTTTTTTTCTTTTATGTTTGATTGCTTTCACATGTAATAATTCTATAGAGAGTTGTGGGGTTTCCTTATAGACTTGAGATGTTGTATATTTAAGTCTAATAAAAGTGTGTGGAATCTTTTCGGATTTTATAGTTTTTTTTATGTTTCTAATTTTGTTGGGTTTCAAGTTTCTAGTTGTAACAACTCATGTCCAAGCTTCGAAATCTTGATTTGGCCTTTAATGGCCCTAATATACCCCTGACAATATTGTCAGGTTATTTAATCTTTAATCTTCGCTTCTAAGAGTGAAAACTATTACCACAAACCAACATGAGTTCTTCCGACATGTCTTTTCCTCATTCACATGTTTGCTACGAAAATTCTCAAGAGGTCTCCCAACATAAAATTGCTCCAAGAAAAGCACATTTAATCTCGAAGTTCTTATTATTAAACCACCAAAAAGGAAAGTGCATCTTGTTGATATAGGTTGTAAGTTTCAATTCTTTTTAAGCATTTCTTAGTCATCTATACTTTGGATCACTTTCATTCGGATAGAATCTTGGTTTATTCATGTACTCTCTTTAACTCGAGTATCACTCTACTCCTTTCAGGATTAAGGAATATTTGAGGTTTTAAACTTGAAAGGTAACAATTTAGGACAAAAATAAAATATGTATAATAATTGGAAATGGTAATGTTAAGATCATAAAACGGATATATGCAAGGAAATCATGTCACTTTTCCTTAAAAAAGACGATGGTCAATTGCAACTTTCTAATATGAACCAAACCAACTATAACATCATTTTTTCCTAAAAGATATTATTAAAGAGTATTTGTTATGCTCATCCAGAAAGAAAAAAACATGTACAAGGAAAATGATTTTACAAGACTATGAAAAAGAAGAAACTATGTGAAAACAAAGACAAGAGATCAAGGAGAAATACTAAAGTAATTCCAATATTAAGACACTTTGGATGATGGAAGTTTCTTCTAAAGGTGTATAATGTATGAACAAAAAAAAATAATAATAATAAATAAATAAATAAAAGAAGCGAAACTTTGTCCCACGTTGCTCAAGCTAAGAAGTGGGGGGTTGGCGTCCAGTGTAAAAGGTTCGAGCCAAAATGGTATCAAAGTCAGATATCGAAGGCTGTGTTAATGAGGACGCTGGACCTTCCCCTAACACGCGTGTTTTAAAACCTTGAAATTGACGGCGATACATAGTGGGACAAAGCAGACAATATCTGCTATTAGTGGACTTGGATTGTCTCTCTTGACTCAGAGCTTTCTTTTCCAACCGACATCCCTCCAATTAAGCCTAATTCGATTTATTCGAGTCCGTCCAAAAATACTTCTAACTCAAAGTGGATATGCCCCAAATAAACGTTGCGAGTCAAGTGAAAGCCAGTCTAGTTGTGAACCTTCAAACGGAGAGGGTGGATTCAAATTATATGCAACAATGCATTACGTAGACCACACAGTTCGATGTGAACGTCAAGAGGTAGCTTGATTGATAACGTTTCTATTTCACATTTTATTTTTGTTGAAGGTGGAAAGGAGGAAGATAATAATTAGATGGTGCATTATCCCAATGATCGAATTCATTTAACGACTCGGGGAAAAAGAACATCCATTGCAGCTCTACTTCATCAAAATTAAAATAAAAAAAGACCCCAAGTGATCAAATAAATACGGCAATGGATGACAACACACCTCTCAACTGATAAACATGCCCACGTGTTGTAGTTGTTGTTGTTGAGTTTCTTGATTCTTCCTACGATTTGGAAGTCACCCATCGTGTTGGCAATACCTCAGTAATACCAAACAAGTATTTTCGACACAAAACTTGCAGAGTCACGGACTACTCACGACACAATGAAACTCACTCACTAATAATCTCAAGAAATCGTTTCTGATGTGGAATATCAGACAGAGCTGCAACCACAGAGCATACTAAGAATTCAAAGAGATTAGACAATTTACACTAACCTCGCTCTGATACCAAGTTGTTGAGCACAACTCTCTGTGGGAAACATTCGCACTCTTTATTAAGACCAATCGAGAAGAGAATACAAGACACTTGGTAGAATACTACTCTTTGTATTGCTTGGGATTAAAACCTAGGTAGGGTGGAGGAGTATTTATACTAGAGCCTACGCAATCTACTCGTAACAAATCTAAATCTTTTTCCTAAAATATCTATATCTCATTCCTAAAATCTGTAGTTATGTTTATTCTAAAATATCTACTTATATAAATATACAATGGGCTCGTACAATTATTGGGCTTGACTCTATTGGGCTAGTGATGATATTTTAACAGAAACTTCCTCATTATTGTTGATTTGCTTGTTTCTCTCTAATTTTGGACAATAGTGAAAATCTGCATAATTTTCTTTAATTAGTTAAAAAGTACCAACACTCATTTGAATGATATCAAAACCTATGTGAATTTCCAACAACAAACGTAACAAAAAAAAAAGGTTTTTTTGTGAAATTAATAATTTACTTATTACTCGCTACTTGTGATAGTGTATACTTGCACCTTTTCTTGTGAATTTTACTCAAATTATTATATACATTCACCAGGGATCAAGCACCCAGACAATGCCAAGGAACAAAGATTGCAATGAATAAACGACAAGGTTCTAAGACACCAAAACCAAACAAACCCTTAGACTTTCCACGGTAAACCATATTCATGACTCAAACAACATCGTTCCTATGGTAAACCATATTCATGACTCAAACTACACTGCTTGACATGTAAGAAGTCTTGGATGCTGGTTTTAGCTACACCACTTGAAACTTATGAAGCCTTGGTCATAGTTATTCAAACTATGTTGCTTATTACGTACAAGTCATGTGCATAGGTTTCCAAACAGCATCCATTCGAATATATGAAGCCTTGGACATATGTTTCAGACTACACCACATGGAACGTAATAAGCCTATAGTGTTGTTTTCAAATTGTAGCATAAGGAATGCTTGAATATACAGGTTAAGACTATGTCACTTGAAACGTATAAAACATTAGACGTAGGTTAAGACTATGTTGCTTGGAATACATAAATTCTTGGACACAGGTTATCAGGTTCATGTCTTGTACAGTAAAACCTAGAAGGATTGTCTTTGGAAACAAAATGATAAGGTAGAATAAGAAATAAGAATAAGACCCAAGTTCTCATAATTAAAAAGTGAGAACCTTGGAACTAAGACCCTTAGGTAAGAACAGAGATTAAGACTATGTTCTTGTTTTTCAATTGACAAGTAGGCTACTTAGTGGGTCTTTGTACTCATTTAATATTTTTCTTGTTTTTCAACTGACAAGAAGGAACTGATCGAGGATTGATGCAAATAGGAGCAGGTGTCATACAAAGTCAAACCTTGCTTTAATTGCTTAAAATATATTTGATGTTTTCAAGACAGTCACGACTTGGGTCAGAAGAATGGAATCGTGATATTACTCCTTGCTTCTAAGAGTGAAAACTATCTCGATAAACCAATATAGTCCATGCAATATGTTATGTCATCATTCACATGCATTCTAGGAAAATTCTTATGAGGGGGCTACCGACATTGGTTTTCAACTTTAACCGTTGGATCTACATAACCTTTAGTCTTGTTAAACATATCCAAATTGCAGCTCAATCCAATGGTTGGATGTGAATATACAATTGATTTTCTTCTGCTAGACGGTTTTGGAACCAAATCTTATTGCAGATTTTCTTTAATTTGGAGAATTAACATATGCATATATCTGTGCCTACTAACTCTTTGAATGAAATTTTTTTTGGTGCCTACATCAGCTTCGGGATTACCACTGCAATCCTCTGCGTCGTTGCCGCACGAATCGACATTTGTTGTTCTGCCAATGATTGGGGCTTCGGATCCTCCGCCAGCAGATCATATTCCCGCATCGCCTAGACCCCACCCGGATTCTCTAGGCTCTGATCCTGGGGACCGGTCTCCTGCTCAACCAAAAGTGCGCAACGCCCAGTCAGGTCCTTGGTCGCTGATCGATCGACTGCTGTAGCACCAACTGCTCCCCTCGCAACGGTTGGTACGGTTGTCTCCTCAACTGTGGATCTTGCACCTACTGCTCAACCGTATGGTACTCAATTGAAGCACAATATCAAGCAACCCAAGGTGCGTACAGATGGAAGAGTAACATATTCTATGGTTTGGTTTTCGGCCTCTGGACCTACTTCACATATTACTGTTATGGATGATGAATTTCAGGCACTTCTATAAAAAAAGACATGACACTTAGTTTCTCCTCGTGCTAGTCTTAACGTTATTGATTGCAAATGGGTTTTCAAACTCAAGCAAATGTTAGATTGCTCTATTGATCACTACAAAGCATGCCTTGTTGCTAAAGAGTTTAAACAGCAGTATGACGTTGAATATAATGATACCTTAAGTCTAGTTGTTAAGTCCACTACCATTTGGCTCTTATTATCTCTTGTTGTTTCTCGTGGTTTGAGTATTCAACATATTGATATTCAGAATGTTTTTCTTCATGGCCTTGTTAAAGAAGATGTTTATATGAAGCAGTCCCCTGGATTTGTGGATTCTCAACATCCGGGTTATCTCTCCAAGCTTGATAAGTTGCTTTATAACCTCAAACAAGTTCCGCGTGCATGGTTTTCTCGCCTTAGCTCCAAACTATTACAGCTGGATTTTACACCTTCAAAGGCTGATGTCTCTCTTTTCATTTTTAATATGACAGGCATTCAGATGTATATCCTCATATATGTTGATGACATTATTTATTATCATCATCCCATCTTCTATGGCTACTGAGAAACTTCTTACACGGCTTCGAGAAGATTTTGCCATCAAGGATCTTGACACATTGAGTTATTTTCTTGGAATTGAGGTCCGCCATACTTCCAATGGACTTGTTCTGACACAACATAAATACATTCAAGATTTATTGTCCAGAACAATTATGATCACCTCCAAAGGTGTGCCCACGCCTATGCTTCCTAGTGAGAAGTTGTTATTCGATGGTGGTGAAAAGCTCTCGCTTGAGGATACTGCTTGCTATTGGAGTGTCATTGGTGCTCTCCAATATTTGTCTCTAACAAGTCTGGATATCTCTTTCTGTGTCAACAAAGTGTGCCAGTTTATGTCCTTCCCGACTTCTGTACATTGGGTGACAGTCAAACGAATTCTCCATTATCTACATGACACTATTGGTATGGGCTTGTGTTTTACAAAGTTCAGCACTGATTTCTTAGTGCCTTCTCGGATGCTGATTTGGTCGGGAATCCTGATGACCGTCGAAGCACTAGAGGCTATGCGATCTTCTTTCGTGGCAATCTTATCTTCTAGAATTCAAGAATACAGTCGATAGTTTCTGGTTATAGTACGGAGGCAAAATACAAGGCGGTTGCTGCTCCCACTGCCGAATTAATCTGGATCCAAGTCCTTTTGCATGAGTGCCTAGCCTGTGGTATGACAACATTGGTGCCACATATTTGTCTGTCATTCCAATCTTTCAGCGACGGACGAAGCATGTGGAGGTTGATTATCACTTCCTTTGTGAATGAGTATCTGTTAAAATATCATCACTAGCCCAATAAGAGTCAAGCCCAATCGGTGTACGAGCCTAAACCCATTGTATGTTTATCTTGGTAGATATTTTAGAATAAAGATATCTAGAGATTTTAGAAAAGAGATCTAGATATTTTAGGAAAAAGATTTAAATATGTTACGAGTAGATTGCGTAGGCTCTAGTATAAATACCCCTCCACCCTACCTAGGTTTTCATCCCAAGAAATCCTAAGCAATACAAAGTAGTAGTATTCTACAAAGTGTCTTATAATCTCTTCTCGATTGAATTTAATAAAGAGTGTGAGTGTTTCCCACAGAGAGTTGTGTTCAACAGTATCGACTCATCAGCTTAATGTGCGGCTCATATCTTCCAAGGATCAACTCGGTGATATCATGACAAAGCCACTGTCAGCTCCTTCTTTTAGAAGTTTTCGGCGCAATTTGAACTTAGTAGTACATCATCCAGATTGAGGGGGGTGTTAAACGTAGAAGAGGTTATATCTATATATAGTAGAAGGATCCTCTATTCTTGGTGCTGCATCTCCTGATTTCCTAGTTTGTTACCGTGGATCAAGCCCCACCATGTAATCCTCATTATGCACATCTATATATATATGAGGTCGTGACCCATATAGGTCACAGCACCATTCAACCTAACACAATGCATTTCGAATCAAACCCATATTTTTTGTTCATTTCATTTAAACGAATTTTGAAAAAATAAAAACAAATGGCTTGTTTTATTTTTTTATTTATTTGTTTGTTTGATTTCATTTCATTCTTCCATTTCTATGCTTGCTTTTTAACAGAAACATTTTTTATGGTTCATAAAGTACTATAATTTACGTGAAGAAATTTAGGGTTCTTGAGAAATGGGAAGATGCTCCCAATGACCTAGTGGCCAAAAGAGACCGTCCAATTCTCAGGCAATTAGACAACATTTAAGTCTTTCCTTCTTTCCTTCCTTCCTTCCTTCCCAAACACTTCTAACTTTTCTTATTTCGATTCTTTGAAGGTTTAGATTGAGATAATATATGAATATTTTCGTTCAATTACACATTTGATATCAATAATTTGTGCAAAAATTTTGTTTTGATTCTTGTCTTTTTATAAGTTTCAATTTAGTCTCTATAGTTTGAATTCAGTACCTGTCATTTCAAAAGTGCTAGTGTCACTCCACTGCTAATAGATATTATCCGCTTTGGCTCATTACGAATCGTTGCTAGCCTCACAGTTTTAAAACGCGTATGCTAGGGAGAGGTTTCCACATCCTTATAAGAAATGTTTCGTTCTCCTCTCCAACCGAAGTGGGATCTCACAATCCATGCCCTTTAGAGCCCCAACGTCCTCACTGGCATATCGCCCGGTCTCTGGCTCTAATACCATTTATAATAGCTCAAGTAAATCGCTAGTAGATATTGTCTACTTTTGTCCATTACGTATCGCCATCGGCCTCACGGTTTAAAAACGCATATTCTAGGGAGAGTTTTCCACACCCTTATAATGAGTGTTTCGTTCTTCTCTCCAACCGATATGAGATCTCTTAACTAGTTTAGTCTCTATGATTTCATCGAACTTCATAATTGGCCTGCACGTGAGGTTCTTTAGCTTAATTTTGTTCAAGTGTGAAGTATTTTCTCAACATTTGAATTTTAAGAACACAAATTTGACTTAAATTTATCTGAACAATCCTGTTCATGGGATATCAGAAACAAGTAATTAATGATGAATATGTATGAACATCTATTGAAAATGACCCACTATTGAAATATGTCGAAACAAATAAAAGAAGCAGGGAAAACAACTTGAGGGAAGAGAGAACTTTTGAATAGAGGAAACTTAAGCAATTAGCTTTTCAATTTTCTTTGTAATTGTTAAAATAGCATACATCTCATGAGTATTTACAGTGGAGAAAAGACAACTGATCTCCTAAACTTTCTCCTCAAGTCAAGCAACTACTAACAATTCTTACTAATTAAAAACTAACAATTTTCCTAAACCTATTCAAGCTAATAACTTCCAAACAATTATCCTAAAATTGCTCTAGGTTAATAACTTCTTTTGCTAAGTCAAGCTTGTTAACTCACATTCTCCTGTGTAAGCTTGACTTTGTTCGCGATTTTTCACTTTGAGTAACTCTCGCATGTCTGCAACATTAACCCTTGCAATGGTCGCGGTGAGAATGCCTGCAGTTTGCTCTTTAGTTTCGACTTTGCTTGGTCCCTGGTCAACTCTGTCTTCTTCGGAAGAAACTTGATTTTGCAACATAGCAATTTGTTTCACTTCTCCCTTTTGTGCAAGGAGTTCTTCATCTAGTAGTGTACTCCTTTGTCTTTCAACCTTCTTTTTAGACACGCCTCTAGCCTTCAATGGTCTCGGTGAGAATGCCTGCAGTTTGCTCACTAGTTTCGACTTTGCTTGGTCCCTGGTCAACTCTGTCTTCTTCAGAAGAAACTTGATTTTGCAACATGCAATTTTTTTTCACTTCTCCCTTATGTGCAAGGAGTTCTTCATCTTGTAGTGTACTCCTTTGTCTTTCAACCTTCTTGTTAGACACGCCTCTAGTCTTCTTTGGTTTAGAGGACAAGTTTGATGTCCCATTTTTCTTATACCATGTTGGTCTTCCTCTAGGCCTCCTTGGTTGAGATGATAAGTCTGATGAAACACATCGACCCTTAGGTTGCACTTCGCTGATTGAAACAGCATCTAGTTGCTTCTTGGATCTATTTTTTAGTTCCTTTTTCTCCGGACCCGTTTGTTTCTTCTTTACTTTCCTGTTGCCAACGCCAATAGATACTTTTGGAAGATGTTGATAGTCTGTCAATAATATCTTATATAGGCGATTTCGTGACCATTTTACCTTTATCAACAGGGTTCCATTTCAGTCGTATATCATGAGGAAAGGGCTGACTATCTTCACTATGCTACCTTCATCTGTCATTTGACAAAGGCTAATAATGTTGCTCTTCAAACTCGGAATGTAATACACCTTGGTTAATAGACATTGATCACTATTCTTACACTGGAACAAGATAGATCATTTACCTTGGACCGGTACAATTGATCCATCACAAAGCTTCACATTTCCAATGAACTTTTCATCAAGTTCCTTGAACTTTGCTCGATCTCCGGTCATGTTGTTGCTCGCTTCGTTGTCTAGGTACAACATGCTGGTCTCCTCTTGGTCTTCTCCATCCATTAAAAGGTTCGCCATAACCTTATCTTCATTGAGTATCAAGAGGTTTGACATTTTCTCGGCCAACATCAATGTGGGCTCTTCATCATCCGAAAACATGTGGTTTGTCTTTTCATCACGCTATTTGTTGCGTCACTCTGCCACATAATGCCCATATTTTACCAAGAGTAACACTTCATCATACTCTAGTCCTTCTGAGGATTGGCATTTTCATGGGTTTGTGAGGTATTGTCACGACCTCCTCTGCCACTACGTCCGCTCGTACTTAAAAAACAAGAGTCATCTGCATCTTTCCTACTTATAAGGCCTGTATGGACTTGCTACTTCTTATAAGGCCTATTCCTATGGACAAGAAGGTATGTTTAATAGTTCAAGTTTAATAGAGCAAGCTTGGAACCTAAAGTAAGTTAAGACCAAAGAAACACCAAAAGGAAACACCTCAAGACTCAAGACTCAAGACCCTTCTAGAACCCTATAAGGAATTCATTATGAATCTATGACCTTCTAGAACAACTCATGCTTGTTATTATGATGGATTCATATGTTTATGAATGCATGTTACAACTTACGGCTCAAGAAATTATGAACCTTAGAAACTTACAAGATTGAGAGCAAAGAACAGTACCATACAAGCTCTACAACTACCAAAGCCAGAAGAATGCTAGGTACCACTCAAGGATAAGAAACCAAGGTCCTAAAACTTAGAAACTCAAGAAAAAATCATAAGACCTCCCACGGTACAACATGTTCTTAACTCAAAATACGTTGTTTGGAACGTATGAAGTCTTGAGCGTATGTATTCAAATTATGCCGGTTGGACTGCATGAAGTCTTGGGCATAGGTATTCATGCTGTAACACAGGCAAGCACTGGGTGCAGGATTTCAGACTACGCTTCTTGGAACACATGAAGCCTTGAGCGTAGGTATTCAGACTATGTCGCTTGGAACGCATAAAGCCTTGGGCATAGGTATTCATACTATATCGTAGGGCAAGCCCTTGATGTAGAATTAGACTACATCCTTTGGAACGTAAGGATGTAGGTTTTCAGACTATGTCACTTGAAATGCATGAAGCCTTGGACATAGGTTTTTAGAACATATTGAAGGGCAAGTCCTCAGGTGCGGGTTAAGACTATGTCGCTTAGAATGCATGAAGCCTTGGACACAGGATGTCAGATTCATGTCTGATACCGTAAATCTTCGGGGCAGTGTCTTGGAGAAAGAACCAAGAACCGAACAAGAACTTAGAAAGTATAAAGAACAAGAGAAAGATCAAGGACTACGACATAGATCAAAACCAAGTTCTAACGATCAGAACAATAGTACTAAAGCCCTTAAAGGATAACCAAGGTTTCAGAGTCCAAGGACCAATATCTTTAGGAAAGTCAAGAACAGAACTAAGGGACCTAAAGACTTACAACAAAAATAATAATAAGAAAATAAAGAGTGCGGTATCCTAGCATATCAAGGACACGAATAAGAGCCTGTAAGTAGGCTACTTGCTGAGTCTTGTACTCGTTCCTTATTTTCCATTTTTTTCAGGTAACAAGGAGCTAGTCAAGGTCGAGAGCGAACTCTAAACAAGGTGTCATAGACAAGCCTCACCCTTCGTCTACAACCCATTTGTTTTGAAATGTCGTGTGTTCGTTCTTTATTTTGTGTTCTAACTATTGTGTTGTGTTTTAATTACTCATGTATGAACACTATTTTTTTTTAACGAAAATTATGTTTTCAATACTGTTTGTTTTATTTCGTAAAAGTTTACCCGTGTTTTTGGAGTATCGAGTCAGCCCGGTCCTTACATATGATGACCAGATAAAAGCCCCGTTGGGCTAAGTCATGAGACACTATGAAAATTAGACTAGATGAACCCGTACGACCATAACATAATATTAATTTCCATAATATACTTTTTCATTTTTTATTCAAAATTTTAGAGAGTAATAACCCATAATGAGTTTCAAGCATATATTTTTCAATTTAAAAGATAACAAGTATCAATCAATATTCTATTTTTATTATAAACAATGTAACAACAGTAAAAATAAATAAAAAAAGAATTAATTAGTAATAACTATTCCCTTCCCTGGCCAACACTCACACAACTCCTGCCCTAAAATATTCAACAAACTCACAAAACAATATGTTACAAAAAGAAAAAAAAAGGATAGAATTAGAAATACAAACAAATGGGTTAGTTTATTTATTTATTTATTTTGGGTTATTGCAGATAAACTATTATCTTCCATTACACTCTTCTTCCATGGTAAAAAGTGAAACAAATCAAGTACAAATGTGTTCGTACCCATCTCTTTTCCTTTCCCATTTCAAGAATATGAGTTTATTTTCAACCCTTGCACTTTCTCTCTTAATTTCATTGTTCTTTGCTAACCAATTCACTACCGTCGAAGGTTCATTCATCCAAAACCTAGATATTATCGTCAAGAGAACAAATGCTCTAATATCTAAAAATCAGCTCACTTTTTACTGCAAATCTGGCGATGATGACTTGGGAGTCCACAGGCTTACACCATGGGCCAGCTATGACTTCAGTTTTCGTCCAAACTTATGGGGCACGACATTGTTTTACTGTTCCTTCCAATGGCCTTGCTCGTTTCATTACTTTGATGTCTACATAGATAAGAGAGATAGAGATAATTATGAAAGTATTCTATGTTTGTGGCATATGAGTGAGGAAAATGTCTGTATGTTCAACTATCAAACCGATAATTATGATATTTGCTACAACTAGTCAGGTAAAAAATCCATATATACATAAAATTGAAAGTTTGATATTAATATTGAAATAAATAAATGTTTTTTAATATGTTGTTTATGTGGGTACTTTTTTTTTGTTTTTTTTTAAAGCTTGATATGATTAGTACAAGTGAAATATAAATGATGTTAATAACCTATCGACATAAATTATAATATGATTAGTACAAGGATTGATTATCAAAATAACTATATGAGATGCTACATTTCATTACAAGGATTTTGACCTAGAGTAAAGGTAAGGTAGAGCCTTAGACTTGGCGTAGAGTAGAGGCAAATCGGTTAGAGTTGTTATTGAACAAAGTTTAGTTTCTATATAAGTATTACTGACAAACCTTGTCAAAGTCTAATGAAGCCACAAAGTCAGATAAAAAAAAAGGTTTTTCATGATTGTGTCAAAATCGTGACGTTGTATGGTTGAAAATGTACGACTATGACAATATTAAAAAATGCTAACACAATGTACAGGGAGGTCCATCGAATGGAGTTCAGAACCAATTGTTATTAGAAGACAGACACGTTGTAATAGCCCCATTTATTTAAGTTCCCAACTCTAGGAGAAATTAATGGAAAACGTTGGGGTTATATAAGGAAATGATAATACAAATATATGATATAAAAGACACTTTACATTATGTCATAAATGATAAGGTAATAATATATACATTTTCATTTAGAAATGACATATTAGAGGAGGGAAATACGGACTTACCATAATAAGGCATTTCGCAACTCGATCATAGATGGTAAATAACAATTTAAAGGTTCATTATTTTTTAAAACAAATTGAAGAACAAGAGTTTCCAAAATTTCTAATTCATTTTGAATTAGAAAGAACAATAAACGGGTTTTCAAATAATTATAAAATTGTTCCGTCATTTAATAAAAAAAACAATAACTATTTCAAATGAACCTTATTTAGCTGATCTAGATCTCTTGTTAGTCGTTTGGTTTAATGTTTTGTTTATGATGCTTATGAATCAACTAATTATGTTTGGTGTAGTATGGAAAATGTTATAAGAAAGAGGGGACCTCACATATTCTTGATATGTAGATGTTCGACATAGAGACTAGTAAAGAGTTAATCAATTCATCTTAGGATCATGTCCCAAACTCGGATTGATAAATCCGATTTGAGTTGCCAAGTGATGAAATATGATGTAACACCCCAAAAAATAAAGGAAATTAGTTCCAATAAAAACAAGCGGCCAATGTAAGATCCAAAGAATTCAACGAAAGAAATTAATAGGATTAAGTAAGGACAAGAGTCTTAAACAAGTCATTTCTATACGGTTAGAAGGAATTTTAAGAATTTAAGGCTTTTGGACAAAGATTGGAAAGGAAAAAGTAGGTGAAAAGGGCAAAAAGGTCATTTTTTCAATTACCAATCTTTTTCAATTTTTAATTCCTAATCTCAAAGGAATTTCAAGATGGTCGAGCGAAAAAATGACCAGCAACATCAAGGGATGAAGGATTTTATGAAAAATTATGGATTTTTTTGAGAAAAATAATAATAAAATATTCTGAATGTCACAAATTACGAAAATACTCCTGATGTTCTGCTTAATTACAAAACTGCAATTAAAGAAAACTGGCACTAGGATTTGGTTCCTGAACCATTCAACAGAAGAAAATCAATCTTATATTAACATCCAACCGTTGGATTGAGCTGCAATTTGGATATGTTTAACAAGAGTCAAGGTTATGTAGATCCAACGGTTAAAGGTGAAAACAAATGTCGGTAGCACCTTCATCGTTGTAGATATTTATGACAGAAATTTTAGAATTGCTTAAAATAAAAAACGAGAAAATTTACCACAATTCTGGAACAATCAATGGCGGTGCAAGCTTGATCTATAAATACGAAGTTATGGGTAATGGTTTTGGACAAGAATCGAGTGATGAAGATTTCTAAAATTTGAGTTTGAAGCTTTTAGATTATGAGTTTTTCTTCCTCAGATTTCATATAAATTCGAGGGCTGTGGTTAATGATTTTCCATCCTACCAACTCCTAAACATTCCATATGGGATTTCCAACAAGTTTCGTGAAGGAATCGGCTCTAGAATCGGCTGCCCCAAATAAAGGCGAGAAACATGTTTTCCGGTGAACTTTGGAAGGTTATAACTCGAGCTACAGACCACGACAAGGTATGAAATTGGTCCTTACTTCTTCCTTGAAACTTCATCTAAACGTTTCATGAAGAAATTTAGCCAATTGGAGGTGTATACAGAGCGGTAAAAAGGAAAAATCAGAGGGGTATGATAAGGAAAAATCATGATTTTTCCAGCAACAAATAAAGAAGATGAAGTCCAAACTCAAAGGTCAAACTTTGACCAATAAAATTCAAAGGTGGCCATTTGTTGACCTTTCTATACGTTTTGATCAATTTGGACTTCCTTAGACCGATTTTCATGAATTTCTTTATGGTTCCTGAAACTAGACTCAAAGATCAATCTAGTAAAGAGAATTTGGAATAATTTGGATACCGGAAGCTCAAGAACGAAAGTCTCGAACACAGATGACGAGGTAAGTAGTCACCTTGAACTTTTCTTAAGAAATACTTGTTGGAATTTCTTGGATTTCAACATGAACCCTAAACCAAGTATGAATTAAGGATATAAAAAAGAAAACTCAAAGAACCACAAATTAAAGTCCAGAACCGATCAAATTTCTCAGGATTTAAGTAACATTAAAAAGTGGATGAATCTTCAACCGAGACATGTACCGAAGCAAGAACGTGTTATGAATTTTTTGATATTCCCCACACCAATCAGACTGGACACACTTGATTTTAGTATCCAGGAGGCGCTCAACATGAGCTTGGAACTGCAAAAGTATACAAGGAGCTTTTCTACGATCATGCATCAAATAGATCCACGAAAATGTACTGAAATCATCAATGAAGTTGATATAATATTTGAAGCCCCCAATAGATGAAGGTGTAGGACCCAAAACATCTGAAAAAATCAGCTCTAAAGGTGACGAAGACCTATGAAAAGGACTAGTGTATGGTAACCGATGACTTTTTGCTAACTGACACGCATTACAAACTGGCAAATATGCCGCACTAGCACACAAATTATTATTGAGACGCAAAACTAACTTTACTACTTGAGATGAAGGATGTCCAAGACGTGCATACCATTGGGCGTGAGTAGTAGATCTGCTCACTAAGGCGTGCTTGAGATCATCGACATCAGATGACTTAATACGATAGAGACCAGACCCACACCCCCCGTCCAGAAGAGTGTTCCTCGACCATCGATCCTTAATAGAAAAATGCCAAGGACGGTATTCAAAGAATACGTCATTATCCCGTCAAGAAGATGTTTGGAAATTTCAGGCACATACAAAATATTACGCAATGCAAGAAGACATGCAGCAATATTAATTGAAGAATGACCAGTATGCAGAATACGCAAACCTGCTCCATTGCCGACTTGAACTTTTTCACCTCCATTATAGCGTTCACGCACAGCGAGATGATCCAGGTCACTCGTGATATGATCTGTGGCGTCTGTGTCGCTGTACTAATATTGATAAATCCTGTAAGAGAAAGTAGCCACCAGTACTACAGAAGGAGGTTCATCTTGATACGACTCATCCATCCTATGCCAGCAGCGAACGACAGTATGCCCCACTTTGTCGCAAATCTGGCAGGAAGGACGAGCAGAAGGGTCATGACGATCATCTGTAGGACGAGAAGGTGCGCCACCTCAAGAACGACCACGACCACGATCATGTAGTTGGCAAGCTTCAAACGCAACTAGATGTGCAAACACATCATCAAGCGTGAGGGCTTCACTCTTGGTAGTCATCGAGGTGACGAAGGGATCATAGTTAGGGCCAAGACCAGCGAGGAGATACGCGATCACGTCATCATCCCGCAAGGCAAAGCCGCCGCCGGCAAGCTCAGTGGCTCGCTCTTTGTTACAGCAGACAGATAGAGTTTCTTGGATGTGGTGAGCTCAACACAAATTTGGAATTTTGCGAGCACGAGTTGATGACAAAAACATCCGTTGCAGGGTATCGCACGCCTCCTTGGACGTAGTAGCGGCAACCACATCGCGAAGAATCTCCTCATACATGGAGGAGAGAAGGCCGCTAAGGACCTGTTGATCCTGATCATACCACCGATCATAGGCTGGATTAGAGACAGGTCAGCACCAGCAGCGGTTGAGGAAGGCACCTGCTTGGCAGGTGAGGCAATGGTGCCATCGAGGTAGCCCATAAGCTTCGTACTACGTAGGTAGAGGAGGAGCTGGGCATGCCATATGATATAGTTATTTTTGGTGAGACGTATTGTCACAGCATGGTGGAGAGGGACTGGGCCAAAGGTCGACGCCATGGTAGATGAGATCGTATTGGAGATGGTGGATAGGGAGGAGGAAGAAGATGTGATAGACATTGTTAATGAATAAACCTTTGCTATGATACCATTTTAGGTTGAATGACACTGTGACCTATATGGGTCACGATTTCATGTATTTATAGATGTGTACAATGAGGATTACATGTTGGGCCTTGATCTATGTAGCAAACAAGAAAATGAGTAGATTCTCCTTGATCCAATGTAACAAACTAGGAAATCAATAGATCATCTTACTATGTATAAATATGATATATTCTACGTTTAACATACGGTAAACCATATTCATGACTCAAACTACACCGCTTGAAGTTTAAGAAGTCTTGGATGTTTGTTTTAGCTACTCCACTTGAAACATATGAAGACTTGGCCATAGTTATTCAAACTATGTTGCTTATTACGTAGAAGTCATAGGCATAGGTTTCCAAACAGCATCCTTTGGAATATATGAAGCCTTGGATGTATGTTTCAGACTACACCGCATGGAACGTAATAAGCCTATGGTGTAGTTTTCAGATTGTATCGCAAGAAATGCACGAAGATACAGGTTAAGAATATGTCACTTGAAACGTATAAAGCCTTGGACGTAGGTTATGACTATGTTGCTTAGAATACATAAATATTTGGACACAGAATAAGAAATAACATTGGACGTAGGTTATGACTATGTTGCCTTGAATACATAAATTCTTGGACACAGAATAAGAAATAAGAACAAGAATCAAGAATAAGACTAAGGACAAGGACAAAAACTAAGAACTAAGGATGAGGACTAGAGCATGGATTAAGATCCAAGTTCTCATAATTAAAAATTGAGAACCTTAGAACTAAGACCCTTAGGCAAGAATAGAGATTAAGAACTCTTATCCCAAAACCAAGGTACTTGAGCAAGATTATGACAAGAACTTAGAACTCTAGAACAGAACTTAAAGGTCATAAGTTCTCAGGTCAAGAACATCACAAGAAAGAGTGTGATATCCTAGTGCACCATAAGGACAAGATTAAGAACCTATAAGTAGGCTACTTATTGAATCTTTGTACCGGACATACCTTAAAGACATGATTAATAGCCTATAAGTAGGCTACTTACTGAGTCTTTGTACTCATTTAAGATTTTTCTTGTTTTTCAATTGACAAGAAGGAGATAAGGGAGGATTGATGCAAATAAGAGCAGGTGCCATACATACAAAGTCAAACCTTGTATTAATGGCTTAAAATATATTTGATGTTTTCAAGATAATCATGACTCGAGTCAAAAGAATTGAATCGTGATATCATAGAATTGCTCTTAGTAAAGAATGCTTAACCATGTAGTCCTATGATTGAGCTACCGTAAAAGAAGGTGCACCTTGGTTGTGTAGGTAGTGACTTTCAAGTCTTTTAAATATTTCTTGGTAATCTTATTCTCACGATCGCTCTTATTCTTATTTGGATGTGATCTCAGATTATTCATGTACCCCTCTTTTACTTAGGGATAACTCGTATTCACTTAGTATTGTTGTTTCATAATTTTTTTTTCCAACAAAACTTTATAATTGGGAAGGGAAAAAAAAATGAAATCTAAGATAAATGGACAATAATATTACTTTAACCTTTTTTTATTATATAGGTAAATATATTTTTATTCTATTCATTGTAATAATATATATATTACATGAATTTTTGTCTTACTCATTTGATTTTTCACAAAAACTTTTTCTCACCTTTTATTTTATTTTAATCAAACCAAGATGTATTTTGTGTTTTACTTCCACATTATTCTGACCAACAAAATGTTAGTTAATAGATAAGAAACGTTAAAAAAAGGAAAATAAAATTTAACAAATGTGTAATAAAGGTTTTAAGGTAAAAAGTATACATAGTTGAAGAACAATGCCACCAAATTTTTTATTTTTCTACTTAGTTGTTGAATATAGAAATCTCACTTTTGACTCACTCCATTCACAATGGACATGGAATATTTCTTTTGCATAATTCTGTTTATTCTTTAATGGGAGTCCAAAATCAACTAATTATATTACAACATAGCAATATGACATAACACAACATAGCATAACACGACGCGACATACAATAGTATAGTACAACATGGTACAACTTAGCATAACACGACATAACAATCATAATTATGAAACGTGCAGGGGCCACGGAGCACGCGTCATCATACATAATATAATTCGTCCAACCAAACAAACAGTAGAGTCATTTACTTGATTTGCCTAAATTAGAGTTATTGATTATTCTTACTACTAGTCTACTCCTAAAGGTCCAATTCAACCTTAGATCCATAATCTTCATGATCTCAGTAAAAAAAAAGTGCAAAGACGTCTAGGTCATATCCTCTAAACCTTGCTAATAATCATAGAGAATAATCATTCTCAATAAAGGGTTGTTTTCTTTAACTTCCTTTACAACATTAGGGGGACTTAATAGAACCTTTCTTACAATTTATTACAACATTAGGGGGACTTAATAGAACCTTTCTTACAATTTGTTACTTCATAACATGTAATTCGTTATGCATATGGGTCCTCTGAGTTACTGGAAGAAGTTTTGAGTAAGCAATATGAAACCTTATTTAAGTTAAGATATTTCGAAAATTATGACATCGTTAAAAAAAGGTCCATCACGAACCTACTTGAGGTCGGTCATATCTCATTAGAAAAAAATTCATTTTGCCCAAACACTCTTCAACCAACTTCTTCCATTCTTATTTCCAAAGTGTTATGTACAATTTATCTGTAAGAGCTAGAATGCACTTATTTCCAAAAGAGAGATAACATGCTTCTCAAGTTAACTACATAGGGTAGCTTTGCCAGTTTCAATTATCGTTCTCTGAATCAAAGGATTTGCTTCCTACACTTTCCTTCCACCAAATTCCCCAATAAGTCAATTTTTAACTTCTAATACTTATTTATTTTTTTGATCAAAGAAGAATTTTTGCGCATATTAGGCCCATATGCGCATATGTAGGCGCTTGTTATATCTGCGCATGCGACCCCCCTTTAGGCATATGTAGGCACGCTTGGCCAATGAGTGATACTTCGTTTTTCTATTCGTTTGACCTCTATTTGTCAGTTTTTTTCTCGATTTCGATATTGACCTTATTTTAATGTGAATTATGTGCAATGAGAGGGGTTTTAGAAAGTTTTAGCACATTTTGTGCGGAAAAGCGAGCTTAGCAGGATCACTATGTTGTAAATCCATACTAGGATTGGTCGTCGGATCATGTAGGTTTAAATAGTAGCTGGCGGCCACAGGGGTTGCCCCCCATACTATGGTGACTTTATGGTCCTATGCTCAAAGAGCATTAGACTAGGTTCGAAACTCCTCAACCTCAAAGAAAAATCCTTAGGACACATACTATGTCAAAGATGTGATGAAAGCCTGGGGATAGGTTTCTTACCGAGTATTTTTATATTCACCTCTTTCAACATTTTATTTTTTAGGTGAATAATGCCACTTGTGGAGATGTGGGACTGCTTGAGAGCTTGATATCACGATCATACATTTTCAACCGTTCGGCGTCTTGATCTTGACACGCTCATGACAAACCCCAAGGGAAACTTAAGCCTCATTCACATTTTTCGCTCAATTTTGTGTCTTCTTTAAACGTTAGGTGAGGTTCGCCTTCGTAGGACATGCTACAATAAATATGTTACTATATGCACGACGTGACTAATGCGTGTGCAAAATATTCATTTAAATTATTTCATAAAAGGTGTCATTGTCTCAAACGTTCGTAAAATAATCTTTAAAACAATAATGCAAAAAATAAATCATGTGAAGTTTAGAAAAAATAAAGAAAAATAAAAACATTTCTTTAAACTAACCTAACCTAACGGCTACAAAATAAACAAAAATTGTGACTACCGTGCCTCTAGTTTCATGGCCTTCATCGCAACAACATTGCCATCCTTACGTTGGTGCCTTACCTTTACCTAAAAAATAAGAGTAGTATATGGTTTGAATATTTTAAGAAATAAGTAATAAGTACCGCACATTTGATGTCGAAAAATAAAAACACATGTGACATGATGGGACATATAATTTAAAACACAACATGGCATGACCTTAGGTAGCTTTCCCGTCCGAGAAATGTTCGATGTATAGTACTCTCCTACACACGATCCAACCACGAGCACATGGACTCACCAGGACTCATGTACCCCTAGGCTTCTTTCATGGACTCACGAATCTCTGAATTACGCAGATATAGTTCCTATCAAATCTTTCATACATAACATAACTTATATAACATGGTCTATGGAGGTTTACACATTATAGATTATCATCATGATAACGTATTATTACAACATAGTATAGTCACACTATAGTATAGCCTATAAACATGACATAACACAATATTGGATAGCACAACAATCATTATTATGACACGTGCAAGGGTAACCAGAATGTGTCATAATACATAATACAATTCATCCAACCAATAAAATATTAAAGTCACTTACTTTTGTAGGTTAAAAAAAGGTTGTTAGTTTATCTTTGGAGGTATTCCAAATTCGTCCCTTGAAATCGAGTCAACCTATGTGAACTTTGGATAAAAGATTAAAACAAATTAAACAAATTTATCTACATAATGTTCACGAGTAAACCTCTAATTAGCTTACTATACTTTAATCTGGCGTTCATACTCATCTTAAATGCTATTAAAAGTGCAAAAGAACGCTATAGAAGGTTAAAAATTTGTAGGAAAGGGTTCAAAGTAGTGAAACGGATTGAAAATTTGTAAACCAAGCCGTTCACGTCGTTTGAGCCACTACTGTACTGAGCTGAGCCGAGCCTTGAAGTGGATGCTCGAAAGGGACACGGGTTGGGCATGGCGCGCAGGTAAGGACATGTATCACAGGGTAAGGATATGCACAAATCTTGCAGTCTAGGTCGGACAACTATCGAGTCAAGTGCTTAGGTCGTTAGGCTACTGTGCTAAGGAACAAGCGTTTTGCTCTAAGTGCCTACTGTGCCGAAGGATGTGCTCATTTGCATGGGCTGGATCGACAGGTAATGAAGATTCCTAGGCTACGACATTTGTATGGGCTGACTGGGTTGGTTTTTGGTTGTTGCACCAATGGGCCACGACTGCATTGGTTTGCAGTTCACCGAGGCTGAAGGTTTGATTTTGGCTTAGATTTCGAGCCTCAAGCTTTGACATGAATAGATTTTGACTGTTATAGATCTTCTCCTATTTTTATGAGTTAAAATATGTGGGGTGAAATGTTTGAACATTCCACCCCACCTTTTAAATTTTGATTTTGTTTTGATTCTGTCATTCTTATTAATCATATCTATTTTTCTTCTTGTGTAATGTGAATAAAAAATTGAAAAATATCTTTAAAAGAACCATTTATATCTCTACCTTAAATCTGCTGATAATGTTAACTAAGGAGAAAGTATAAAAATGCAACCGTCTAGTTTGTGTTTAACACAACTTTGTTTTTCCATCTCCACAAAAAATAGCAAATGAAAAAGAATTGATATTTATAACTATGCAATTGATATCCAACCTCAAAACATTAATAGCAATTAAGTTTTTGGGTGGATATTAACCTTAAATCAACTTTCCAAATAGCAGCTTGTTCAACACAAGTTTTTTTTTTTTTTTTTTTTTTTTTTTTTTTTTTTTTTTTTTTGCAATATAATGAACCAAAATCCAAATGATTAAGCATCACCAAAAGAGATTTAAGTATCTAAAAAAAATGAAGACTCTAACCAGCTTCGATTTTATCTTATTGTTTGCTTTGGAATCAATCATTAGTATTAACAAATGTTTTGCATGATCCAACAGACAAGGTGTAGGGAAAAAAGGGCAAGTACCAGAAAGCAAATGGCAAGTGACTATTTACAATTATCAAACAAATTCAGTTTTAAAAGCTCATTACAAGTCAAAAGATGACGATTTGAATGAACACATTTTGGACAAACAAGCTGAATTCAATTGAAGTTTCAAAATGAACTTTTTGCGTACGACTTTGTTTTAGTGCAATTTTAATAGTTTGAATGGACATGCTTCATTTGAGGTATTTTGGAACTCGGATTGGCTTTCTGAAAGATGCGACTTTAAAAACTGCATTTGGACAACTTTTGATGATGGTTTTTACTTAAAAAATATTCCTTCTCGGAAGTTTGAATTGATACACCGTTGAAAAATGAATTGATACACGGTTGTAACAACCCATGTCCAAGCTTCGAAATCATGATTTGGCACTTAATGGCCCTAATATACCCCTGAGAATATTGTCAGGTTATTTACTCCTCGCTTCTAAGAGTGAAAACTATCACCACAAACCAACATGAGTCCTTCCGGCATGTCTTTTCCTTACTCACATGTTTGCTACGAAAATTCTCAAGAGGTCTCCCAACATAAAATTGCTCCAAGAAAAGCACATTTAATCTCGAAGTTCTTATTATTAAACCACCAAAAAGGAAAGTGCATCTTGTTGATATAGGTTGTAAGTTTCAATTCTTTTTAAGCATTTCTTAGTCATCTATACTTTGGATCACTTTCATTCGGATAGAATCTTGGTTTATTCATGTACTCTCTTTAACTCGAGTATCACTCTACTCCTTTCAGGATTAAAGAATATTTGAGGTTTTAAACTTGAAAGGTAACAATTTAGGACAAAAATAAAATATGTATAATAATTGGAAATGGTAAGGTTAAGATCATAAAACGGATATATGCAAAGAACTCAGGTCAATTTTCCTTAAAAAAGACGAGGGTCAATTGCAACTTTCTAATATGAAACAAACCAACTATAACATCATCTGTTCCTAAAAGATATTATTAAAGATTATTTGTTATACTCATAAAGAAAGAAAATAATAATTCCAATATTAAAGAGAAATGCCAAAGTAATTCAAATATTAAGACACTTTGGATGATGAAAGTTTCTTCTAGACGTGTATGATGTATGAACAAAAAAAAAATAATAATAATAATAAAGTCTAATTTGATTTATTCGAGTCCGTCCAAAAATACTTCCAACCCAAAGTGGATATGCCCCAAATTAACGTTGCGAGTCAAGTGAATTTGCTCGATGATTGTAGGCCATACGAGAAAAGTTATAGCCAGACCAGTTGTGAACCTGCAAACGGAGAGGGTGGATTCAAATGATATGCAACAATGCATTACGTACACCACACTGATAGATATGAACGTCAAGAGGTAGCTTGATTGATAACGTTTCCATTTCACATTTTATTTTCATTCAAGGTGGAAAGGAGGAAGATAATAATTATATGGTGCATTATCCCAAGGATCAAATTCATTCAACGACTTAGGGAAAAAGAACATCCATTGCAGCTCGACTTCATCAAAATGAAAATAAAAACAGATCACAAGTGATCAAATAAATACGGCAATGGATGACAACACACCTCTCAACTGAAAAACTGCAAGAAATCTTGTTTCAAATCAAACCGTAGGAGTAGATTCTTAGAGAAAAGCAAGAATTTAATGAAACTATAATATTGAAACCATAATGCAAGCAAATACTACAAAGTTTAGAAGTTTTAGCTAACAATTAAGAGACAAGGATGTAACTTGGAAAGAGAACTTAGAGGGCAATGATGAAGAAAATAGGGAAATTGCTGCTCTTAAACATCACACCTCGAGAAACGGATTTTCCTTGGTAAGGATAGAACAAAGAGAAGTATCCTGCAATTGAAGAAGCTAGAAGAAATGCAACGGAAAGATTTGGAAGTAGGACATCATGCATGTTGCCCACGTATTGTAGTTGTTGTTGTTGAGTTTCTTGATTCCACCTACGATTTTGAAGTCACCCATCGTGTTGGCAATACCTCAGTAATACCAACCAAGTCTTTTCAACACAAAACTTGTAGAGTCACGGACTAGTCACGACACAATGACACTCACTAATAATCTGAAAAAATCGTTTATGATGTAGAATATCAGACAGAGCAACAACCACAGAGCATACTAACAATTCCAAGAGATTAGACAACCTACACTAACCTCGCTCTGATACCAAATTTTTTAGCACAACTCTTTGTGAGAAACACTCGCACTCTTTATTAAGACCAATCGAGAAGAGAATACAAGAAAATTTGTAGAATACTACTCTTTGTATTGATTGGGATTAAAACCTAGGTAGGGTGGAGAAGTATTTATACTAGAGCCTACGCAATCTACTCCTAACAAATCTAAATCTTTTTCCTAAAATATCTATATCATATTCCTAAAATCTGTAGGTATCTTTATTCTAAATTATCTACTCAGATAAATATACAATGGGCTCGTACAATTATTGGGCTTAACTCTATTGGACTGGTGATGATATTTTAACAGAAACTTCCTCGTTGATTTTCTTGTTTCTCTCTTATTTACGACAACCGTGAAACTCTGCATAATTTTTTTTTAACTAGTTCAAAATTACCAACACCCATTTGAATGATATCAAAATCTCGCTGAATTTTCAACAACAAAAGTAACCAAAAAAATAGTTTTTTGTGAAATTAATAATTTACTTATTACTCGCTACTTGTGATAGTGTATACTTGCACCTTTTCTTGTGAATTTTACACAAATTATTATATACATTCACTAGTGATCAAGCACCCAGACAATGCCAAGTCTTGGATGCTGGTTTTAGCTACTCCACTTGAAACTTATGAAGCCTTGGCCATAGTTATTCAAACTATGTTGCTTATTACGTACAAGTCATGTGCATAGGTTTCCAAACAGTATTCGTTTGAATATATGAAGCCTTGGATATATGTTTCAGACTACACCGCATGGAACGTAATAAGCCTATGGTGTTGTTTTCAAATTGTAGCGCAAGGAATGCACGAAGATATAGGTTAAGACTATGTCACTTGAAACGTATAAAGCATTAGACGTAGGTTAAGACTATGTTGCTTGGAATACATAAATTCTTGGAAACATGTTATCAGGTTCATGTCTTGTATTGTAAAACCTAGAAGGATTGTCTTTGGAAACAAAATGACAAGGATTGTCCTGCTCACCCCGGAGTGCGCAACGTCCAGTCGGGTCCTCGGTCGCTGATCGATCGACTGCTATAGCACCGACTGTTCCCCTCGCAACGGTTTGTATGATTGTCTCCTCAGCTGTGGATCCTGCACCTACTACTCAATCGTATGGTACCCGATTGAAGCACAATATCAAGCAACCCAAAGTGCGTACAGATGGAAGAGTAACATATTCTATGGTTTGGTATTCTACCTCTGAACCTACTTCACATATTACTGCTATGGATGATGAATGTCAGGGAGTTTTATAAAAAAAGACATGACACTTAGTTCCTCCTTGGGCTAGTCTTAATGTTATTGATTGCAAATGGGTTTTCAAACTCAAGAAAATGTCAGATGGCTCTATTGATCGCTACAAAGAATGCCTGATTGCTAAAGGGTTTAAACAGTAGTATGACGTCGAATATGATGATACCTTCAGTCTAGTTGTTAAGCCCACTACCACTTGGCTCTTATTATCTCTTGTTGTTTCTCGTGGTTGGAGTATTCGACAGATTGATATCCAGAATGCTTTTCTTCATGACCTTCTTAATGAAGATGTTTATATGAAGCAGTACCCTAGATTTGTGGATTCTCAACATCCTGGTTATCTCTGCAAGCTGGATAAGTCGCTTTATGACATCAAACAAGCTCCGCGTGCCTAGTTTTCTTGCCTTAGCTCCAAACTATTACAGGTGGGTTTTACTCTTTCAAAGGTTGATGTCTCTCTTTTCATTTTTAATAAGATGGGCATTCAGATGTATATCCTCATATATGTTGATGACATTATTATCATCAGCCCATCTTCTATGGCTACTAAGAAACTTCTTACATAGCTTCGAGATGATTTTTCTGTCAAGGATCTTGGCACATTGAGTTCTTTTCTTAGGATTGAGGTCCGTCATACTTTCAATGGACTTGTTCTGACACAACATAAATACATTGAAGATTTATTGTCCAGAACAATTATGATCACCTCCAAAGGTGTGCCCACACCTATGCTTCCTAGTTAGAAGTTGTTATTCGATGGTGGTGAAAAGCTCTCGCTTGAGGATAATACTCGCTATCGGAGTGCCGTTGGTGCTCTCCAATATTTGTCTCTAACAAGTCTTGATATCTTCTTCTGTGTCAACAAAGTCTACCAGTTCATGTCCTCCCCGACTTCTGTACATTGGGCGATGATCAAACGAATTCTCCATTATCTACATGACACTATTGATATGGGCTTGTGTTTTACAAAGTTCAGCACTGATTTTCTTAGTCCCTTCTCGGATGCTGATTTGGTCGGGAATCCTGATGACCATCGAAGCACTAGAGGCTATGCGATCTTCTTTCGTGGCAATCTTATCTCCTAGAATTCAAGAATACAATCGATAGTTTCTCGTTCTAGTACGGAGGCCAAATACAAGGCGGTTGCTGATCCCACTGCCGAATTAATCGGGATCCAAGTCCTCTTGTGTGAGCTTGAGTTTTCGCAAGTGCGAGCGCCTAGCTTGTGGTCTGACAACATTGGTGCCACCTATTTGTCTGCCAATCCAATGTTTCATCGACGGACGAAGCATGTTGAGGTCTATTATCACTTCGTTTCTGAACGAGTATCTGTTAAAATATCATCACTAGCCCAATAAGAGTCAAGCCCAATAGTTGTACGAGCCTAAGCCCATTGTATGTTTATCTTGGTAGATATTTTAGAATAAAGATATCTAGAGATTTTAGGAAAGAGATCTAGATATTTTAGGAAAGAGATCTAGATATTTTAAGAAAAATCTTTAGATTTGTTACGAGTAGATTGCGTAGGCCCTAGTATAAATACCCCTCTACCCTCCCTAGGTTTTCATCACAAGAAATCTCAAGCAATACAAAGTAGTAGTATTCTACAAAGTGTCTTGTAATCTCTTCTCGATTGGTGTTAATAAAGAGTGCGAGTGTTTCCCACAGAGAGTTGAGTTCAATAATCTGGTATCAGAGCGAAGTTAGTGTAGGTTGTTTTATCTCTTGAAATTCTTAGTATGCTCTGTGGCTACAGCTCTGTCTGATCTTCCACATCAGAAACAATTTCTTGAGCTTATTAGTAAGTGAGTTTCTTTGTGTCGTGAGTAGTCTGTTACTCTACAAGTCTTGTGTCGAAAAGACTTGTTTGGTATTACTGAGGTATTGTCAACACGATGGGTAACTTCCAAATCGTAGAAGGAATAAAGAAACTCAACAACAACAACTACAACACGTGGGCAACATGCTTGATGTCCTATTTACAAGGACAAGATCTTTGGGAGATCGTTTGTGGGAGTGAAACTACGCCGCCAGAGGATGATTCTAACGGTGCCTTGCGCAAATGGAGAATCAAAGCAGGAAAAGCAATGTTCGCCTTGAAGACCACAATCGAAATAGAGATGTTAGAACATATTTGGGATGATAAGACACCAAAAGAAGCATGGGACACGTTTGTGCTGTTGTTCTCAAAGAAGAACGATATGAGGCTACAACTTCTAAAGAATGAGTTGTTGTCAATTTTACAACATGACATGACGATTGCTCAGTACTTCCACAAGGTCAAGTCGATCTGTCGAGAGATTACTGAACTAAACCCGAAGTCCGCCATTGTAGAATCTCGAATGAAGAGGATTATAATCCATGGATTGCCACCAGAATATAGAAGTTTTATTATTGTTATACAAGGATGGCCCACTCAACCATCACTTGTAGAGTTTGAAAATTTGCTAGCCAGCCAAGAAGCTATGGCTAAACAAATGGGAGGCATCCCATTGAAGTGTGAAGAAGAAGCACTCTACAGAAGTAAAAGTTGGAGTAATAATAAGTCATCTACCAAACGTGAATACAAAAACGGTGACAAAAGAAGAAGCCATCAAATATCATAACTAGCCCAATAAGAGTCAAGCCCAATAGTTGTACGAGCCTAAGCCCATTGTATGTTTATCTTGGTAGATATTTTAGAATAAAGATATCTAGAGATTTTAGGAAAGAGATCTATATATTTTAGGAAAAAGATTTAGATTTGTTACGAGTAGATTGCGTAGGCTCTAGTATAAATACCCTCCACCCTACCTAGGTTTTCATCCCAAAAAATCCCAAGCAATACAAAGTAGTAGTATTCTACAAAGTGTCTTCTAATCTCTTCTCGATTGGTGTTAATTAAGAGTGCGAGTGTTTCCCACGGATTGTTGTTTTCAACAGTATCGACTCGTCAGCTTGATGTGCGGCTCATATCTTTCAACGATCAACTCGCCGATATCATAACAAAGCCACTGTCAGCTCCTTCTTTTAGCAGTTTTCGGTGCAATTTGAACTTAGTAGTCCATCATTCAGATTGAGGGGGGGTGTTAAACGTAGAAGAGGTTATATCCATACATAGTAGAAGAATCCTCTATTCTTGGTGTTGCATCTCCTCATTTCCTGGTTTGTTACCGTGGATCAAGGCCCACCATGTAATCCTCATTATGCACATCTATATATATATATATATGAGGTCGTGACCCATATAGGTCACAACGCCATTCAACCTAACAAAATGCATTTCGAATCAAACCCATATTTTTGTTCATTTCATTTAAATAAATTTTGAAAAAAGAAAAACAAATGGCTTGTTTTATTTATTTATTTATTTGTTTGTTTGATTTCGTTCTTCCATTTATGTGCTTGCTTTTGAACATAAGTTTTTTTGATGGTTCATAAAGTACTATAATTTAAGTGAAGAAATTTAGGGTTCTTGAGAAATGGGAAGATGCTCCCAATAACCTAGTGACCAAAAGAGAGCGTCCAATTCTCAGGCAATTAGACAACATTTCAGTCTTTCCTTCCTTCCTTCCTTCCCAAACACTTCTAACTTTTCTTATTTCGATTCTTTAAAGGTTTAGATTGAGAAAATATATGTATATTTTCGTTCAATTACACATTTGATATCAATAATTTGTGCAAAAATTTTGTTTTGATTCTTGTCTTTTTTTAAGTTTCAATTTAGTCTCTATAGTTTGAATTTAGTCTCTATAGTTTGAATTTAGTACTTGTCATTTCAAAAGTGCTAGTGTAACTCCACCGCTAATAGATATTGTCCCCTTTGGCTCGTTATGTATCGTTGTTAGCCTCACAGTTTAAAACGCGTTTGCTAGGGAGAGGTTTCCACATCCTTATAAGAAATGTTTCGTTCTCCTCTCCAACCGACGTGGGATCTCACAATCCATGCCCTTTAGAGCCCAAACGTCCTCGCTGGCACATCGCCCGGTCTCTGGCTCTTATACCATTTATAATAGCTCAAGCAAATCGCTAGTAGATATTGTCTACTTTTGTCCATTACGTATTGCCATCGACCACACGGTTACAAAACACATATTCTAGAGAGAGTTTTCCACACCCTTATAACGAGTGTTTCGTTCTTCTCTCCAACCGATCTGAGATCTCTTAACTAGTTTAGTCTCTATGATTTCATCAAACTTCATAATTGGCCTGCACGTGAGATTCTTTAGCTTAATTTTGTTCAAGTGTGAAGTATTTTCACAACATTTGAAGTTTAAGAACACAAATTTGACTTGAATTTATCTGAACAATCCTGTTCATGGGATATCTGAAACAAGTAATTAATGATGAATATGTTTGAACATCTATTGGAAATGTCTCACGATCGAAATATGTCGAAACAAATAAAAGAAGCAGGGAAAATAACTTGGGGGGAGAGAGAACTTTTGAATAAGGAAACTTAAGCACTTAGCTTTTCAATTTTCTTTGTAATTGTTAAAATAGCATACATCTCATGAGTATTTACAGTGGTGAAAAGACAACTGATCTCCTAAACTTTCTCCTCAAGTTAAGCAACTACTAAAAATTCTTACTAATTAGAAACTAACAATTTCCCTAAACATATTCAATCAAATAACCTCCAAAAAATTATCCTAAATTTGCTCTAGGTTAATAACTTCTTTTGCTAAGTCAAGCTTGTTAATTCACATTCTCCTGTGTAAGCTTGACTTTGTTCGAGATTTTTTACTTTGAGCAACGCCCCCATGTCTGTAACTTTAACCCATGCAATGGTCTTGGTGAGAATGCCTGCACGTTGCTCTCTAGTTTTGACTTTGCTTGGTCCCTGGTCAAATCTGTCTTTTCGGAAGAACCTTTAATTTTGCAACATGCAATTTGTCTCACTTCTCCCTTATGTGCAAGGAGTTCTTCATCTTGTAGTGTACTCCTTTGTCTTTCAGCCTTCTTTTTAGACACGCCTCTAGCCTTCTTTGGTTTAGAGGACAAGTTTATTTCCCATTTTTCTTATGCCCTGTTGGTCTTCCTCTAGGCCTCCTTTGTTGAGATGATAAGTCTGATGAAACACATCGACTTGTAGGTTGAACTTCGCTGATTGAAGCAGCCTCTAGTTGCTTCTTGGATCTATTTTTTAGTTCCTTTTTCTCTTGACCCATTTGTTCCTTCTTTACTTTCCTGTTGCCAATGCCAATAGATACTTTTGGACGGTGTTGATAGTCTGTCAATAATATCTTATATAGGCGATTTCGGGACCATTTTTCCTTCATCTACAGGGCTCCATTTCGGTCGTATATCTTGAGGAACGGGCTGACTATCTCCACTATTCTACCTTCATCTGTCATTTGACAAAGGCTAATAATGTTTCTCTTGAAACTCAGAATGTAATACACCTTGGTTAATAGACGTTGATCACTATTCTTACACTAGAACAAGATAGATCCTTTACCTTGGATCGGTACAATTGATCCATCACACACATTCACGTTTCCAATGAACTTCTCATCAAGTTCCTTGAACTTTGCTCGATCTCCGGTCATGTTGTTGCTCGCTCCGTTGTCTAGATACCACATGCTGGTCTTCACTTGGTTTTCTCCATCTATTTAGGGGTTCGCCATAACCTTATCTTCATTGAGTATCAAAAGGTTGGACATTTTCTCGGCCAACATCATTGTGGCCTCTTCATCATCCGAGAACATGAGGTTTGTCTTCTCAACATGCTACTTGTTGCGTCACTCTGCAACATAATGTCCATATTTTACACAAGAGTAACACTTCATCATACTCTTGTCCTTCTGAGGGTTGGCATTTTCATGAATTTTTGAGGTATTGTCACGACCTCCTCTGCCACCACGTCCGCTCGTACTTGAAAAAGAAGAGTCATCTGCATCTTTCCTTCTTCTAAGGCCTGTATGGACTTGCTACTTCTTATAAGGCCTATTCGTATGGACAAGAAGGTATGTTCAAGAGTTCAAGTTGATTAGAGCAAGCTTGGAACCTAAAGCAAGTTAAGACCAAAGAAACACCTAAAGGAAACACCTCAAGACTCAAGACTCAAGACCCTTCTAGAACCCTATAAGGAATTCATTATGAATCTATTACCTTCTTGAACAACTCATGCTTGTTATTACGATGGATTCATATGTTTACGAATGCATGTTACAACTTATGGCTCAAGAAATTATGAACCTTAGAAACTTACAAGATTGAGAACCAAGAACATTATCATACAAGCTCTATAACTACCAAAGCAAGAAGAGTGCTAAGTACTACTCAAGGATAAGAAACCAAGGTCCTAAAACTCAGAAACTCAAGAAAAAATCATAAGACCTCCCACGGTACAATAAGTTCTTGGCTCAAAATACGCTGCTTGGAACGTATGAAGTCTTAAGTGTAAGTATTCAAATTCTGCCGCTTGGAATGCATGAAGTCTTGGGCATAGGTATTCATGCAATGACACAGGGCAAGCACTGGGTGTAGGATTTTAAACTACGCTTCTTGGAACACATGAAGCCTTGAGAGTAGGTATTCAGACTATGCTGCTTGGAATGCATGAAGCTTTGGGCATAGGTATAAAGATTGTATCGTAGGGAAAGCCCTGGATGCAGAATTAAACCATCCTTTGGAACATAAAAAGCGTTGGATGTAGGTTTTCAGACTATGTCACTTGAAATGCATGAAGCCTTGGACATAGGTTTTCAGAACATTTCGAAGGGCAAGCCCTGAGGTGCGGGTTAAGATTTTGTCGCTTGGAATGCATGAAGCCTTGGACACAGGATGTTAGGTTCATGTCTGATACCATAAATCTTCGGGAAGTGTCTTGGAGAAAGAACCAAGAACCAAACAAGAACTTAGAAAGTACCAAGAACAAGAGAAAGATCAAGGACTGGAACATGGATCAAGAAGCAAGTTCTAAGGAAAAGAATCGAGTGATGAGGATTCCTAAAATTCAAGTGTGAATCTTTTAGATTATGAGTTTTTCTTCCTCAGTTTTTTTCTAAATTCGAGGGTTGTGGTTAATCATTTTCCATCCTACCAACTCCTACACATTCCATATGGGACTTCAAACAAGTTTCATGAAGAAATTGGACAATGAAAAGCTCTAGAATCGGGGGCCCCAAATAAAGGCGAGAAACATGGTTTATGGCGAACTTTAGAGGGTTATAACTCAAGCTACAGACCACGACAAGGTATGAAATTGGTCCTTACTTCTTCCTTGAAACTTCATCTAAACGTTTCATGAAGAAATTTAGCCTATTAGAGGTGTATATAGAGCGGTAAAATGACAAAATCAAAGGGGTATGATAAGAAAAAATCGTGATTTTTCCAGCACCCAATGAAGAAGATGAAGTTCAAAGTCAAAGGTCAAACTTTGACCAATAAAAGTCAAAGGAAGCCATATGTTGACCTTTCTACACGTTTTGATCAATTTGGACTCCTTTTAGACGAGTTCTCATGAATTTATTTAGGGTTCCTGAAACTAGACTAAAAGATGAATCTAGTAAAGAGAATTTGGAATAATTCGGATACCAGAAGCTCAAGAACGGAAGTCCGAAACACAGATGACAATGTAAGTAGTCACCTTGGACTTTTCTTATGAAATACTTGTTGGAATTGCTTGAATTTTCACATGAACCCTAAACCAAGTATGAATTAAGGATATAAAAAAGAAAAACTCAAAGAACCATGAGTTAAAACCCTGAACCGATCAAATTTCTTTGAATTTAAGTAACATTAAAATAACCAACTAAATGAACTTCGCTGCCTATGAAAATTTAATGCTGAGCATATTATAGCATGTTGAGGTTATATATGAAATTTGGGGATCATTGGAGAAGGATAATTAGGTAAACCATGAAATGGTGCAAAATGACCATAGAGGACCTCCAAATGCTATTAAATTCTGTGTTGACTACACCTTAGCCCTTTGACTTGAGTTTGAGTGGTAGATCTTATTATGGGATATTTGAGGATTGAGGTGAAGTTTGAAAGCCATTGGAAGACGTTAAGTATCAAAACCAAGAATTAGGAGTAAAATGACCAAAATGCCCCTACTCTACTTATGAAAATTCAAGGTCTATACGTGCTCCAAATGACTTGCTACTTCTTCTAAGGCTTATTCCTATGGACAAGAAGGTATGTTCAACGGTTCAAGTTGATTAGAGCAAGCTTGGAACCTAAAGCAAGATAAGACCAAAGAAACACCTCAAGACTCAAGACCCTTCTAGAACCCTCTAAGGAATTCATTATGAATCTATGACCTTCTAGAACAACTCATGCTTGTTATTAGAATGGATTTATATGTTTACGATTGCATGTTACAACTTATGGCTTAATTAATTATGAACCTTAGAAACTTACAAGATTGAGAACCAAGAACAATACCATACAAACTCTACAACTACCAACGAAAGAAGAATGCTAGGTACTACTCAAGGATAAGGGACCAAGGTCCTAAAACTCAGAACCTAAAAAAAAAATTATAAGACCTCCCACGGTACAACATGTTCTAGACTCAAAATACGCTGCTTGAAACGTATGAAGCCTTGAGCGTAAGTATTCATATTATGCCGCTTGGAATGCATGAAGTCTTGGGCATAAGTATTCATGTTGTAACATAGGGTTAGCACTGGGTGCAAGATTTCAGACTACGCTTCTTGGAACGCATGAAGCCTTGAGCGTAGGTATTCAGACTATGCTGCTTGGATAGCATGAAGCCTTGGGCATAGGTATTCAGACTATATCGTACGGCAAACCCTTGATGTAGAATTAGACTACATCCTTTGGAACGTAAGAAGCCTTGGATGTAGGTTTTCAGACTATGTCACTTGAAATGCATGAAGCCTTGGATATAGGTTTTCAGAACATATCGAAGGGCAAGCCCTGAGGTGTGGGTTAAGACTGTGTCGCTTGGAATGCATGAAGCCTTGGACACAGGATGTCAGGTTCATATCTGATACGGTAAATCTTCGGTGCAGTGTCTTGGAGAAAAACCAAGAATCGAACAAGAACTTAGAAAGTACAAAGGACAAGAGAAAGATCAAGGACTACAACATGGATCAAAACCAAGTTTTAAGGACAAGAACCATAGTACTAAAGCCCTTAAAGGATAACCGAGGTTTCAGAGTCCAAGGACCAATATCTTCACGAAAGATCATGATAAAAAGCCCAAGTCAAGAACAGAACTAAGGGGTTTAAAGACTTACAACAAAAACAATAATAAGAAAATAAAGAGTGCGGTATCCTAGCATATCAAGAACACGAATAAGAGCCTATAAGTTGGCTAGTTGCTTAGTCTTGTACTCATTCCTTATTTTCCATTTTTTTTCAGATAACAAGGAGCTAGTCGAGGTCGAGAGCGGACTCTAGACCAGGTGTCATAGACAAGCCTCGCCCTTCGTCTACAACCCATTTGTTTTGAAATGTCGTGTGTTCGTTCTATATTTTGTGTTCTAACTATTGTGTTGTGTTTTAATTACTCATGTATAAACACTATTTTGTTTTAACGAAAATTATGTTTTAAATGCTGTTTGTTTTATTTCGTAAAAGTTTACCCGTCTTTTTGGAGTATCGAGTCAGCCTTGTCCTTACATATGATGACCAGATAAAAGCCCCGTTGGGCTAGGTCATGAGACACTATGAAAATTAGATGAACCCGTACGACAATAACATAATATTAATTTTCGTAATATACTTTTTCATTTTTAATTCAAAATTTGAGAGAGTAATAACCCCGTATTCAATTTAAAAGATAACAAGTATCAATCAGTATTCTATTTTTTATTTTAAACAATGTAACAACAGTAAAAAAAATTTAAAAAAAGAATTAATTAATAATAACTATTCCCTTCCCTGGCCAACGCTCACACAACTCGGGTCCTCAAATATTCAATAACCTATTTCTCACAAAATAATATGTTACAAAAAGAAAAGAAATAAGAAAAAAAAAAGGATAGAATTAGAAATACAAACAAATGGGTTCATTCATTTATTTATTTATTTTTGGTTTATTATGAATAACTCATCCATTACACTCTTCTTCCACTATAAAAAGTGAAACAAATCAAGAGCAAATGTGTTCGTACCCATCTCTTTTCCTTTCCAATTTCAACAATATGAGTTTATTTTTAACACTTGCACTTTCTCTCTTAATTTTATTGTTCTTTGCTAACCAATTCACTACCATCGAATGATCATTCATCCAAAACCCAGATATTATCGTCAAGATAACAAGTGCTCTAATATCTAAAAATCAGCTCACTGTTCACTGCAAATCTGGCGATGATGACTTGGGAGTTCACAAGCTAACACCTTGGGCCCGCTATGACTTCAGTTTTCGTCCAAACTTATGGGTGACCACATTGTTTTATTGTTCCTTCCAATGGCCTGGCTCATTTCATTACTTCGATATCTACATAGATAAGAGAGATAGAGATAATTGTGAAAGTATTCTATGTTTGTGGCATATGAGTGAGGAAAATGTTTGTATGTTCAACTATAAAACGGATAATTATGATATTTGCTACCGCTGGTCAGAAAAAAAATCCATATATCCATAAAATTGAAAGTTTGATATTAATATTGAAATAAATAAATGTTTTTGATATGGTGTTTATGTGGGTACCTTTTTTTTTGTTTTTTTTTTTTTTGTTTTAAAGCTTGATATAATTAGTACAAGTGAAATATAAACAATGTTAATAACTATCGACATAAATTATAATATGAAAGTTTGTTAACTTATTTTGGTCATGATTGATTATCAAGACAACTATATGAGATGCCACATTGCATTTAAAGGATTTTGACCTAGAGTAAAGGTAAGGTAGAGCCTTAGACTTGACCTAAAGTAGAGGCAAGTCGGTTAGAGTTGTTATTGAACAAAGTTTAGTTTCTATATAAGTGTTATGACCAACCTTGTCTAAAGTCTAATGAAGCCACAAAGTCAAATAAAAAAAAGGTTTTTCATGATTGTGTCAAAATCGTGACGTTGTATGGTTGAAAATGTACGATTGTGACAATATTAAAAAATGCTAACACAATGTACAGGGAGGTCCATCAAATGGAGTTCACAACCAATTGTTATTAGAAGACAGTCAGATTGTAATAGTCCCATTTATTTAACTTCCCAACTCTAGGAGAAATTAATGGAAAACGTTGGGGTTATATAAGGAAATGATAATAAGAATATATGATATAAAAGACACTTTATATTATGTCATAAATGATAAGGTAATAATATATACCTTTTCATTGAGAAATGACATATTAGAGGAGGGAAATACGGACTTACCATAATAAGGCATTTCGCAACTTGATCATAGATGGTAAAAAAACAATTTAAAGGTTCATTATTTTTTAAAACAAATTGAACAACAAGAGTTTCTAAAATAATTAGAAAGAACAATAAATGGGGTTTTCAAATAGTTATCAAATTGTTCCGTCATTTAATAAAAAAGCCAAGAACTATTTCCAATGAACTTTATTTAGCTGATCTAGATCTCTTGTTAGTCGTTTGGTTTAAGGTTTTGTTTATGATGCTTATGAATCAAATAATTATGTTTGGTGTAGTATAGAAAATGTTTTAAGAAAGAGCGGACCTCACGTATTCATGATACGTAGATGTACGACATAGAGACTAGTATAGAGTTAACCAATTCATCTTAGGATCATGTACAAAACTCGGATTGATAAATATGATTTGAGGAGCCAAGTGATGAGATATGATGTAACACCCCAAAAAAATAAAGGAAATTAGCTCCAATAAGAACAAGCGGCCCATGTAAGATCCAAAGGATTCAACGAAAGAAATTAATAGGATTAAGCAAGGACAAGAGTCTTAACCAAGTCATTTTTATACGGTTAGAAGTAATTTTAAGAATTTAAGGCATTTGGATAAATATTGGAAAGGAAAAAGTAGGTGAAAAGGGCAAAAAGGTCATTTTTTCAATTACCAAGGATCTTTCTGGATTTTTAATTCCTTATCTCGAAGGAATTTCAAGATGGTCGAGAAGAAAAAAATGACCACCAACATCAAGGGAGGAAGGATTTTAAGAAAAATTATTGATTTTTTTAAAAAAAAAAATAATAAAATATTCTGAATGTCACAAATTACCAAAATACCCCGGATGTTCCGCTTAATTACAAAGAAAATCGACACCCAGATTTGGTTCTTGAACCGTCCAGCAGAAGAAAATCAATCTTATATTAACATCCAACCGTTGAATTGAGCTGCAATTTGGATATGTTTAACAAGAGTCAAGGTTATGTAGATCCAACGGTTAAAGAAGAAAACTAATGTCGGTAGCGCCTTCATCGTTGTAGATATTTCTTACTGAAATTTTAGAAATGCTTAAAATAAAAAACGAAAAAATTCACCACAATTCTGGAACAATCAATGGCGGTGCAAGCTTGATCTATAAATACGAAGTTATGGGTAATGTTTTAAGAAAAGAATCGAGTGATGAGGATTCCTAAAATTCGAGTTTGAAGCTTTTAGATTATGGGTTTTTCTTCCTCAGATTTCTTATAAATTTGAGGGATGTGGTTAACGATTTTCCGTCCTACCAACTCCTAAATATTCCATATGGGATTTCCAACAAGTTTTGTGAAGGAATCGACTCTAGAATCGGCTGCCCCAAATAAAGGCGATAAACATGTTTTCTGGAGAACTTTGAAAGGTTATAACTTAACTACAGACAACGAAAAGGCATGATATTGGTTCTTACTTCTTCTTTGAAACTTTATCTAAACGTTTGGTGAAGAAATTTAGCCCATTAGAGGTGTATACAGAGCGGTACAAATGCAAAACCAGAGGGGTATGATAAGGAAAAATCGTGATTTTTCCAACAACCAATGAAGAAGATGAAGTCCAAAGTCGAAGGTCAAACTTTTACCAATAAAAGTCAAAGGTAGCCATTTGTTGACATTTCTACGCGTTTTGATCAATTTGCATCCCCTTAGATCGGTTCTCATGAATTTCTTTACGGTTCCTAAAACTAGACTCAAAGATGAATCTAATAAAGATAATTTAGAATAATTTGGATACCGGAAGGTCAAGAATGAAAGTCCCGAACATAGATGACGAGGTAAGTAGTCACCTTGGACTTTTCTTAAGAAATACTTTTGGAATTGCTTTGATTTCCACATGAACCCTAAACCAAGTATAAATTAAGGATATTCAAAAGAAAAACTCAAAGAACCACGATTTAAAACCCTGAACCGATCAAATTTATCGGGATTTAAGTAACATTAAAAAGTGGATGAATCTTCAACCAAGACATGTACCGAAGCAAGAACCTGTTATGAATTTTCTAATATTCCCCACCCCAATCAGACTGAACAAATTTGATTTTAATATCTAGGAGGTGCTCAACATGAGCTTGGAACTGCAAAAGTATACAAGGAGCTTTTCTACGATCATGCATCAAATAGATCAACGAAAATTTACTGAAATCATCAATGAAGTTGATATAATATTTGAAGCCCCCAATAGATGGAGGTGCAGGACCCCAAACATGTGAAAAAATCAGCTCTAAAGGTGACGAAGACCTATAAAAAGAACTAGTGTATGGTAACCGATGACTTTTTGCTAACTGACACGCATTACAGACTGGCAAAGATGACTCCCCAACACACGAAATATTATTGAGACGCAAAATTAACTTTATTACTTGGGATGAAGAATGTCCAAGACTTGCATACCATTGGGCGTGAGTAGTAGATCTGCTCACTAAGGCGTGCTGAAGATCATCGACATCAGATGACTTAATAGGATAGAGACCAGACCCACACCTTCCGTCCAAAAGACTGTTCCTCGACCATCGATCCTTAATAGAAAAATGCCAAGGATGGTATTCAAAGAATACGTCATTATCCCGTGAAGAAGATGTTTGGAAATTTCAGGCACATGCAAAATATTATGCAATGCAAGAAGACGTGCAACAATATTAATTGAAGAATGACCAGTATGCAAAATACGCAAACCTGCTAAATTGTCGACTTGAACTTTTTCACCTCCATTATAGCGTTCATGCACATCGAGACGATCCAGGTCACTGATTGTAACGGATCAAAAAAAAAAAAAAAAAAAAAAACCGCGAGTCGTCGGTAGGACCAAAAACTCCGACCCACAAGGGGCCACAAGGGGCGGGCGAAGTCGGGATCGCGGAGGAAACACAAACCCGACCTCCAGCCACCCCGAGAGCACCTGCAAGGAAGGCAAAAAGGAAAAGGAAAAAGGGAAAAACGAAGGAAGAAGAAAAAGCCGACGAAACTCCGGCGAGGCCCAAACCTTACGAAATCGACGTCAAATTTCAATTTCACGTAACGAAAGTAATCCCAGAGCCTTTTACATACATCGGAGATAGATTTGGGCGAGTCCTACATGTTGTACACCGCCGGCAAGGAAGATAGAGCGTCGGACCCCCAAACCCTCTCAGATCTGGGAGTGTTAGGCAGTTACGTTCCAAACCAATGCCAAAAACAAGATTAGGGGAAGAAGGAGACTCGGAAACGGAGAAAAGGGAGGAAAAAAGGACGGCGAAGCGACGTCGCGGAGGGAGAAGAAAGTCGCTGGAAATCGGCGAGGAAGTCGGCGAAGAAGACGAAGTCCGACCCGAACGTCGGACCCCGCGACCCGAACCGAACCCAACCCACGCTGACCCAATTCGGTCGACGAAACCTCCCGCAGCCCAAAACGATTCGGCCTAGCCCAGAAAAACCAGTTAAGGCCCAGCCCACCTACACCGTCTCCAGCTTGGGCCGACCCGTCGCTCGCGGCCAACCCAGACCCGCGCGCTCGACCTGAAAACCCGCGCCTCGACCCAGACCGTTGTACGTGTCGCTCTCTGGTTGTGCCACGTGTCACCTCGGCAGCGTGACACCCCTCGGCTCGATGGCGGCTTCTCGGCTCAACGGCGGCTTCTTGGCTCGACGGTGGCTTCTCGGCTCCAGCGGCTTATCCGGCTCGGGAAACCTGTTTCCGACCCGTTTGTCACTGTGCTGACCCTCCCGGACGTGATTTCGGCCCCGTTTAAGGTAAATTAGACCATTTTAAGGACGTATGTCACAATTTCAAGTTGGATATTTATGATAATTGTGAAATACTAATGAAGGTGTCGAATGATCCAATAAGAACCAACTACCCACGGAAGCGTAGGACGTTTTACGAGGAGCTAGGAGCTTACGTTATATTTTAGGGAGTACTTCGGCTAAGGCCTACCAAGTAAGTGGCTCACCCCGTCGTAGGATTACGCGTTGTTGTTGTGTGATGACACGTGCCCGTGGTGTCGCACGTGTCATTGATTAGTGCATTGAATTGTGTGTTTAAATACGTACCTATGTGAACGTAATTGTATGCTACGTATGCTATGTATGCTTTGTAATCTGATACGATATGTAATGCATGTGACGTTAAGTTGTTCTTGAATGGTTGTGACATGATTGTGTGGCATGTTGAATATTAATTGCATGAATTGTATGACATGAAATAAGGTAGACACATGAGAACAAAACCCCAACAAAGTTATGTGTGGTACGTAAATAGGGAACGAGGTTGACATGTTTGCATGGAACGTAACTGGGGGGTTATGTTCACTTATGACAATATAATATTAATGGGGATCTCATGCATTGTGTGTGTTCATGCATCTGGGGGGATACCCCCATTCCATCACGAGGGTACGGACGAGTACACCCAATGGCAGGGCAACGATCGTTATGCCTCGCATAACGCTGCCGTGACGGTTACTAGTTCTAACGGGTCCCGGCATAAGGGGCTTCCAGAGTATGCCCACCAGGTAATGAAAGTGGCCCAGCGGTGTGCGAACTAGCTGGTGAGCCCATACTCGCACGTATGGGCTGTGTGTAGAGTATATGGTACACGTCCAAAGTTTACCCGTTAGGACGGTACCGTAGGAAAAACGAAACGAAACGAAACGAAAGATAGGTCCCATCATTTCATTGCTTGTGATTGTTGCATAACCCCGATAGGGGAGTCACTTACTGAGTATTCTAGAAATACTCAAGCCTTGTGCTATATTTTTTTTCCTCCAGATAAGGGTAAGGCACCCATGTGAAATCGTCGGCGGCATCTTTCACCCCGGGACCGTGGCACATGCATAGGGCAGTCATCTTTCTTTTTTGTCCCTTCATAGTATAGGTTAGTATAAGGGACAAAAAGGCGAGTGTAAGCCGCATTAATGATACAGGGCCCACTTAATGTTGATCCCGCATTTCAAAGTGTATTAATGACCTCAGACAAAATAGGTAAAATATTAGGGTCGTTACAGTTGGTATCAGAGCTCTAGGTTATAGATCTTGTAGACTAGCCTACAAAGTAGGCTTGGCATGTTCCATGGTCCAACTATCGATGCCCCGTCGTTGTCAGGTACACCTACATAGCATTAGGGATGTATAGCTTTTGGTGGTATATTTATTGTGGTTGGCTTTAAATGTTGAAGAATATGATGTTGTATTGTTTCGTGTTGTGATGTGATCTGGTGTTAATGCATGCCTTTATGTCATGATATTCATGCTTTCTGCTATGTGAGTTACACGGTAGGATGTAGAGAATATTATAAGTAAATCTTAAACTTAGCCAAGGTCATTATTTTGGTTTCTAGAACCATGCCAAACAGAGGACGTAGACGAGGTAGGAGAGGGAGAGGACGACCACCCATTAGGAGAGGCGGAAGAGGGGAAGCCGAAAGAAGCGCTTCCCAAGAAGGGTCGACTACTGGACCCTATGCGTTTGTACCACCGACTGAACATATACCTCCCCCACAAGCTGTACCCCCTCCTAAATACGTACCGCCCCCTCAAGCGGCACCACAGGCCGGGTTAGACCCCGCCACAAGGATAATGTTGGAATCACTCCAAACGACATGCAGACCATGCTGGCCACACAACAGGCCACGTTATTAGCTACGCAACAAGTCGCGGCAATGGCCACGCAACCGGCCAACGCGGCGGCCACGCGACCGGTGGGTGCGAAAGCTGTACAACCGGCCAACAACTCGCAACCGGATAGAGGTGCGAATTGGTTAAAGGATTTCAGACGGTATAACACCCGTCCATTTGTTGGTTCAAAGGAAGATCCCACAGCGGCCCAGATGTTGATCGCAAACATGGAGACGACCTTTGAATCAATGAGGTGTCCTGACGAACATAAGGTGGCTTGTGCGACGTATGTTTTACAAAAAGATGCAGAAGTGTGGTGGTCAGATAATAAACAGAGTATCAACCCGAGTGGGGGGATCACAACGTGGGAAACCTTTAAGGAAGCCTTCCTAAAGTATTATTACCCAAAGGAAACCCGTATAAAGAAACAACAAGAGTTTAACCACTTAACTCAAGGTGATGGCACGATGGATCAGTATGACCAGGAATTCATGAGGTTAAGGAGGTTTGCACCGTCATTAGCCGACACAGAAGAGAAACAGACGGCGAAGTTTGTGCTGGGGTTGAACCCGAAGACCCGCCGCATGTCTGAGGCTTTTAACCCAAAAACTTACGAAGAAGCCCTAAGGACGGCCAAGGCCCTAGAGGAACCCCCGGAAGAGAAAAAACAAGATCCTACTGTCGTCACAGGGAGGAAACGCCCTGTCGAGGTCGGGATTACAGAGTTCCAGCCACCGCCCCAGAGACCTCGATATCATATTAGGCCACCTGCTCCACCCTCAATAGCCCGATTCCTACCATCGGAGAAACCCCTGTGTCGTGACTGTGGGAAACAACATGTTGGGAGGTGTCTGGCGGGCTCAGGTATGTGCTATATCTGTGGACATGAAGGTCACTTGGCTAGGACTTGTCCTACAAGGGGCACGGGAAACCCAAGGGAACCCCTTAGAGGGCCGGTCATTTGGGAACCCACCGTACAAACTCGCCCACAGATTAAGGCATACGCAACGACCGACAAAGAGGCAGGGACGTCTGGCACCGTGGTGATTGGTACGCTTTCTATACTAGGACACTTTGCCTTGACATTGTTTGATTCTGGCTCTACTCATTCGTTTGTCTCCTTACCGTTTGTCGAACAAGCGGGGTTCATAGTAGAACCCTTAAAGCATTTATTGTCGGTTGGTACCCCAGCAGGGGTAGACCTAGTTACGAAAACTAGAATAAAGGATTGACAAGTAGGAGTAGCTGGACAAACCCTCCACGTGGACTTAAAAGTAGTGGACATGACGGATTTTGACGTCATACTAGAAATGGGCTGGCTAGCCGAAAACTTTGCTAACATTGACTGCCATAAGAAAGAAGTGATATTCACACCGCCAAACGGACCCACCTTTAAGTTTAAAGGAACCTTCACAGGTACCACCCCAAAAATAGTATCGATGATGAAAGCTAGACGCTTGGTACAACAAGGGGGGTGGGCGTTTCTAGCCTGTGCAGTAAACACAAAAGGAAAGGAAAAACCAATAGATACAGTACCCATAGTAAACGAATATATGGACGTCTTCCCAGAGGACCTCCCGGGAATCCCTCCATCACGAGAGGTAGATTTTGGAATAGAGCTGGAACCAGGAACGGGACCCATCTCTAAGGCCCCATATCGCATGGCACCAGCAGAACTAAAAGAACTTAAATTCCAACTGCAAGACCTATTGGATATTTAGGCTTCATTCGACCTAGCGTGTCCCCTTGGGGTGCGCCGGTGTTGTTTGTCAAAAAGAAAGACGGTTCTATGCGTTTATGCATTGATTATAGGGAATTAAACAAGAGGATGGTAAAGAACAAATACCCACTACCCCGCATCGAGGACCTATTTGACAAACTTCGAGAGGCGACAGTGTTTTCCAAAATAGATCTTCGATCAGGATACCATCAAATTGGTTCGCATCACCAACGAGGACTAGTAGGACCCGAGCTGGTTCGCATCACCATTGTGCTGGGACGAAGTAGGAGAAAGAGAACTAGTAGGACCCGAGCTGGTTCGCATCACCAACGAGGCGGTACAAAAGATTAGAACAAGGATGCGCACCGCACAAAGTAGACAAAAGAGCTACGCCGACGTTAGGCGTAGGAATTTAGAGTTTGAAGAGGGAGACCTGGTGTTCTTAAAAGTAGCTCCTATGAAAGGCATTCTAAGATTCGGACGAAAGGGGAAGCTAAGTCCCCGATTTATCGGACCGTTCGAAATATTAGAGAGAATAGGTTCAGTAGCTTATAAGCTAGCCTTACCCCCTTCACTCTCGAGCGTACATGACGTGTTTCATGTATCCATGTTAAGGAAATACATTGCGGATCCCACGCACATAATAGATTACAAACCCATCGAGATCGAGAAAAATTTAAGTTATAAGGAGAAACCGGTTAAAATTCTAGCCAGAGAGGTGAAGGCGTTACGTAATAGAAACATAAGATTCGTCAAGATGTTGTGGCGTAATCACCAAATGGAGGAAGCAACGTGGGAACGAGAGGGGGAAATAAAAGAACGATATCCTGAGTTAATCCGGGAGTCTGAAACTTTCGAGGACGAAAGTTCTCTTTAGGGGTGGATAATGTAACGGATCAAAAAAAAAAAAAAAAATAAAAACCGCGAGTCGTCGGTAGGACCGAAAACTCCAGCGTTCGCACACGACCAACAAAGGGCGGGCGAAGTCGGGATCGCGAAGGAAACACGAACCCGACCTCCAGCCACCCCGAGAGCACCTGCAAGGAAGGAAAAAAGGAAAAGGAAAAAGGGAAAAACGAAGGAAGAAGAAAAAGCCGACGAAACTCCGGCGAGGCCCAAACCTTACGAAATCGACGTCAAACTTCAATTTCACGTAACGAAAGTAATCCCAGAGCCTTTTACATACATCGAGGATAGATTTGGGCGAGTCCTACACGTTGTACACCGCCGGCAAGGAAGATAGAGCGTCGGACCCCCAAACCCTCTCAGATCTGGGAGTGTTAGGCCATTACGTTCCAAACCAATCCCAAAAACGAGATTAGGAGAAGAAGGAGACTCGGAAACGGAGAAAAGGGAGGGAAAAAGGACGGCAAAACGACGTCACGGAGGGAGAAGACAGTCGCCGGAAATCGGCGAGGAAGTCGGGCGAAGAAGACGAAGTCCGACCCGAACGTCAGACCCCGCGACCCGAACAGAACCCAACCCACGCTGACCCAATTCGGTCGACGAAACCTCCCGTAGCCCAAAACGATTCGGCCCAGCCCAGAAAAACAAGTTAAGGCCCAGTTCACCTACACCGTCTCCAGCTTGGGCCGACCCGTCGCTCGCGGCCAACCCAGACCCGCGCGCTCGACCCGAAAACCCGCGCCTCGACCCGCACCATTGTACGTGTCACTCTCTTGTTGTGCCATGTGTCACCACGGCAGCACGACACCCCTCGGCTCGACGGCGGCTTCTCGGCTCCGGCGGCTTATCCGGCTCGGGAAATCTGTTTCCAACCCGTTTGTCACTATTCTGACCCTCCCGGACGTGATTTCGGCCCCGTTTAAGGTAAATTAGACCATTTTAAGGACGTATGTCACAATTTCAAGTTGGATATTTATGATAATTGTGAAATACTAACGAAGGTGTCGAATAATCTAATAGGAACCAACTACCCACGGAAGCGTAGGACGTTTTACGAGGAGCTAGGAGCTTACGTTATATTTTAGGGAGTACTTCGGTTAAGGCCTACCAAGTAAGTGGCCTTACTATCGGCATGGTTATATTTGATGTTTACACGTGCCTGTGGTTCTGCAAGTGTCATATGTTCTGAGATGTGTGAATTATCTGTGAATCGGTATGCCTATATTATGTTTATGTTATGTTATAATATGTGAATGGTACGATATATTGTGATGTGATGTGTTATGTTTAAATTGTTTTGTGTGACCATTGAGGTAGTTGTTGTATGAATTGCACGTTATGAAATGACATGTTAAAAGCATGGAGCGTTTTGTTATGCTTTCTAAATTGTATGTATACAGTATGTTATGAATGACATGATATCACGATAAATTAAATGAAATGTAACCCCGATATGAATGATGAACGATATGTGAAATGACATGAGAAAGGATATGATACGAATGAAAGATGATAGCGGGGTTATATTCATTAATGATAAAAGTAGAAATATTGTGACCTCATGCATTATGTGTGTTCATGCATTTGGGAGATACCCCTATTCCATCACGAGGGTACGGACGCGTACATCCAATGGTAGGACAACGATCAATATGCTTTGCACAGCGCTGCCGTGACGGTTACTAGTTCTAACGGGTCCCGGCATAAGGGGCTCCCAGAGTATGCCCACCGGGAAATGAAAGTGGCCCAGCGGTGTGCGAACTAGCTGGTGAGCCCATACTCGCACGTATGGGCTGTGTGTAGAGTATATGGTACACGTCCATAGTTTACCTGTTAAGACAGTACCGTAGGGAAAACGAAACGAAACGAAACGAAAGATAGGTCCCATCATTTTATTGCTTGTGATTGTTGCAGAACCCCGATAAGGGGGTCACTTACTGAGTATTTCTTTAAATACTCAAGCCATGTGCTACTACATTTTTCAGGGTAAGGCAAGACATTCCTGTACGGCTGACGACGGCATCGCAACTCGAGACCATGGCACATGCATAGGATAGTGGTATTTATTTTCTTAGACTTAGGCTAGAATAGGATGTTTTTAACTTAAATGTTTATTTATTTTATTTACTCTTTTGTTGTATCGTTTTAAAGATGTTTTTGAAACACGTAAGTCCATGGCTGTGTTTTTAAGATATATGTTATGTTTTGTGGAATTTAAATGAAGTCTTTCGCATTCAATGTTTATGATATGTATACAGTAGCGACAATTAAGTAGAAAATTTCGAGTCGTTACAGTTGGTATCAGAGCTCTAGGTTATAGATCTGGTAGACTAGCCTACGATGTAGGCTTGGCATGTTTCATGGTCCCACCGTCGATGCCCCGTCTCCGTCAGGTATGTCTTGCGTAAGATAAGAAAATGAAATATCTTTGATTGTGTATGTTGTTATTGCTTGGTCATTATAAAATATAACTCATAATTGGACTTTTACTCGAATGATTGTATTATAATTTACTGCATTATTGTTGGCTTAATTCTATATTTATTATAATGTAGAATATGTTATGTTTTACCTTGCATGGAATGTGAATGTGAATTGTTGTATTGATGATGTTTAGATTTACTGGGGTTGGTACTGTGAATGGGTAGTTATAGTTTTAATAAGCCACTAAATGTTAGTGTATGAGTGAAAACTATTTTCCTAGGGAATGTCATATGCTTCAGTTAAACGTCTCGAACATAGATAAACTACACAGTCTTATGACCATAGAGATGGGAATGAATGTACCAATGTATACCGAAGAGTAAGTAGTTCTAAATGAAATAAAATGGCCTAAGAAGCTTGATAGATGTCAATATCTTTTAGTATACTATGATATTAAAAGTGGTAGTGTCGGAAAGAAAAATTTATAACTTTGAAGTGTGTAAAGATAAAATTAAAGTATCAGTAAGAAAAAGAAGAAAAAAATTGAATTAAGAACATAAAAGTTTAAAATATGAACACTTAAATTGATTGGTGAATGACATAAGTGCCTTCAATTGAAGCTGAGCTTTGGAAGTACGGAGATGTAGAAAACTTTCTTGCCTTAATACGAGTTGAAAGTTAAAAATAAATACAACCGCAATTGTGGAAGTTATGAGGTGATTTAAAAGTAGCGAGTCACAGCTTGGATGAGGCATTACGAGCATGGTCAAAATTTTAGAGGTATATGGAGAGGGACTACAGTATGAGATTGTCAAAATACCTTAAATTAAGAAACCATGATTTAAGATGGACTTGGGTTGGGGATACACAAGGATTAGAGTGGGACATTGTCTCTAAATCAACTAGAAGTTTTGTGGTAATCCTCCTTAGGGTACACAAATGCACTGAGGAAGCTCAACATAAACAAAATGTTGTAGAAAATTATCGAACAATTTTCCTAGCAATGTCAACCTCGTTAAAAAGGTATTACTATAGTTAAAATTTCAAGACTGACCTGTTAAATTTTATTTTCAAGTATCCCAAGTTTTATGACATCTAAGGATATCCACCATGCTTATATAATACAAATTTTTAGAAGAGAATTTTCTCAAGTCCACTCTTGATATTACAAAGGCATTGGAAGGGTTGTGATGCCTTTCCGTTAGGGTTATAGGAACGTTAGTCTGGTGTTGTACTAGATAAGGTATACCAAGAGAAAAGCCTAGTTGACAATGTTTACAATGAAAGTTACCAAAATCTCAAACTCTAGCTTGGCCATAAATCAAATATAGTAAGTCGTTCGTAGATCCATGTGATTTACTAGTGTATTCGATTTGCATTGGGTTATGGTGAAATTTTTAACCAGTTTCATATCCTGATTTTGACTCCAAAAATTTACTAGAATTGGGGTAGGTAGCCGAAAGAGAGGAGGTATTACAAATTTTTTGATTTTGTATGGGAAAATAGGCAAATTTTCATATGTAATTCATCTACAAAGATGAGACATTAATGATGAACCAAATCAAGTGGACAGTTTACAAACAATAATGAGGAAAGGAAAACATTTCTTTTTCTTTTAATTATTAAAAAGATAGAGAGCTAACAATTTTTATTGGAAACATTCCTCTAATGAATTCCTTACAAACTTCTATAGTAAATGGACTACACAGAATTGTGATCAGTCAAAATATTGCAAAGCCTCGGTATCTATTACCGGTTAGAATTGGACCATAACGGAATTTCGGTCTATACCGGCACAATAATATCTGATTGGGGAGGAAGATTAGAATTAGAGAATGATCGAAAAGCAAAGATATGGGCTCGTGGGAGTAGGAAACATAAAATATCTATGCTAGTTCTATCATCAGCTATGAATTCGAATCTAAGAGAACTTCTCGAGAATGTTTGCTACCTTGAAATTTTTTTTTATCTTTCCTGATTGATAAGGAGGAAGAAAAAAAATGGATAAAAAGGAAACTTCATTTTGGAGTTTTATCAACAATTTTCTTGTGTAGGCAGGAGATTGTTATTTTAAAATGAGACTTTGATGATGTATGGCCAAGAGGTCAATTATTGAACCTTTAGCAAAGTTTAGAGAATTTAAATTGGAGAACAATGTAATACAGGAAACTAGCAAACTATTGATGGTTGATGGGAACATCATGAAGAAAAAAAAATAATAATAAAAATAAAATAAAATAAAAGAAGAAAAGAAAAGAAAGAAGTGAGGATCTTGAGATTAAGATTGGGTAAGTTGCCAATTTTAGTGTCCACATTAACATTGATTTCAATGAAACACTTGAGCCACAAACCTACTAAACGAGTTCTGTTGCTCGTGAAATTTATGAGAAGAATCAATATGACACGATAAGGTTACTTATGAAATTTTGGTGACCATTAGATCATGGTAATGGAAGAAACCAAGGGCATGTGTAAAATAACTAAAATGCCCCTATAATTATGTACCACAGGCTTATGACCAACGTGATCCCCAAATAGCATGAAAGTTGATGAGGCGTCTTATGTCAGGGTATGAAGGGATTATACAAAGTTACAAGACCATTGGAATATGTTGAGGAATTAAACCAAGATTTGGGGGGTAAAATGACCGAAATATTCTGATGAGAACTATAAGATGTTTTTAAGATCTTGAAAGACTCAAAATACTACAAAAATTTATATGAGACTCATACGATGTTAAGGATGAGTATGGAAGATCTTAAGGAGATTAGGACAAATTTGGGATATGAATCAAGAGGAAAAGATATAAGGATCGCAGTATTGTCTCCGACAATTGATAACAACCAATGTCATCCGGAAACAGATATAAGGATAGTAGTATTCTCACTGATATTCAAATGCGAAATTGAATATTAATAAACTTATATATTATGGAATTGGAAATATAACAGATATGAAAGGCATGAGTTGCCATGCACTTCAAATAAATAAAATGTTAACAAAATGATCTGATGAATGTTGGCCCTAATTAAGATATTTCCTTTACCAGAGACTTTGACATAAGATCCTTTCAAGTTGGTTCCTTGAAGAGGATTAATACCATGGTTTTTGTCCAGCGATTTTCATCCTTAGTTTCTGAAACTCACACTACGTTTCTTGTCAAGGAAGTTGGTTAGAAGACAAGGATCACGTTTCATGGAGATATCTCTTTGCTACAAAGGTTTATGAGAGATTGTTCAAAATATTTGGTGTGAGTTTGGCTCCCAGCAAAGTTGTCAGAACTTGATGAGATGTTGCCTTGTAAAACCCTTTCGAAATAGAAGTAAACTTATCTATGCAACATTCATTTGTATCATTTGGAACATCTAGTTACAATGAAATAGGATAATCTTCAAGGATGTAGAAAGATCTTGCAAAGCGGTACGATGTGCTGCTCACTTCACACCTCCCTTTGTATGGTATCTATAAAACTTTTCCACCATTTTCATGATTTTTATTCTTAACCACTAGATGGTTATGAAAGACTTATACTTGTTAAGAATTTATGAAAGACTTATACTTGTTAAGAATTTATGAAAGACTTTAGGAAGGATTTATGCATGTAAAGAAATGTTTATGATCCATACAAATAAGGGCATATTTGCTAAGAATCCTTCCTCAATTGTGCCTCAAGACTTAACAAAGAACTCTCAGAACGAAAGCTCGAGTTATTTCGAGCTAAAGCACTTTCGAGGACGAAATTTTTTTTTAGAGGTATATAATGTAACAACCGGAAAAAATAAAATAAAATAATAATAATAATAAAAATAAAAGAATAAATAAATAATGAAAATTAAAAAAAAATAATAATAACAATAAACATTTGGTAACCGATCCTTCCTCCTTCCTTCAATCTCTCACCACTCCTTCCCAAAAATAAATCTGTCAACAAATAAGGAATTCCTTTTCTGTAAAAACAACTTGAGATTTACCCATATCAAAATTTCTTCCTCCCTACAAAAACAAAAGGTTTAAGCAGATTTGATTTCGCGGGAGGAGATATGTCATTTGATGAGGTCAGTAGTCGTATGTTAAATCTTCCTTTTATTTTATTAAATAATATTAATTTGGTTACAATTATTTAGTTTTGAATCAGAGATTAAAGGAAAGGAAGAATTTTGTATGAGTTGTACAAAATCACAACCAATTATATTTTAGATCTACCGAATTTGCAATGATTTAGGTTGTCGACAATTTTATATGAATTATAGAAAAAGTATATAACCAAATGGATCATTAAATTAAAAGCTAAGAATATAATTGTTAACTAAATCGAAAGGAAGACAAAGGAAAGGGAAGATTTGGAAGTAAGAATACATTAACAAAATTGGCCAATAATATCTCTGACAAGAATTACAGAGGAGAGGGAAGATGGAGGAAAGATTTGTTGAACAAAATTTAAAAATAAAACAGGAAATATGAAAGGGCAAGTAACTCCATTAATTAAATTTCGTCTAACAGAAAATATCAGAATTTAACAGTGGCCAATGTAAAGTAGAGAAATAATTTTTTAACAGTGGCCAATGTAAAGTAGAGAAATAATTTTATAGGGTTCAAACTTGAAACTGATGTCATGGGCTCACATAGGTTGACTTGGATTTCAAAGGACGAAATCGAACTTCAATTAAGGATATATTCGTGACAACGACTTAAGCTAACCACGGAATCGAACTTCAATTAAGGATATATTTGTACGTGTCGCTCTACAGTTGTGCCACGTGTCACCTCGGCAGCGCGACACCCCTCGACTCAAAGGCGGCTTCTCGGCTTGACGGCGGCTTCTCGGCTCCGGCGGCTTATCCGGCTCGGGAAACCTGTTTTCGACCCGTTTGTCATAGTTCTGACCCTCCCGAACGTGATTTCGGCCCTGTTTAAGGTAAATTATACCATTTTAAGGACGTATGTCACAATTTCAAGTTGGATATTTATGATAATTGTGAAATACTAACGAAGGTGTCGAATGATCCAATAGGAACCAACTACCCACGGAAGCGTAGGACGTTTTACGAGGAGCTAGGAGCTTACGTTATATTTTAGGGAGTACTTCGGCTAAGGCCTACCAAGTAAGTGGCTCACCCCGTCGTAGGATTACGTGTTGTTGTTGTGTGATGACACGTGCCCGTGGTGTCGCACGTGTCATTAATTAGTGCATTGAATTGTGTGTTTAAATACGTACCTATGTGAACGTAATTGTATGCTACGTATGCTATATATGCTTTGTAATCTGATACGATATGTAATGCATGTGACGTTAAGTTGTTCTTGAATGGTTGTGACATGATTGTGTGGAATGTTGAATATTAATTGCATGAATTGTATGACATGAAATAAGGTAGACACATGAGAACAAAACCCCAACAGAGTTATGTGTGGTACGTAAATAGGGAACGAGGTTGACATGTTTGCATGGAACGTAACTGGGGGGTTATGTTCACTAATGACAATATAGTATTAATGGGGACCTCATGCATTGTGTGTGTTCATGCATCTGGGGGGATACCCCCATTCCATCACGAGGGTACGGACGCGTACACCCAATGGCAGGGCAACGATCGTTATGCCTCGCATAACCCTGCCGTGATGGTTACTAGTTCTAACGGGTCCCGGCATAAGGGGCTCCCAGAGTATGCCCACCGGGTAATGAAAGTGGCCCAGTGGTGTGCGAACTAGCTGGTGAGCCCATACTCGCACGTATGGGCTGTGTGTAGAGTATATGGTACACGTCCAAAGTTTACCCGTTAGGACGGTAGCGTAGGAAAAACGAAACGAAACGAAACGAAAGATAGGTCCCATCATTTCATTGCTTGTGATTGTTGCATAACCCCGATAGGGGAGTCACTTACTAAGTATTCTAGAAATACTCAAGCCTCGTGCTATATTTTTTTTCCTCCAGATAAGGGTAAGGCACCCATGTGAAATCGTCGGCGGCATCTTTCACCCCGGGACCGTGGCGCATGCATAGGGCAGTCATCTTTCTTTTTTTTCCCTTCATAGTATAGGTTAGTATAAGCTGAATTTCGTTTTGGGTGATTAGTTTAGGCTAGTTTAGGTTGAATTGTATTTGCATAATAAACCTTAGGGTAGGATGAGAGATTTATTTTGGCTTTGCTCTTTTTCCTTTCTTTCCCTTGTATTGTTCTTTCACGAGGTAATAAAAGGCGAGTGTAAGCCGCATTAATGATACAGGGCCCACTTAATGTTGATCCCGCATTTCAAAGTATATTAATGATCTCAGACAAAATAGGTAAAATATTAGGGTCGTTACAGTTGGTATCAAAGCTCTAGGTTATAGATCTGGTAGACTAGCCTACGATGTAGGCTTGGCATGTTTCATGGTCCCACCGTCGATGCCCCGTCTTCGTCAGGTATGTCTTGCGTAAGGTACACGTCCAAAGTTTACCTATTTTGTAACGACCCCCAAACCCTCTCAGATCATTTCATTGGAGTCAAAATCAGGACATGAAACTGTTCATGCTGGGGGTAGTTTACAGAGACTGCGGGATACGTAGTTTACAGTGATGCATCTAAAAAGGGGTTGGGTTGTGTATTGATGCAACATGGCAAGGTTGTTGCGTAAGCGTCGCATCAACTAAAGGATTATGAGAAAAACTATCCTACACACGATTTAGAGTTGGCGACAGTGGTGTTCGCATTAAAAATATGGAGACATTACCTATATGGTGAAAAGACCCAAATTTATACGGACCATAAAAGCCTAAAATACTTGTTCACACAAAAAGAATTGAATATGAGACAACGTAGGTGGCTAGAGCTGGTAAAGGATTACGACATTGATATTCAGTACCACCCCGGAAAAGCAAATATAGTCGCTGATGCACTAAGTCGAAAAGCAGTACACTCGTCGGCCCTCATCACCAGGGAGCCACGAGTGCGAGCCGATTTCGAACATGCTGGCATAGCGGTAGTAACCAAGGAGGTGGCAGCTCAAATGGCCTGACTGACAGTGCGTCCCACGCTCAAACAGAGGATCATAGATTCACAACGTGAGGATCCAAGTCTAAATAAAATCTTAAACCAGTTGAGAGTCGGCCCCGTGGACAGTTTTACTAAGTCAACAGACGACGGGCTATTATGTCAAGGACGTTTGTGTGTCTCACCGGTGAGTGAAATAAAGAAAGAAATCCTGACTGAGGCGCACAACTCACCCTTCTCGATACATCCAGGTGGAACAAAGATGTATCAAGATTTGAAACAACACTTCTGGTGGTGAAATATGAAAAAGGATATCGCGGAGTACGTGAGTAGATGTCAAGTGTGCCAATAGGTGAAAGCCCCCAGGCAGAAAACCGCCGGGTTACTACAACCTCTAAGTATACCGGAATGAAAATGGGAAAACATTGCGATGGATTTCATAGTGGGCCTACCTAAAACACTAAAGGGCTACACGGTAATTTGGGTGATTGTCGATCGTCTGACAAAGTCAGCTCACTTCCTACCAGGTAAGGCAACGTATACAGTAGATAACTGGGCTCAACTATATGTCAAAGAAGTTGTGAGGTTGCATGGGGTCCCGGTGTCGATTGTGTCGGATTGAGACCCGCGTTTTACGTCGGCCTTTTGGCGCGGCCTCCAAAAAGCGTTGGGCACCCGCCTCGACTTCAGTACCGTCTTTCACCCACAAACTGATGGCCAGACGGAGCGATTAAACCAAATCCTGGAAGACATGCTCCGGGCGTGTGTGATGGATTTCACAGGGAGTTGGGACACTAAGCTACACTTAATGGAATTCTCTTACAACAATAGTTTCCAAGCAACCATCGGGATGGCACCGTTTGAAGAATTGTATGGGAAAAGGTGTAGATCCCCATTGTACTGGGACGAAGTAGGAGAAAGAGAACTAGTAGGACCCGAGCTTGTCCGCATCACCAACGAGGCGGTACAAAAGATTAGAACAAAGATGCGCACCGCACAAAGTAGACAAAAGAGCTACGCCGACGTTAGGCGTAGGAATTTAGAGTTTGAAGAGGGAGACCTGGTGTTCTTAAAAGTAGCTCCTATGAAAGGCATTCTAAGATTCGGACGAAAGGGGAAGCTAAGTCCCCGATTTATCGGACCGTTCGAAATATTAGAGAGAATAGGTTCAGTAGCTTATAAGCTAGCCTTACCTCCTTCACTCTCGAGCGTACACGATCTGTTTCATGTATCCATGTTAAGGAAATACATTGCGGATCCCACGCACATAATAGATTACAAACCCCTCGAGATCGAGAAAAATTTAAGTTATAAGGAGAAACCGGTTAAAATTCTAGCCAGAGAGGTGAAGGCGTTACGTAATAGAAACATAAGATTCGTCAAGGTGTTGTGGCGTAATCACCAAATGGAGGAAGCAACGTGGGAACGAGAGGAGGAAATAAAAGAACGATATCCTGAGTTAATCCAGGAGTCTGAAACTTTCGAGGACGAAAGTTCTCTTTAGGGGTGGATAATGTAACGGATCAAAAAAAAAAAAAAAAAAACCGCGAGTCGTCGGTAGGACCGAAAACTCCGGCGTACGCCGGAGTTTTCATTCGCACACGACCCACAAAGGGTGGGCAAAATCGGGATCGCGGAGGAAACACGAACCCGACCTCCAGCCACCCCGAGAGCACCTGCAAGGAAGGAAAAAATGAAAAGGAAAAAGGGAAAAACGAAGGAAGAAGAAAAAGCCGACGAAACTCCGGCGAGGCCCAAACCTTACGAAATCGACGTCAAACTTCAATTTCATGTAACGAAAGTAATCCCAGAGACTTTTACACACACCGGGGGTAGATTTAGGCGAGTCCTACACGTTGTACACCGTCGGGCAAGGAAGACAGAGCGCCGGATCTCCAAACCCTCTCAGATCCGGGAGTGTTAGGCCTTTACGATCCAAACCAATCCCAAAAACAAGATTAGGGGAAGAAGGAGACTCGGAAACGGAGAAAAGGGAGGAAAAAAGGACGGGGAAGCGACGTCATTGAGGTGAGAGAGTGGTCGCCAGAAATAGGCGAGGAAACCGGGCGAAGAAGACGAAGTTCGACCCGAACGTCGGACCCCCGCAACCCGAACCGAACCCAAACCACGCTGACCCAATTTGGTCGACGAAACTCCCGCAGCCCAAACGCCTCAGCCCAACCCAGAAAATCAGTTAGGGCTCAGCCCACCTACACAGTCCTTCAGCTTGGGCCGACCCATTGCTCGCGGCCAACCCTAACCCGCGCGCTCGACCTGAAAACCCGCACCTCGACTCAAGACTGTTGCACATGTCGCTCTCTGGTTGTGCCACGTGTCACCTCGGCAGCACGACACCCCTCGGCTCAACGGCGGCTTCTCGGCTCGATGGCGGCTTCTCGGCTCTTTCGGCTTATCTGGCTCGGGAAACCTGTTTCCGACCCGTTTGTCACTGTTCTGACCCTCCCGGACGTGATTTCGGCCCCGTTTAAGGAACCAACTACCCACGGAAGCGTAGGACGTTTTACGAGGAGCTAGGAGCTTACGTTATATTTTAGGGAGTACTTCGGCTAAGGCCTACCAAGTAAGTGGCTCACCCCGTCGTAGGATTACGCGTTGTTGTTGTGTGATGACTCGTGCCCGTGGTGTCGCACGTGTCATTGATTAGTGCATTGAATTGTGTGTTTAAATATGTACCTATGTGAACGTAATTGTATGCTACATATGCTATGTATGCTTTGTAATCTGATACGATATGTAATGCATGTGACGTTAAGTTGTTCTTGAATGGTTGTGACATGATTGTGTGGAATGTTGAATATTAATTGCATGAATTGTATGACATGAAATAAGGTAGACACATGAGAACAAAACCCCAACAGAGTTATGTGTGGTACGTAAATAGGGAACGAGGTTGACATGTTTGCATGGAACGTAACTTGGGGGTTATGTTCACTAATGACAATATAGTATTAATGGGGACCTCATGCATTGTGTGTGTTCATGCATCTGGGGGATACCCCCATTCCATCATGAGGGTACGGACACGTACACCCAATGGAAGGGCAACGATCGTTATGCCTCGCATAACGCTGCCGTGACGGTTACTAGTTCTAACGGGTCCCGGCATAGGGGCTCCCAGAGTATGCCCACCGGGTAATGAAAGTGGCCCAGCGGTGTGCGAACTAGCTGGTGAGCCCATACTCACACGTATGGGCTGTGTGTAGAGTATATGGTACACGTCCAAAGTTTACCCGTTAGGACGGTAGCGTAGGAAAAATGAAACGAAACGAAACGAAAGATAGGTCCCATCATTTCATTGCTTGTGATTGTTGCATAACCCCGATAGGGGAGTCACTTACTGAGTATTCTAGAAATACTCAAGCCTCGTGCTATATTTTTTTTTCCTCCTGATAAGGGTAAGGCACCCATGTGAAATTGTCGGCGGCATCTTTCACCCCGGGACCGTGGCACATGCATAGGGCAGTCATCTTTCTTTTTTTTCCCTTCATAATATAGGTTAGTATAAGCTGAATTTCCTTTTGGGTGATTAGTTTAGGCTAGTGTAGGTTGAATTGTATTTGCATAATAAACCTTAGGGTAGGATGAGAGATTTATTTTGGCTTTGTTCTTTTTCCTTTCTTTCCCTTGTATTGTTCTTTCACGAGGTACTAAAAGGCGAGTGTAAGCCGCATTAATGATACAGGGCCCACTTAATGTTGATCCCGCATTTCAATGTGTATTAATGACCTCAGACAAAATAGGTAAATTATTAGGGTCGTTACAGTTGGTATCAAAGCAAGTCACCGGACGATGTGTCAGCCTTCTCGCTGTTCCCCGAAGGGGGATAGACACGAGACGGTGTGCCAGTAAGGACGCTGGGCCCCAAAGGGGGGTGGATTTGGGGTCGGTCCCACATCGATTGGATAAAGGAACGAGTGCCAGCGAGGACGCTGGGTCCCGAAGGGGGGTGGATTGTGATGTCCCACATTGGTTGGGGAGGAGAAAAAATCACTCTTAATAAGGGTGTGGAAGCGTTCCCCTAGCAGACGCGTTTTAAAGCCTTGAGGGAAAGCCGAAAGAGGACAATATCTGCTAGCGGTGGATCTGGGTCGTTACACTGATGATATGATTTGTGGTGCCTTTGTCGCTGTACCAATTTGGATACATCCTGTAAGAGAAAGTAAACACCTGTGCTGCAGAAGGAGGTTCATCTTGATACGACTCATCCATCCTATGTCAGCAGCGAACGACAGTATGCCCCACTTTGTCGCAAATCTGGCAGGGAGAACGAGCAGATAGGTAATGGCGATCACGTGCAGGACGAGAAGGCACGCCACCTCAAGACTTATCACGACCACGATCATGTAGTTGGCGAGCTTCAAATGCCATTAGATGTGCAAACACATCATCAAGCGTGAGGGCTTCACTCTTGGTAGTCATCGAGGTGACGAAGGTATCATAGTCAGGGCCAAGACCAACGAGGAGATACGCGATCACGTCATCATCCCACAAGGCAAAGACGCCACCAGCCAGCTCGGTGGCTAGCCCTTTGATCTTTTAAAAATAATCTGCAGCAGACATATAGAGTTTCTTGGTGTGGTTAGCTCAACACGGATCTGGAATTGTGCGAGCACGAGTTGATGATGAAAACATCCGCTGCAGGGTATCCCACGCGTTATTGGACGTAGTAGCGGCAACCACATCGCGAAGAATCTCCTCATACATGGAGGAGAGAAGGTCGCTAAGGACTTGTTGATCCTGATCATACCACCGATCATAGGCTAGATTAGAGACAGGTCAGCACCAGCAGCGGTTGAGGAAGGCACCAGCTTGGTAGGTGAGGCAATGGTGCCATCGAGGTAGCCCATAAGCTTCGTACTCCGTAGGTAGAGGAGGAGCTGGGCATGCCATATGATGAAGTTATTTTTGGTGAGACGTATTGTCACAGCATGGTGGAGAGGGACTGGGCCAAAGGTCGACGCCATGGTAGATGAGATCGTGTTGGAGATGGTGGATAGGGAGAAGGAAGAAGATGTGATAGACATTGTTAATGAATAAACCTTTGCTATGATACCGTGTTAGGTTGAATGACACTGTGACCTATATGGGTCACGACCTCATGTATTTATAGATGTGTACAATGAGCATTACATGTTGGGCCTTGATCCATGTAACTTAGTATAACATGATATAACAATCATAATTATGAAACGTGCAGGGGCCACGAAGCACGCGTCATCATACATAATACAATTCGTCAAACCAAACAAATAGCAGAGCCATTTACTCGGTTTGTCTACGCCAGAGTTACTGATTATTCTTACTACTAGACTACTCCTAAAGATCCAATTCAACCTTAGATCCATAATCTTCATGATATCTACAAAAAAAAAAATAAGTGCAAAGACTTCTAGGTCATATCCTCTAAACCTTGCTAAAGTGTCCAATTATCGATCTCTTTCTCATACAACTTCAAAACTTCATTTGTATAGTTTTTTAATAATCATAGAGAATAATCATTCTCAACAAAAGGTTCTTTTCTTTGACTTCCTTTACTCATAAGGGGGACTTAATAGAACCTTTCTTACAATTTATTACTTCATTACATATAATTCGTTCTGCATAGGGTGCTCCAAATTACTTGAAGAACAAGTTTTGAGTTAGCAATACGAAACCTTATTTAAGTTAAGATATTTAGAAAATTATGACATCGTTAAAAAAAGGTCCATCACGAACTTAGTGTTGGTCGGTAATATCTCATTAGAAAACAAATTCATGTTGCCCAAGCACTCTTCAACCAACTTCTTCCATTCTGATTTCCAAGGTGTTATTTCCAAGGTGTTATGTACAATTTATCTATAAGAGCTAGAATGCATTCATCTCCAATCGAGAGATAACATGCTTCTCAAGTTAACTACATAGGGTACCTTTGCCAGTTTCAATTACCGTTCTCTGAATCAAAGGATTTGCTTCCTACACTTTCCTTCCACCAAATTCCCAAATAAGTCAATTTTTAACTTTTCATACTTTTTTTTTTTATCAAAGAAGAATTTTTGCGTATATGTACGCGCTTGTTATATCTGCTCATGCGACCCCCTTTAGGCATATGTAGCCACACTTGGCCAATGAGTGATACTTCTTTTTTCTATTCGTTTGACCTCTATTTGTGAGTTTTTTTTCTCTATTTCGATATTGACCTTATTTTAATGTGAATTATGTGCAATGAGAGGGGTTTTAGAAATTTTTAGCACATTTTGTGTGGAAAAGCGAGCTTAGCAGGATCACTATGTTGTAAATCCATACTAGGATTGGTCGTCGGATCATGTAGGTTTAAATATTAGCTGGCGGCCACATGGGTTGCCCCCCATACTATGGTGACTTTATGGTCCTATGCTCAGAGAGCATTAGACTAAGTTTGAAACTCCTAAACCTCAAAGAAAAAGCCTCAGGACACATACTATGTCAGAGATGTGATGAAAGCCTGGGGTAGGTTTCTTACCGAGTATTTTTATATTCACTTCTTTCTACATTTAATTTTTTAGGTGAATGATGCCACTTGGGGAGGTGTGGGACTGCTTGAGAGCTTGATATCACGATTGTACATTTCTTACCGTTCGGCGTCATGATCTTGATACGCTCATGACAAACCCCAAGGGAACTTAAGCCTCATTCACATTTTTCGCCCAATTTTGTGTCTTCTTTAAACGTTAGGTGAGGTTCGCCTTCGTCTGACATGCTACAATAAAGTTGTTACTATATGCACGACGTGACTAATGCGTGCGCAAAATATTCATTTAAATTATTTCATAAAAGGTGTCATGGTCTCAAACATTCGTAAAAAAATCTTTAAAACAATAATGCAAAAAATAAATCATGTGAAGTTTAGATAAAATAAAGAACAATAAAAACATTTCCCTAAACTAACCTACCTAACGGCTACAAAATAAACAAAAATTGTGACTACCCTACCTCTGATTTCATGGCCTTCATCGCAACAACATTGCCATCCTTACGTTTGTGGCTTACCTTTACCTAAAAAACAAGAGTAGTACATGGTCTGAATATTTTAAGAAATACTTAGTAAGTACCGCACATTTGATGTCGAGAAATAAAAACACATGTGACATGATGGGACATATTATTTAGAAAATAACATGGCATGATCTTAGGTAGTTTTCCAGTCCGGGCAATGTTCGATGTATAGTACTTTCCTACACACGACCCAATTTGTCTACATAATGTTCACGAGTAAACCTCTAATTAGCTTACGATACTTTAATTTGGCGGTCATACTCATCTTAAATGCTATTAAAATTGCAAAACCTGGCTATAGAAGGGTAAAAATTTGAAGGAAAGGGTTCAAAGTAGTGAGACGGATTGAAAATTTGTAAACCAAGCCGTTCACGTCGTTTGAACCACTACTGTACCGAGCCAAGCCGAGCCATGAAGTGGATGCTCGAAAGGGACACGGGTTGGGCTTGGCGCGCGGGTAAGGACATGTATCACAGGGTAAGGATATGCACACATCTTGCAGTCTAGGTTGGACAACTATCGAGTCAAGTTCTTAGGTCGTGAGGCTACTGTGCTAAGGAATGAGCGTTTTGGTCCGAGTGCCTACTATGCCAAAGGATGTGCTCATTTACATGGGCTGGATCGGCAGGTAATGAAGATTCCTAGGCTGCGACATTTGCATGGGCTGACTGGATTGGTTTTGGTTGTTGCACCAATGAGCCACGACTGCTTTGGTTTGCAGTTCACCAAGGCTGAGGGTTTGATTTTGGCTCAAATTTCGAGCCTCAAGCTTGGACATGAATAGATTCGTTTGATTTTTCCCTTTTCTTTTTGTGTTTCCTCTCCTTGTTTACCCAATTTTTACCCAATTTTCAATGGCTAATTTTGAATTGTTACTATCCATAAATTTCGAACCCATTAATCTTATTTTGATGTTTCATTTTTCTATTATTATCAATATTTGTCCTAATGCTAGAATCAGAAGAATATTTAAAATATTGTAAAAACATGTGAAAAGTTTGATATTAAATTTATAGAACACAGAGATTAAATTTTGACACTTAACCAAGTCTAATGCTAACAGATATTGTTTTGTTTCGCATTTTCTAAATTATTCTAAGTTAGATCAAAAGATTGTAAAAAAGTATGGTCTTCAGGCAAGTCCACCTCCGGCAGATATTGTCGTCTTTTCGCTTTTCCAAATTATTACAGAGCTAAAAATTGTTAAAAAAAAAAATGTTTTTTGGGTTTTCCCTTTTGCCCTTCCCCTCACGGTTTTAAAACGAGTTTGGTAGGGAGAGGTTTCCACACACTTGTAAGGAATGTTTCATTCTTTTCTCCAATCGATGTGGGACCTCACAATCCACCCCCTCGAGGGCTTAACATCCTCGCTGGCACACTATTCAATAACTAAGCCTTGGGGGTGCAGGATCCTTGCTGGCATACCATCCGATATCTGAGTTTTGGGGCTAAAAATCCTCGCTGGCACACCGCCAGATATCTTCCTCTAATATTATTTGTAACGACTCAAATCTACCGCTAGCATAATTGTCTGATTTTTTTTGGACTTCCATCCAAGTTTTTAAGATATGTGTACTTAGAAGAGGTTTACACACCCTAATAATGGAGATCTCACATCATGGAAAAGAGGATTTAAGAACAACTCTTACAAAGTTGGTCTTTTTGTAAGGGAAATTCCTTATTTGTACTTTTGAGAATTCATATTGGAAAATTTTCTGTAATATGCCAACAATTGTATCTGATAGGGAAATCTTTAGGCAAAGTGCCTCTACAGAGAGCGAAAGAAGTTAGTAGGGGAGTGGAATGAGCCGTGGAGAGAAAACTTGGAAAAGTGGGTTAAAGAAACCATATTTTATTATTTATTGAAAGAAGATTTTAGTTATCCTTATTCTCAAATAAAGTTGTGTGAAGTCCTTTAAAATTTTAGTTAATTCCCTTTAGACCATGGTAGATCCTTTAAAATTTAGATCTATTTCTTTTAAAAGTGAAATTTGGAATTTGAAATTTTGAATTTGACTTAAAAAACTATAGAACTATTGACACTTCATTTGGGATGTTGATGAGAGAAGGGTTTTCCTTTGTATAATAGTAAAACAAGGGTATTCAAGCTCATTCATACATGGACTTCTTAGACCAAATCATCACCTTTGCTTCACTCCCATGCAATCTTTTATTTTCTTTAGAAGCTATATTTACTACAATTCTATTCTAATAAAAGCAAGTCTATTGAACATTTGAGTTATCAATTATCTGATATTTTTTAACAAAAAAAGTGCATGCATGTCGATGAAATATCCAAGTTGTTGTCGAAGAATAAAATACAGCCGTTAACATGAATATTAAGGTCTCCATTTTATTAAAAAAATTCAGCACAAAAATGGAAGAAACTTGAAATGCAATGGAGTTAGGGAGAAGTTTATGATGGGCATTGGAGTGAAAAAAGTGTAATCTAAATTTTAGATGGTTGTGTGTGATGCTATACAAAATAAAGCTTAACCTAACAAACACAACACATTTAATATCCATCCAATTTTTATTTTAATAGCAATCTACATAAAAAAAATATATATATATGGTTGTTAAAAACTTATGTTTGTTATAGTGGAATAATTTATATATATATATATGCTTCAAAAGGATCCAAAATGAAACCCAAACAAATTCTAAGTCAATAAAAAAGGAAGGCTATGAATAAGATGTATTTCTACTGGCCCATTACAAATCGAAAAACGACAATCTAGGTAAATAAGGGTGTTGCAGCATGATAAACTATATTATTTTATTTATATCTAAATTTTCGGAATTGATATTTTTTTAATTTTATGTTTAACGGTGGGTGGAATTTCAAAACTACATAAATTTGAAAAATATAATATCCAACATTAAAAAAAAAATCTACATTAATGTTCATTTTCTATCTCCGTTTATGAAAAAAATACTTTTAAAGTTCTTTAGATTGGGGTTAGTTTTTGTTTTTTTTAATAAATATGTGGGGTGGAGAGTTAGGATATTTGACCTCTTCATCCATGTAGGTATATATGGTCTTAATTAGTTGAGCTATGCACAAATTAGTATTTATGAATTTTTTTTATTAAATTGAACATTTGACTCTTAAAGTTTTTTTTATTTTTTTTATTTTTACAATTGAATTTGTACCCATTTGACCTAACTTTTTGATTTAGGAGACATATTCCTGGCTCACGGTTGGAAATTCAAAGAGAATTTTGGGCAAACAACATTGTTTTGGTGCAACTTTAGCAGCAATTATGCGAAGCTTTGGTTCGAGGTTTTTTGGCTAGAGAATGGAACTTGGTTTCAAAAAGAATGCAACTATTGGCATTACATTTGTGGTGCAGATGAGAAGGGTTTTTATTTGTATAATAGTCAACCCAAGATATTCGAGCTAATTCATCCCTGTTCTTCTTAGACAAAACTATCACCTTCGCCTTACTTCACATCAAATCTTTTCTATTCTGCACAAGTTGTGACATGCTTGTTGTAATACTATTCTAATAAAAAGTCTATTAATAGTATGATTTTTCAATTATATGGAAATTTTTAATAAAAAAGAGTACATATCAATAAAGTATTAAAATTGTTGTCGAAGAATAAAATATAGACGTCAAGTTGAATATCAAAGTCCCAATCTTATAGAAAATATCAAGCACAAAAATGAAGTGAATTTGAAAATATATACACCAAAACTAAATTAAAACCTAAAAATAAATGTATTTCCACCCTTAAAAAAAAGTTAAACTTTTTCCAAAATAACACCGTATAACTAAACTTTTTCCAAAATAACACCGTATAACACACATCAAACTCAAATTAGATTATAATATAAAATATAAAACGTTAGAATTTGTTATATTTTCTGTTTAAATCAACGAATATTCTAAAATTAGGTTTTCAAGGAGTGGTATGGTAAAGACGGTGAACATATTAAGCTTAAAGAAGCTAGTTTACTTAGAATGGAAAGGAATTAGGTTTCTCATTTCCCTTTGCCATTTGCAACACTAAAAAGCCAACATGGGTGAGTTTTGGGTGAGTTTGGGCTATCGCTAAGGATGAAAATAAAGTATGTATAATAATTTGAAATGAGAAGGTTAAGATCAGAAAACAAAAAACATATATAGGCAAAGAAAGTCAATTTTTCTTAAAAAAAACTTGGTCAATTCAAACTTATTAATATGAAACCAACCCATTGACAATTATTTGTATAATAAAGGCCGAAAAGAAAATATGTATAATAAAGGCTGAAAAGAAAAGAAAATATGTATAATAAAGAAAACCAACCAACTAGTCAATTTTTCACAAGGACCGAAAGAAAACATGTATAATAAAGGCTTAGCTAGTTTAAATTATTAGGAGTATGTTTAAAATTATTTCATGCAAGATTAGATGACGGCTTCTATTTCTAACGGGTATTCGGCATAGAGAGCTACCAGAGCATGCTCGCCCGACAAAGAAAAGGGTCAGGGTGTGCGAACCGACTGGTGGGTCCATACTCGCATGTATGGGCCATGCGTCAAGTATATAGTACACATCCAAGCTGCCCGTTAGGATAGTACCTTAGGAAAATAGACTGTTACTATAGGTTCCATCATTAAATTCGCTTCTTCTTGCATCATAACCTCGATAGGGGGTTGCTTACTGAGTATTCTTAAAACACTCAAGACTCGTGCTACTATATTTTTCACATAAAGGAAAGACGCCCTTATAAGCTTGACAGAGGCGTCGCAACCCCGAGACCGTGACACCTACATAGGATAGGTTCGCATTTCAAATTTAATAGTATAGGTTAGTATACGTTGAGTTGTATTTGCCTTTAACAATAGTATAGGTTTGAGTTGTATTTGCATTTAACAAAGTATAGATTAGTATTGGTTCAGTCATATTTATAATTACTAAGCCAAAGGGTATAATTACTAGCAAATAGGTTAGTGTAACATTTAATTGAGTAATGTTTTCTTTATTTCTTTGTATTTGTTTGTTCTCGAGGTAATAAATGAGGCATGAAGTAAATGTGGAATTTATAATAAAGGTTCATTAAAGTAATTCCGCATTAAATGTCAGGTTAAATGTGTAGTAACAGTCTTAGGTTAAATAGGAATATTTAAGGTGGAAATTTTTCCTTAAGAACGAGATTTAAAACTTTGAAGCAGACGACGATACATAACTTGTCAAAGTGGACAAAGCGGACAATATCGACTAGTGATGAATTTGACTGTTATAGATCTTCTTCTATTTTTAGGAGTTAAAATATGTGGGTGAAATGTTTGAACATTCCACTCCACCTTTTAAATTTTGATTTTGTTTTGATTCTCTCATTCTTATTAATCATATTTATTTTTCTTCATCTTTAATGTGAATAAAAAATTGAAAAATATCATTAAAAGAACCATTTATATCTCTACCTTAAATCTTCTTGATAATATTAATTAAGGAGAAAATATAAAAATGCAACCGTCTAATTTGTGTTTAACACAACTTTATTTTTCTATCTCCACAAAAAAAAATAGCAAATGAAAAAGAATTTATATTTATAACTATGCAACAAAGATATCCAACCTCAAAACATTCATAGCAATTAATTTTTTTTGGGTGGATATTAACCTTAAATCAACTTTGGAAAGAGAAGCTTGTTCAACACAAGTTTTTGTTTTTTTTATTTTTTTATTTTTTTTTTATTTTTGCAATATAATGAACCAAAATCCAAATGATTCAGCATCACCAAAAGAGATTTGAGTATCTAAAAAAAATGAAGACTTTAACCCGTTTCGATTTTATCTTATTGTTTTCTTTGGAATCAAGTATTATTATTAACACATGTTTTGTAGGATCCTACGGCTTGTTTGTTGGATCCTACAAAACATGTGTTAATAAGTAAATGGCAAGTGACTATTTACAATTATCAAACAAATTCAATTTTAAAAGGCCATTGCAAGTCAAAAGACGATGATTTGAACGAACACGTTTTGGACAAACAAGCTCAATTCAATTGGAGCTTCAAAATGAACTTTTTGTGTACGACTTTATTTTGGTGCAATTTTAATAGTTTGAACGGACATGCATCATTTGAGGTATTTAGGCCTGAGAACTCGTATTGGCTTTCTGAAAGATGCGACTTTAAAAACTGCATTTGGGCAGCTTTTGATGATGGATTTTACTTTAAAAATATTCCTTTCAAGAAGTTTGAATTGATACACAGTTGAACAATGAAGCAAAGTCTCCTTCACTCATTTTGGACCCACAAAACTTACTTTTTTTTTTCTTTTATGTTTGATTGCTTTCACATGTAATAATTATATAGAGAGTTGTAGGGTTTCCTTATAGACTTGAGATGTTTTATATTTAAGTCTAATAAAAGTGGGAGGAATCTTTTTCGATTTTATAGTTATTTTGATGTTTCTAATTTGGTTGGGTTTCAAGTTTCTAGTTGTAACGACCCATGTCCAAGTTTCGAAATCTTGATTTGGCACTTAATGACCCTAATATACCCCTGACAATATTATCGGGTTATTTACTCTTCGCTTCTAAGAGTGAAAACTATTACCACAAACCAACATGAGTCCTTCCGGCATGTCTTTTCCTCACTCACATGTTTGCTACGAAAATTCTCAAGAGGTCTCCCAATATAAAATTACTCAAAGAAAAACACATTTAATCTCGAAGTTCTTATGATTAAGCCACCAAAAAGGAAAGTGCATCTCGTTGATATAGGTTGTAAGTTTCAATTCTTTTTAGGCACTTCTTAGTCATCTATACTTTGAATCACTTTCATTCGAATAGAATCTTGGTTCATTCATGTACTCTCTTTAACTCGGGTATCACTCTACTCCTTTCCGGATTAAGGAATATTTGAGGTTTTAAACTTGAAAGGGTAACAATTTAGGACAAAAAGAAAATATGTATAATAATTGGAAATGGTAAGGTTAAGATCATAAAACGGATATATCCAAAAAACTCAGTCAATTTTCGTTAAAAAAGATGATGGTCAATTGCAACTTTCTAATATGAAACTAACCAAGTGGCACAACATTTTTTTTTGTAAATAATATCATTAAAGATTATTTGTTATGCTCATAAAGAAAGAAAAAACATGTACAAGGAAAATGATTTTACAAAACTATGAAAAAGAAGAAACTATGTGAAAACAAAGGAAAGAGATCAAGGAGAAATACCAAAGTAATTCCAATATTAAGACATTTTGGATGATGAAAGTTTATTTGTGTATGATGTATGAAAAAAAAAATAATAATAATAAATAAATAAAAGAAGGGAAACTTTGTCCCACGTTGTTCAAGCTAAGAAGTGGGGGGTTGGCGTCCATTGTAAAAGGTTTGAGCCAAAATGGTATCAAAGTCAGATACTGAATGATGTGTTAATGAGGACGCTGGACCTTCCCCTAACACATGTGTTTTAAAACTTTGAAATTGACGGCGATACGTAGTGGGACAAAGCAGACAATATCTGCTATTAGTGGACTTGGATTGTCTCTCTAAACTCAGAGCTTTCTGTTCCAACCGACAACCCTCCAATTGAGCCTAATTTGATTTATTCGAGTCCGTCCAAAAATACTTCCAACCCAAAGTGGATATGCCTCAAATAAACGTTGCGAGTCAAGTAAATTTGCTCGGTGATTGTAGGCCATACGAGAAAAGTTATAGCCAGTCCAGTAGTGAACCTGCAAACAGAGAGGGTGGATTCAAATGATATGCAACAATGCATTACGTACACCACACAGATCGATATGAACGTCAAGAGGTAGCTTGATTGATAACGTTTCTATTTCACATTTTATTTTTATTGAAGGTGGAAAGGAGGAAGATAATAATTAGATGGTGCATTATCCCAAGGATCGAATTCATTCAACGACTCGGGGAAAAAGAACATCCATTGCAGCTCTACTTCATCAAAATGAAAATAAAAACAGATCCCAAGTGATCAAAGAAATACGGCAATGGATGACAACACACCTCTCAACTCATAAACATGCAAGAAATCTTATATTAAATCAAACCATAGGAGTAGATTCTCAGAGAAAAGCAAGAATTTGATGAAACTATAATATTGAAACCATAATGCAAGCAAATACTACAAAGTTTAGTTTTAGCTAACAATTAAGAGATAAGGATGTAACTTGGAAAGAGAACTTAGAGGGCAATATTGAAGAAATATGGAAATTGCTGCTCTTAAACATCACGCCTCGAGAAACAGATTTTCCTTGGTAAGGATAAAACAAAGAGAAGTATCCTGCAATTGAAGAAGCAAGAAGAAATGCAACGAAAAGATTTGGAAGTAGGACATCATGCATGTTGCCCACGTGTTGTAGTTGTTGTTGTTGAGTTTCTTGATTCCTCCTACGATTTGGAAGTCACCCATCGTGTTGGCAATACCTCAGTAATACCAAACAAGTCTTTTCGACACAAAACTTGCAGAGTCACGGACTACTCACGACACAATGAAACTCACTCACTAATAATCTCAAGAAATCGTTTCTGATGTGGAATATCAGACAGAGCTGCAATCACAGAGCATACTAAGAATTCCAAAAGATTAGACAATCTACACTAACCTCGCTCTGATACCAAATTGTTGAGCACAACTCTCTGTGGGAAACACTCGCACTCTTTATTAAGACCAATCGAGAAGAGAATACAAGACACTTGGTAGAATACTACTCTTTGTATTGCTTGGGATGAAAACCTAGGTAGGGTGGAGGAGTATTTATACTAGTTACTACGCATTCTACTCCTAACAAATCTAAATCTTTTTCCTAAATCTCATCCCTAAAATATGTAGGTATCTTTATTCTAAAATATCTACTCAGATAAATATACAATGGGCTTGTACAATTATTGGGCTGGTGATGATATTTTAACCGAAACTTCCTCATTATTGTTGATTTTCTTGTTTCTCTCTTATTTTTTACAACAATGAAACTCTGCATAATTATTTTTAATTAGTTAAAAATTACAACACTCATTTGAATGATATCATAATCTCCGCTGAATTTCAAACAACAAACGTAGCAAAAAAAAAAGATTTTTTGTGAAATTAATAATTTACTTATTACTCGCTACTTGTGATAGTGTATACTTGCACCTTTTCTTGTGAATTTTACTCAAATTATTATATACATTTACTAGTGATCAAACACCAAAACAATGCCAAGTAACAAAGATTGGTTCTAAGACACCGGAACCAAACAAACCCTTAGACTTTCCACGGTAAACCATATTCATGACTCAAACAACATTGTTTCTACGGTAAACCATATTCATGACTCAAACTACACTGCTTGACATGTAAGAAATCTCGGATGCTGGTTTTAGCTACTCCACTTGAAACTTATGAAGCCTTGGCCATAGTTATTCAAACTATGTTGCTTATTACGTACAAGTCATGTGCATAGGTTTCCAAACAACATCCATTGGAATATATGAAGCCTTGGACATATGTTTCAGACTACACCGCAGGGAACGTAATAAGCCTATGGTGTTGTTTTCAAATTGTAGCGCAAGGAATGCACGAAGATCCAGGTTAAGACTATGTCACTTGAAATGTATAAAGCATTAGACGTAGGTTAAGACTATGTTGCTTGGAATACATAAATTCTTGGACACAGGTTATCAAGTTCATGTCTTGTACGGTAAAATCTAGAAGGATTGTCTTTGGAAACAAAATGACATGCTAGAATAAGAAATAAGAATAAAAACCAAGAACAAGACTCAGGACAAGGACAAAAACTAAAAACTAAGGATGAGGACTAGAGCATGGATTAAGACCCAAGGTCTCATAATTAAAAATTGAGAACCTTTGAATTAAGACCCTTAGGTAAGAACAGAGATTAAGAACTTTGTTCCATAAATCAAGGTCCTTGAGTAAGATCATGACAAGAACTTAAAACTCTAGAACAGAACTTAAAGGTCATATGTTCTCACGTCAAGAACATGACATGAAAGAGTGTGATATCCTAGTGCACCACAAGGACACGATTAAGAGCCTATAAGTAGGCTACTTACTGAATCTTGGTACCTAACATACCTTAAGGACATGATTAAGAGCCTACAAGTAGGCTACTTACTAGGTCTTTGTACTCATTTAAGATTTTTCTTGTTTTTCAACTGACAAGAACGAGCTGATCGAAGATTGATGCAAATAGGAGCAGGTGCCATACAAAGTCAAACCTTGCTTTAATTGCTTAAAATATATTTAATATTTTCAAGACAGTCACGACTTGAGTCAGAAGAATGGAATCGTGACCCATATAGGTCACAGCACCATTCAACCTAACACGATGCATTTCAAATCAAACCCATATTTTTGTTCATTTAATTTAAACGAATTTTAAAAAAAGAAAAAAAAATTGCTTGTTTTATTTATTTCTTTATTTGTTTTTTTGATTTCATTCTTCGCTTGCTTTTTAACCGAAGCTTTTTTTATGGTTCATAAAATACTTTAATTTAGGTGAAGAAATTTAGTGTTCTTGAGAAATGGGAAGATGCTCTCAATAACCTAGTGGCCAAATGAGAGCGTCCAATTCTCAGGCAATTAGACAACATTTCAGTCTTTCCTTCCTTCCTTCCCAAACACTTCTAACTTTTCTTATTTCGATTCTCTGAAGGTTTAGATTGAGATAATATATGTATATTTTCGTTCAATTACACATTTGATATCAATAATTTGTGCAAAAATTTTGTTTTGATTCTTGTCTTTTTATAAGTTTCAATTTAATCTCTAAAGTTTGAATTCAGTACTGGTCATTTCAAAAGTGCTAGTGTAACTCCGCCGCTAGTAGATATTGTCTGCTTTGACTCGTTACGTATCGTTGTTAGCCTCACAATTTTAAAACGTGTCTGCTAGGGAGAGGTTTCCACATCCTTATAAGAAATGTTTCGTTCTCCTCTCCAACCGACGTGGGATCTCAAAATCTATGCCCTTTAGAGCCCCAACGTCCTCGCTGACACATCGCCCGGTCTCTGGCTCTAATACCATTTATAATAGCTCAAGCAAATCGCTAGTAGGTATTGTTTACTTTTGTCCATTACGTATCGCCATCGGCCTCACGGTTTAAAAATGCATATTATAGAGAGAGTTTTCCACACCCTTATAATGAGTGTTTCGTTCTTCTCTCCAACCGATATGAGATCTCTTAATTAGTTTAGTCTCTATGATTTCATCGAACTTCATAATTGGCCTGGCTCGTTTCATTACTTCTATGTCTACATAGATAAGAGAGATGGAGATAATTTTGAAAGTATTCTATGTTCGTGGCATATGAGTGAGGAAAATGTCTATATGTTCAACTATAAAACGAATAATCAAGATATTTGCTACCGCTGGTCAGAAAAAAAAATCCATATATCCATAAAATTGAAAGTTTGATATTAATATTGAAATAAATAAATATTTTCGATATGGTGTTTATGTGGGTACCTTTTTTTTTCTTTTTTTTTTTGTTTTAAAGTTTGATATAATTAGTACAAGTGAAATATAAACAATGCTAATAACTATCAACATAAATTATAATATGAAAATTTGTTAACTTATTTTGGTCATGATTGATAATCAAAACAACTATATGAGATGTGACATTGCATTACAAGGATTTTGACCTAGGGTATAGGCAAGGTAGAGACTTAGACTTGACTTAGTGTAGAGGCAAGTCGGTTAGAGTTGTTATTGAACAAAGTTTAGTGTCTATATAAGTGTTAGTGACGAACCTTGTCTAAAGTCTAATGAAGCCACAAAGTCGGATAAAAAAAAGGTTTTCCATGATTGTTTGAAAATCGTGATGTTGTATGGTTGAAAATGCACGACTGTGACAATATTCAAAAATGCTAACACAATGTACAGGGAGGTCCATCGAATGGAGTTCACAACAAATTGTTATTAGAAGACAGTCACGTTGTAATAGTCTCATTTATTTAACTTCCCAACATTGGGAGAAATGAATGAAAAACATCGAGATTATATAAGGAAATGATAATACCAATATATGATATAAAAGGCACTTTATAGTATGTCATAAATGATAAGGTAATAATATATACATTTTCATTGAGAAGTGACATATTAGAGGAGGGAAATACGGACTTACCATAATAAGGGATTTCGCAACTCGATCATAGATGGTAAAAAAATAATTTAAAGGTTCATTATTTTTTAAAACAAATTTTAAAACAAGAGTTTCCAAAATTTCTAATTCATTTTTTATTAGAAAGAACACTAATCGAGGTTTTCAAATAGTTATCAAATTGTTCCGTCATTTAATAAAAAAAAATAAGAACTATTTCCAATGAACCTTATTTAGCTAATCTAGATCTCTTGGTGGTAGTCTGGTTTAGGTTTTGCTTATGATACTTATGAATCAAATAATTATGTTTGGTGTAGTATGAAAAATGTTATAAGAAAGAGTGGACCTCACATATTCATGATACGTAGATGTACAACATAGAGACTAGTAAAGAGTTAAACCAATTTATCTTAGGATTATGTATAAAATTCTAAATGATAAATACGATTTGAGGAGCAAAGTGATGAGATATCATGTAACACTCCAACAAATAAAGGAAATTAGCTCCAATAAGAACAAGCGGCTCATGTAAGATCCAAAGGATTCAACGAAAGAAATTAATAATATTAAGCAAGGACAAGAGTCTGAAAGAAATTAATAGGATTAAGCAAGGACAAGAGTCTTAAAGTCATTTCTATAAGGTTAGAAGTAATTTTAAGAATTTAAGACTTTTGGACAAAGATTGGAAAGAAATAAGTAGGTGAAAAGGGCAAAAAGGTCATATTTTCAATTACCAAGGATCTTTCTTGATTTTTAATTCCTTATCTAGAAGAAATTCAAGATGGTCGAGAAGTAAAAAATGACCAGCAACCTCAAGGGATGAAGGATTTTAAGAAAAATTATGGATTTTTATAGAAAAATAATAATAAAATATTTCGAATATAACAAATTACCAAAATACCCCTGAAGTTCCACTTAATTACAAAACTGCAATTAAAGAAAACCTGCAACCAGATTTGGTTCTCCAACCGCATAAGAAAATCAATCTTATATTAACATCCAACCATTGGATTGAGTTGCAATTTGGATATGTTTAACAAGAGTCAAGGTTCTGTAGATCCAACGGTTAAAGTTGAAAAGCAATGTCGGTAGTACCTCCATCATTGTAGATATTTCAGACTGAAATTTTAAAATGCTTAAAATAAAAAATGAGAAAATTCACCACAATTCTGGAACAATCAATGGAGGTGCAAGCTTGATCTATAAATACGAAGTTATGGGCAATGTTTTAAGACAAGAATCGAGTGATGAGGATTCCTAAAATTCGAGTTTGAATTTTTTAGATTATGGATTTTTCTTCCTCAGTTTTTTTCTAAATTCGAGGGTTGTGGTTAATCATTTTCCGTCCTACCAACTCCTACACATTCCATATGAGATTTCCAACAAGTTTCGTGAAGAAATCGGATGATGAAAAGCTCTAGAATCGGCTGCCCCAAATAAAGGTTAGAAACATGGTTTCTGGCAAACTTTAGAAGGTTATAACTCAAGCTACAGACCACGACAAGGTATGAAATTGGTCCTTACTTCTTCCTTGAAACTTCATCTAAACGTTTCGTGAAGAAATTTAGCCCATATTTTGACCTTTCTACACGTTTTGATCAATTTGGACCCCTTTCAGACCGGTTCTCATGAATTTCTTTATGGTTCCTGAAACTAGACTCAAAGATGAATCTAGTAAAGAGAATTGGGAATAATTCGGATACCAGAAGCTCAAGAACGGAAGTCCCAAACACAGATGACGATGTTACCTTGGACTTTTCTTAAGAAATACTTGTTGGAATTGCTTGAATTTCCACCTGAACCCTAAACCAAGTTGAATTAAGGATATAAAAAAGAAAAACTCAAAGAACTTTGAGTTAAAACCCTGAACCGATCAAATTTCTTGAGATTTAAGTAACATTAAAATAACCAACTAGATGAACTTCGCTGCCTATGAAATTTTAATACTGAGCATATTATAGCATGTTGAGATTATATATGAAATTTGGTGGTCATTGGATAAGTATAAGTAGGTAAACCATGAAATGGTGCAAAATGACCATATTTCCCCTAATGATGTCTACCGACGGTTCATGACCTAGAGGACCTCCAAATGCTATTAAATTCTGTGGTAGATCTTATTCTGTGATGTTTGAGGATGTGGTGAAGTTTGAAAGCCATTGGAACACGTTAAGTATCAAAACCAAGAATTATGAGTAAAATGACAAAAATGCCTCTAGGACTACTTATGAAAATTCAAAGTCTATACGTGCTCCAAATGACTTGCTACTTCTTCTAAGGCTTATTCCTATGGACAAGGAGGTATGTTCAATAGTTCAAGTTGATTAGAGCAAGCTTGGAACCTAAAGCAAGATAAGACCAAAGAAACACCTCAAGACTCAAGACCCTTCTAGAACCGTCTAAGGAATTCATTATGAATCTATGACCTTCTAGAACAACTCATGCTTGTTATTACAATTGATTTATATGTTTACGAATGCATGTTACAACGTATGGCTCAATGAATTATGAACCTTAGAAACTTACAAGATTGAGAACCAAGAACAATACCATACAAACTCTACAACTACCAAAGAAAGAAGAATGCTAGGTACTACTCATGGATAAGGGACCAAGGTCCTAAAACTCAGAAACTCAAGAAAAAATTATAAGACCTCCAACGGTACAACATGTTCTTGACTCAAAATACACTGCTTGGAACGTATGAAGCCTTGAGCGTACGTATTCATATTAGGCTTCTTGGAATGCATGAAGTCTTGGGCATAGGTATTCATGTTGTAACATAGGGCAAGCACTAGGTACAAGATTTCAGACTACGCTTCTTGGAACGCATGAAGCCTTGAGCGTAGGTATTCAGACTATGCTCCTTTGATAGCATGAAGCCTTGGGCAGAGGTATTCAGACTCTATCGTAGGGCAAGTCCTTGATGTAGAATTAGACTACATCCTTTGGAACGTAAGAAGCCTCGGATGTAGGTTTTCAGACTATGTCACTTGAAATGCATTAAGCCTTGGCATAGGTTTTCAGAACATATCGAAGGGTAAGCCCTGAGGTGCGGGTTAAGACTGTGTAGCTTGGAATGCATGAAGCCTTGGACATAGGATGTCAGGTTCATGTCTGATACTGTAAATCTTCGAGGTAGTGTCTTGGAGAAAAACCAAGAACCGAACAAGAACTTAGAAAGTACAAAGAACAAGAGAAAGATCAAGGACTACAACATGGATCAAAAACAAGTTCTAAGGACAAGAACCACAGTACTAAAGCCCTTAAAGGATAACCAAGGTTTCAGAGTCCAAGAACCAATATCTTCAGGAATGATCATGATAAAAAGCCCAAGTCAAGAACAGAACTAAGGGGCTTAAAGACTTACGACAAAAACAATAATAAGAAAATAAAGAGTGCGGTATCCTAGCATATCAAGAACACGAATAAGAGCCTATAAGTAGGCTACTTGCTTAGTCTTGTACTCCTTCCTTATTTTCCTTTTTTTTCATGTAACAAGGAGCTAGTCGAGGTCGAGAGCGGACTCTGGACCAGGTGTCATAGACAAGCCTCACCCTTCGTCTACAACCCATTTGTTTTGAAATGTCATGTGTTCGTTGTTTATTTTGTGTTCTAACTATTATGTTGTGTTTTAATTACTCATGTATGAACACTATTTTGTTTTAACGAAAATTGTGTTTTAAACACTGTTTGTTTTATTTCGTAAAAGTTTACCCGTCTTTTTGAAGTATCGAGTTAGCCCCGTCCTTACATATGATGACCAGATAAAAGCCCCGTTGGGCTAGGTTATGAGACACTACGAAAATTAGATGAACTCGTATGACCATAATATAATATTAATTTCCATAATATACTTTTTCATTTTTAATTCAAAATTTTAGAGAGTAATAACCCATAATGAGTTTCAAGCATATATTTTTCAATTTAAAAGATAACAAGTATCAATCAGTATTCTATTTTTATTTTAAACAATGTAACAACAATAAAAAAAATAATTAATTAATAATAACTATTCCCTTCCCTAGCCAAGCTCACAAAACTCCCGCCCTAAAATATTCAACAAACTACTTCTCACAACACAATATGTTACAAAAAGAAAAAAAAAAGGATAGAATTAGAAATACAAACAAATGGGTTTGTTCATTTATTTATTTATTTTTTGTTTATTACGGATAACTCATCTTCCATTACACTCTTCTTCCACTATAAAAAGTGAAACAAATCAAGCACAAATGTGTTTGTACCCATCTCTTTTCCTTTCCCATTTCAACAATATGATTTTCTTTTCAACACTTGCACTTTCTCTCTTAATTTCATTGTTCTTTGCTAACCAATTCACTACCATCGAAGGATCATTCATCCAACATCTAGATATTATCGTCAAGATAACAAATGCTCTAAAATCTAAAAATCAGCTCACTATTCACTGCAAATCTGGCAATGATAACTTGGGAGTCCACAAGCTAACACCTTGGGCCAGCTATGACTTCAGTTTTCGTCCAAACTTATGGGGCACGACATTGTTTTATTGTTCCTTCCAATCGCCTGGCTCGTTTCATTACTTCGATGTCTACATAGATAAGAGAGATAGAGATAATTGTGAAAGTATTATATGTTCGTGGCATATGAGTGAGGAAAATGTCTGTATGTTCAACTATAAAACGGATAATTATGATATTTACTACAACTGGGTAAGTAAAAAATCCATATATCCATACAATTGAAAGTTTGATATTACTATTGAAATAAATAAATGTTTTTGATATTACTATTGCTGCTCTTAAACATCACACCTCGAGAAATGGATTTTCCTTGGTAAGGATAGAACAAAGGGATGTATCCTGCAATTGAAGAAGTAAGAAGAAATGCAACGGAAAGATTTGGAAGTAGAACATCATGCATGTTGCCACGTGTTGAAGTTGTTGTTGTTGAGTTTCTTGATTCCTCCTACGATTTGGAAGTCACCCATCGTGTTGGCAATACCTTAGTAATACCAAACAAGTATTTTCGACACAAACCTTGCAGAGTCATGGACTACTCACGACACAATGAAACTCACTCACTAATATTCTCAAAAAATCGTTTATGATGTGGAATTTCAGACAGAGCTGCAACCACATTGCATACTAACAATTCCAAGAGATTAGACAACCTACACTAACCTCGCTCTGATACCAAATTGTTGAGCACAACTCTCTGTGAAAAACACTCGCACTCTTTATTAAGACCAATCGAGAAGAGAATGCAAGACACTTTGTAGAATACTACTCTTTGTATTGCTTGGGATGAAAACCTAGGTAGGGTGTTGGAGTATTTATACTAGAGCCTACGCAATCTACTCCTAACAAATCTAAATCTTTTTCCTAAAATATCTATATCTCATTCCTAAAATCTTGAGCTATCTTTATTCTAAAATATCTCCTTAGATAAATATACAATGGGCTTTTACAATTATTGGGCTTTGACTCTATTGGGCTAGTGATGATATTTTAACAGAAACTTCTTCATTATCGTTGATTTTCTTGTTTCTCTCTTATTTTCGTCAACAGTGAAACTCTCCATAATTTTTTTTAACTAGTTAAAAATTACCAACGCCCATTTGAATGTCATAATCTTGCTGAAATTTCAACAACAAAAGTAACCAAAAAAATAAGTTTTTTGTGAAATTAATAATTTACTTATTACTCGCTACTTGTGATAGTGTATACTTGCACATTTTCTTGTGAATTTTACACAAATTATTATATACATTCACCAGTGAAAAAAAATCCAGACAAACCATATTCATGACTCAAACTACACTGCCTGACATGTAAGAAGTCTTGGATGCTTGTTTTAGCTACTCCACTTGAAACTTATGAAGCCTTGACCATAGTTTTTCAAACTATGTTGCTTATTACGTACAAGTCATGCGCATAGGTTTCCAAACAACATCCGTTGGAATATATGAAGCCTTGGACATATGTTTCAGACTACACCGCATAAAATGTAATAAGCCTATGGTGTTGTTTTCAAATTGTAGCGCAAGGAATGCACGAAGATACAAGTTAAGACTATGTCACTTGAAACGTATAAAGCATTAGACGTAGGTTAAGACTATGTTCCTTGGAATACATAGATTTTTGGACATAGGTTATCAGGTTCATGTCTTGTACTGTAAAACCTAGAAGGATTATCGTTGGAAACAAAATGACAAGCTAAAATAAGAAATAAGAACAAGAACCAAGAACAAGACTCACGAAAAGGACAAAAACTAAGAACTAACGATGAAGATTAGAGCATGGATCAAGACCCCAGTTCTCATAATTATAAATTGAGAACCTTGGAACTAAGACGCTTAAGTAAGAATAGTGATTCAGAACTCTGTTCCCAAAACTAAGGTCCTTGAGTAAGATCATCACAAGAACGTAAAACTCTAGAACAGAACTTAAATGTCATATGTTCTCACGTCAAGAACATGACAAGAAAGAGTGTGATATCCTAGTGCACCAATAGAACACGATTAAGAGCCGATGAGTAAGCTACTTACTGAATCTTTGTACCTGATATACCTTAAGGACACGATTAAGAGCCTATAAGTAGGCTCTTATTGGGTCTTTGTACTCATTTAAGATTTTTCTTGTTTTTCAACTGACAAGAAGGAACTGATCGAGGATTGATGCAAATAGGAGCAGGTGCCATACAAAGTCAAACCTTGTTTTAATTGCTTAAAATATATTTGATGTTTTCAAGACAGTCACGACTCGAGTAAGAAGAATGGAATCGTTATATTACTCCTTGCTTCTAAGAGTGAAAACTATCTCCATAAACCAATATAGTCCTTACAATATGCTTTGTCATCATGCACATGCATTCTAGAAAAATTCTTATGAGGATGCTCCCAACAATGGTTTTCAACTTTAACCGTTTGATCTACAGAACCTTTGGTCTTGTTAAACATATCAAAATTGCAGCTCAATCCAATGGTTTGATGTGAATATACAATTGATTTTCTTCTACTGGACATTTTTTGTACCAAATCTTGTTGCAGATTTTCTTTAATTTGGAGCATGAACATATGGATATATGTGTGCCTACTAACTCTTTGAATGCAGAAAATTTGGTGCCTACACCAGCTTCAAGATTGCCACCGCAATCCTCCGCATCGCTGCCGCGTGAATCGATATCTGTTGTTCTGCCAATGATTGGGGCTTCGGATCCTAACATATCATATTCCCGCAATGCCCAGTCGGGTCCTTGGTCGCTGATCGATCGACTACTATAGCACCGACTGCTCCCCTCGCAACGGTTGGTACGGTTGTCTCCTCAGTTGTGGATCCTGCACCTACTGCTCAACCGTATGGTACTCGATTAAAGTACAATATCAAGCAACCCAAAGTGCGTACAAATGGAAGAGTAACATATTCTATGGTTTGGTCTTCTGCCTCTGAACCTACTTCACATATTACTGCTATTGATGATGAATTTCAGGCAGTTCTATAAAAAGGACATGACACTTAGTTCCTCCTCGTGCTAGTCTTAACGTTATTGATTGCAAATAGGTTTTCAAACTCAAGCAAATGTCAGATAGCTCTATTGATCGCTACAAAGCACGCCTAGATGCTAAAGGGTTTTAACAGCAATATGACGTTGAATATGATGATACCTTCAGTCCATTTGTTAAGCCCACTACCATTTGGCTCTTATTATCTCTTGTTGTTTCTCGTGGTTAGACTATTTGATAGATTGATATTCAGAATGCTTTTCTTCATGGCCTTCTTAATGAAGATGTTTATATGAAGCAGTCCCCTAGATTTGTTGACTCTCAACATCTTTGTTATCTCTGCAAGCTGGATAAGTCGCTTTATGACATCAAACAAGCTCCGCGTGCCTGGTTTTCTTGTCTTAGCTCCAAACTATTACAACTGGATTTTACAACTTCAAAGGCTGATGTCTCTCTTTTCATTTTTAATAAGACGGGCATTCAGATGTATATCCTCATATATGTTGATGACATTATTATCATCAGCCCATCTTCTATGGCTACTGAGAAACTTCTGGATGGTGTTACTATAACACATGCGGAAGCAATTTGGATCTTAGGCACTCTAAGTACATTAATTATAGTAAATTAGCTAGCATGTTCAAAAGAATTAAAACTCAATGAGTTTGAATACTAACCTTTTGTAGTTCAAATAACTTTTTCCTCACGAACCGGTTTCGAACCACCACTAGTGTCTTCCCTACTATTCTCCAGCCTTAGAACGAGATTGTGGAATCCGGTGAGTGACGAAACTTGATAGGAATTTAGTATATGTAAAGAGAGAGTTTTAAGAGATTTTCTCAAAGTTTTTCAAGAAAAAAATTTACATGTTCCTTGATCACTCTATTTATAGTCATATTTGTTTGTTCATGCAAATTTGAGATTACCAAATTTTGACACTTAAAATTGCACTCAAATTTGTGGGATTATGTGGCAAGCATGCAAGTTTGAGTTAACCAAATTTTTACCCTCAAAATTCCACTCAAATTTGTGGAGTTTATTGGGCAAACATGCATGTTTGGTAAAACTAAATTTTGACACTCAAAATTCCACTTAAATTTGTGGGATTATGTGTCAAACATGCAAGTTTGGTTAAACCATATATTGACACTCAATATTCCACTAACTCAAACATGAATTTTTCCATTAACTGAAGTCAACATTTTGACTTTCTTTATTTTAATTCAACAATTAATTTAAATAATTAATTTCAAATCAAAATAATATTAAATGATTAATTAAACAATTTAATTAATATTTAACATTAATTCAGATGGCAATCCCAATCAATTCCAGCACATATTGATTATGAATCCCTATTCATAATTAAAATATTTAAGAATATCTCCAATTCTCCCTTTTTGTTTAATTCATAATTAAAACAAAATGCTGTTAAATATATCGTATATATGTAGCGTATATTCCCTAATATGAATTTGAACACTTCGAACTCACTCGTCACAGGTTTAGTCCGATATGAGCTAGTGGAGGGACCTAATGGACCTACAGATCATGGGCTCCAACGATCTGAGATTAACCGGCTAAACTCATTAACCTTGTTAACCAACATTCGTTAACTACTAGGACACTTCACTATAGCCTAGTAGTTGCACTCCCCTCACTATAGATATATTTCTTTCCATTTTATATAACCATGATTAGTAAGTCGATCCTTCACAGGTTGTTTGTAACTAGAGTTGGGTCAATTTACCGTTTTACCCCTAAAGTTACTTCTTGTTCCTTAAGTCCCACTGATCCTCTAATGAACAATTGGTTTGTGGTCCAACCACTAAACCGAATCCCTCTCGGGCCAATGAGAGGGTGGGGTCCCTTGTTCAAGACCTTGAGTCAGTACTTAAGGGAACAACCTCTCTACTATCCCTAAAAGCGAGCAGGAGTGAATTCCATCACCCTATGTCCCCAGCTATTCATCCAGTCTTACCCCTGAAATGGGAGGCTTATTGAGTCGGCGAACTCGGGCCACTCTCACCCATGCAAATCTAAGGATAATTCTGAATAAACAGGAGTTCATAGTTAGCTCAGGATTAAGATCGAGTTACCTAGGTCATCGAATGAAAAAAAAAGTCTCAACAGTAAACGACATTATAAAGTGAGAGTCGTTTTCTTCATGGTCCGATCTTATGCAATACTCATTGCATAGGACGCCCCCACTCACATGTCTCCACATGTACAATTTAGTGATCACATTGTTTATATCATATACAAAAGTTGGCCGCATCCATAGTGTCCCCAGAATAAGGTACTCAGCCTTATCCCTGTACTATAGATCATTTTGACTATATACTTGAACTTGATCCACTCTTATGTCTCTACATATAGTTCATGTAATCATACTATAACCAGAGTGTTCTTTAGTTTATTGGATTTAGATTAATGATCGTAACATTCACTTTATTCAATAACAATCTTTACTAAATAAACATCAATAATAACTTTATTGAAAACAGAACATGTTTTTGTTTACAAATTATGAGTTTAGGACATAAAACCCAAAACTTCTTACACAGCTTCGACATGATTTTGTCATCAAGAATCTTGGCACATTGAGATCTTTTCTTGGGATTGAGGTCCGCCATACTTCCAATGGACTTGTTCTGACACAACATTAATACATTCAAGATTTATTGTCTAGAATAATTATGATCACCTCCAAAGATGTGCCCACGCCTATGCTTCCTATTGAGAAGTTGTTATTCGATGGTGGCGAAAAGCTCTCGCTTGAGGATACTATCGGAGTGTCGTTGGTGCTCTCCAATATTTGTCTCTAACAAGTTTTGATATCTCCTTCTGTGTCAACAAAGTGTACCAGTTCATGTCCTCCCCGACTTCTATACATTGGGCGATGGTCAAACGAATTCTCCATTATCTACATGACACTATTGATATGGGCTTGTGTTTTACAAAGTTCAGCACTGATTTTCTTAGTCCCTTCTTGGATGCTGATTTAGTCGGGAATCCTGATGACCGTCGAAGCACTGGAGGCTATGTGATCTTCTTTCGTGGCAATCTTATCTCCTGAAATTCAAGAATACAATTGATAGTTTCTCGTTCTAGTACGGAGGCCAAATACAAGGCGGTTGCTGATCCCACTGACGAATTAATCTAGATCCAAGTCCTCTTGCGTGAGCTCAAGTTTTCGCAAGCGCGAGCACCTAGCCTATGATGTGACAACATTGGTGCCAACTATTTGTCTGCAAATCCAATCTTTCATCGATGGACGAAGCATGTTGATCTTGATTATCACTTCGTTTCTGAACGAGTATCTGTTAAAATATCATACTAGCCCAATAAGAGTCAAGCCCAATAGTTGTACGAGCCTAAGCCTATTGTATGTTTATCTTGGTAGATATTTTAGAATAAAGATATCCAGAGATTTTAGGAAAGAGATCCAGATATTTTAAGAAAGAGATCTAGATATTTTAGGAAAAAGATTAAGATTTGTTACGAGTAGATTGCGTACGCTCTAGTATAAATACCCCTCCACCCTACCTAGGTTTTCATCCCGAGAAATCCCAAGCAATACAAAGTAGTAGTATTCTACAAAGTGTCTTATAATCTCTTCTCGATTGGTGTTAATAAAGAGTGCGAGTGTTTCCCATAGAGAGTTGTGTTCAACTATCTGGTATCAGAGCGAAGTTAGTGTATGTTGTCTGATCTCTTGGAATTCTTAGTATGCTTTGTGGCTACAGCTCTGTCTGATCTTCCACATCAGAAACGATTTCTTGAGATTATTAGTGAGTGAGTTTCTTTGTATCGTGAGTAGTCTGTTACTCGGCAAGTCTTGTGTCGAAAAGGCTTGTTTGGTATTACTGGGGTATTGTCAACACAATGGGTGACTTCCCAATCGTAGGAGGAATCAAGAAACTCAACAACAACAACTACAACACGTGGGCAACATGCATGATGTTCTATTTACAAGGACAGGATCTTTGGGAGATCGTTGGTGGGAGTGAAACTACGTCGCCAGAGGATGATTCTAACGGCGCGTTGTGCAAATGGAGAATCAAAGCAGGCAAAGCAATGTTTGCCTTGAAGACCACAATCGAAGAAGAGATGTTAGAACATATTTGAGATGACAAGACACCAAAAGAAGCATGAGACACGTTTGTGCTGCTGTTCTCAAATAAGAACGATACGAGGCTACAACTTCTAGAGAATGAGTTGTTGTCAATTTTACAATGTGACATGACGATTGCTCAGAACTTCCAAAAGGTCAAGTCGGTCTATTGAGAGATTACTGAACTAGACCCGAAATTTGCCATTGTAGAATCTCGAATGAAGATGATTATAATCCATGGATTGCGACCAGAATATAGAAGCTTTATTAATGCTGTACAAGGATGGCTCACTCAACCATCACTTGTAGAGTTTGAAAATTTGTTAGCCAGCCAAGAAGCTGTGGTTAAAAAAATGGGAGGCATCCCATTGAAGGGTGAAGAAGAAGCACTCTACACAAGTGAAAGTCGGAGTAATAAAAGCCATCTACCAAACGTAGATACAATATATGTATATTTTCGTTCAATTGCACATTTGATATCAATAATTTGTGCAAAAATTTTGTTTTGATTCTTGTCTTTTTATAAGTTTCGATTTAATCTCTATAGTTTGAATTTAGTACCCATCATTTCAAAAGTGCAAGTGTAACTCTACCGCTAATAGATATTGTCCGCTTTGGCTCGTTACGTATCGTTGTTAGCCTCACAGTTTTAAAACGCGTCTACTAGGGAGAGGTTTCGACATCTTTATAAGAAATATTTCGTTCTTCTCTCCAAACGATGTGGGATCTCACAATCCATGCCCTTTATAGCCCCAACATCCTCGTTGGCACATCGCCCCGTCTCTGGCTCTGATACCATTTACAATAGCTCAAGTAAATCGCTAGTAGATATTGTCTACTTTTGTCGATTACGTATCGCTATCGGCCTCACGGTTTCAAAACGCATATTCTAGGGAGAGATTTTCACACCCATATAACGAGTGTTTCGTTCTTCTCTCCAACAAATATGAGATCTCTTAACTAGTTTAGTCTCTATCATTTCATCGAACTTCATAATTGGCCTGCACATGAAGTTCTTTAGCTTAATTTTGTTCAAGTGTGAAGTATTTTCTCAACATTTAAATTTTAAGAAAACAAATTTGACTTTAATTTATTTGAACAATCCTGTTCATGGGATATCTGAAACAAGTAATTAATGATGAATATGTTTGAACATCTATTGAAAATGGCTCACGATCGAAATATGTCGAAATAAATAAAAGAAACAGGAAAACAACTTGAGGGGAAAGAGAACTTTTGAATAGAGGAAACTTAAGAACTTAGCTTTTCAATTTTCTTTATAATTGTTAAAATAGCATACATCTCATGAGTATTTACAGGGGAGAAAAGACAACTGATCTCCTAAACTTTCTCCTCAAGTTATGCAACTACTAACAATTCTTACTAATTAAAAACTAACAATTTCCCTAAACATATTCAAGCTAATAACTTCCAAACAATTATCCGAAAATTACTCTAGGTTAATAACTTCTTTTGCTAAGTCAAGCTTGTTAACTCACATTCTCCTCTGTAAGCTTGACTTTGTTCGAGATTTTTCACTCTAAGCAACTCCCGCATGCCTGCAACTTTAACCCTTGAAATGGACTTGGTGAGAATGCCTGCACGTTGCTCTCTAGTTTCGACTTTGCTTGGTCCCTAGTCAACTCTGTCTTCTTCGGAAGAAACTTTAATTTTGGAACATGCAATTTGTTTCACTTCTCCCTTATGTGCAAGGAGTTCTTCATTGTGTAGTGTACTCCTTTGTCTTTCAACCTTCTTTTTAGACACACCACTAGCCTTCTTTGTTTTAGAGGACAAGTTTGATGTCCAATTTTTCTTATGACCTGGTTGTCTTCCTCTAGGCCTCCTTGGTTGAGATGACAAGTCTGATGAAACACATCAACTTGTAGGTTGCACTTCGTTGATTGAAGATGGCTCTAGTTGCTTCTTGGATCTATTTTTTAGTTCCTTTTTCTCCTGATCCATTTGTTTCTTCTTTACTTTCCTGCTGCTAATGCCAATAGATACTTTTGGAAGATGTTGATAGTCTGTCAATAATATCTTATATAGGCGATTTCGCGACCGTTTTACCTTCATCAACAAGGCTCCATTTCGGTCGTAAATCTTGAGGAACGGGCTGACTATCTCCACTATTATACCTTCATCTGCCATTTGACAAAGGCTAATAATGTTGCTCTTCAAACTCGGAATGTAATACACCTTGGTTAATAGACGTTGATCACTATTCTTACACTAGAACAAGATAGATCCTTTACCTTGGATCGGTACAATTAATCTGTTCCAAAGCTTCACGTTTCCAATGCACTTCTCATTAAGTTCCTCGAACTTTGCTCGATCTCCGGTCATGTTGTTGCTCGCTCCGTTGTCTAGGTACCGCATGCTGGTCTCCACCTGGTCTTCTCCATCTATTAAGGGGTTCACCATAACCTTATCTTCATTGAGTATAAACAGGTCGGACATTTTCTCGGCCAACATCAATGTGGGCTCTTCATCATCAGAGAACATGAGGTTTGTCTTCTCATCATGCTACTTGTTGAGACACTCTGCCACATAATATCCATATTTCACACAAGAGTAACACGTCGTCATACTCTTGTTCTTCTGAGGGTTAGCATTTTCATGGATTTGTGAGGTATTGTTACGACCTCCTCTGCCACCACGTCCGCTCATACTTGAAAAAGAAAAGTCATCTACATCTTTCCTTCTTATATGGCCTGTATGGACTTTCTACTTCTTATAAGGCCTATTCGTATGGACAAGAAGGTATGTTCAAGAGTTCAAGTTGATTAGAGCAAGCTTGGAACCTAAAGCAAGTTAAGACTAAAGAAACACCTAAAGGAAACACCTCAAGACTCAAGACTCAAGACCCTTCTAGAACCCTATAAGGAATTCATTATGAATCTATGACCTTCTAGAACAACTCATGCTTGTTTACGAATGCATGTTACAACTTATGGTTCAAGAAATTATGAACCTTAGAAACGTACAAGATTGAGAACCAATAACAATATCATACAAACTCTACAACTACCAAGGCAAGAAGAATACTAGGTACTACTCAAGGATAAGAAATCAAGGTCCTAAAACTCAAAAACTCAAGAAAAAATCATAAGACCTCTGACGGTACAACATGTTCTTGACTAAAAATACGCTGCTTGGAATGTATGAAGCCTTGAGTGTAAGTATTCAAAATCTGCCGCTTAGAATGCATGAAGTCTTGGGCATAGGTATTCATGCTGTAACACAGGGCAAGCACTAGATGAAGGATTTCAGACTACACTTCTTAGAACACATGAAGCCTTGAGCGTAGGTATTTAGACAATGCTGCTTGGAACACATGAAGCCTTGGACATACGTTTTCAGAACATATCGAAGAGCAAGCCCTGAGGTGCGAGTTAAGACTGTGTCGCTTGAAATGCATGAAGCCTTGGACACAGGATGTCAAGTTCATGTCTGATACCGTAAATCTTCGAGGCAGTGTCTTGGAGAAAGAACCAAGAACAAAACAAGAACTTAGAAAGTACCAAGAACAAGAGAAAGAAAAAGGACTAGAACATGGAACAAAAACAAAGTTCTAAGGACAAGAACCAATAACCATGAACCATAGTACTAAAGCTCTTGAAGGATAACAAAGGTTTCAAAATTCAATGACCAAGATCGTTTGGAAAGATCATGATAAGAACCCCAAGTCAAAAATAGAACTAAGGGGCCTAAGTACTTACAAGAAAAACAAGAACAAGAAAAGAAAGAGTGTGGTATCCTAGCATATCAAGGACACGATTAAGAGCCTAAAAGTAGGCTACTTGTTGAGTCTTGTACTCCTTCCTTATTTTGCATTTTTTTTCAGGTAATAAGGAGCTAGTCGAGGTCGGGAGCGAACTCTGGAACAAACTCTGGAGCAGGTGTCATAGAAAAGCCTAACTTGTCATCTTCAACCCATTTGTTTTGAAATGTTTTGTGTTCTAACTATTGTGTTGTGTTTTAATTACTCATGTATGAACAATATTTTGTTTTAATGAAAATTATGTTTTAAATACTGTTTGTTTTATTTTGTGAAAGTTTACCCATCTTTTTGAAGTATCGAGTCAGCCCGATTCTTACATATGGTGACCAGATAAAAGCTCCGTTGGGCTAGGTCATGAGACACTATGAAAATTAGACTAGGTGAACCCGTAGGATCATAACATAAAATTAATTTCCATATTATACTTTTTCATTTTTAATTAAAAATTTTATAGAGCAAGAACCCATCATGAGTTTCAAGCATATATTTTTTCAATTTAAAAAATAACAAGTTATCAATGAGAATTCTATTTTTATTTAAAAAAAGGTAACAACGGTAAAAAAATAAAAAAATAAAAAAATAATTAATAATAACTATTCCCTACCCGGCCAACTCTCACATAACTCCTGCCCTAAAATACTCAACAAACTACTTCTCACAAAACAATATGTTACAAAAAGAAAACAAAAAAGAAAAAAAGATAGAATTAGAAATACAAACAAAAGGGATCGTTGGGTTATTACCAATCAACTTTTATCTTCCATTACACTCTTTTTTCACTATAAAAAGTGAAACAAATCAAGCACAAATGTTTGTACCCATCTCTTTTCCTTTCTTATTTCAACAATATGAGTTTATTTTCAACACTTGCACTTTCTCTCTTAATTTCATTGTTCTTTGCTAACCAATTCACTACCATCGAAGGATCATTCATCCAAAACCCAGATATTATCGTCAAGATAACAAATGCTCTAAAATCTAAAAATCTGTTCGCTGTTCACTGCAAATATGGCGATGATGACTTGGGAGTCCACAAACTAACATCTTCGGCCTGTTATGACTTCAGTTTTCGTCCAAACTTATGGGGCACGCCATTGCTTTACTGTTCCTTTCAATGGCCTGGCTCATTTCATTACTTCGATGTCTACATAGATAAGAGAGATAGAGATAATTGTGAAAGTATTCTATGTTCGTGGCATATGAGTGAGGAAAATGTCTGTGTGTTCAACTATAAAACTGATAATTATGATATTTGCTACAACTTGTAAGGTAAAAAATCCATATATCCATAAAATTGAAAGTTTGATTTTAATCTTGAAATAAATAAATGTTTTTGATACGTTGTTTATGTGGATTTTTTTTTTTTTTGTAAGCTTGATATGATTAGTACAAGTGAAATATAAATGATGTTAATAACCTATCGACATAAATTATAATATGAAAACTGCATTTAGGCCGCTTTTGATGATGGATTTTACTTTAAAAATATTCCTTCTCAGAAGTTTGAATTGATACACAGTTGAAAAATGAAGTAAAGTCTCCTTCACTCATTTTGGTCCCACAAAACCTACTTTTTTTTCTTTTTTTTCTTTTATGTTTGATTGCTTTCACATGTAATAATTCTATAGAGAGTTGTAGGGTTTCCTTATAGACTTGAGATGTTTTATATTTAAGTCTAATAAAAGTGGGAGGAATCTTTTTCGATTTTATAGTTATTTTGATGTTTCTAATTTGGTTGGGTTTCAAGTTTCTAGTTGTAACGACCAATGTCCAAGCTTCGAAATCTTGATTTGGCACTTAATGACCCTAATATACCCCTGGCAATATTGTCGGGTTATTTACTCTTCGCTTCTAAGAGTGAAAACTATTACCACAAACCAACATGAGTCCTTCCGACATGTCTTTTCCTCACTCACATGTTTGCTACGAAAATTCTCAAGTGGTCTCCCAATATAAAATTGCTCAAAGAAAAGCACATTTAATCTCGAAGTTCTTATGATTAAGCCACCAAAAAAGAAAGTGCATCTCGTTGATATAGGTTGTAAGTTTCAATTCTTTTTAGACATTTCTTAGTCATCTGTACTTTGGATCACTTTCATTCAGATAGAATCTTGGTTCATTCATGTACTCTCTTTAACTCGGGTATCACTCTACTCCTTTCAGGATTAAGGAATATTTGAGGTTTTAAACTTGAAAGGGTAACAATTTAGGGCAAAAAGAAAATATGTATAATAATTGAAAATGGTAAGGTTAAGATCATAAAACGGATACATCCAAAAAAAACTCAGGTCAATTGCAACTTTCTAATATGAAACCAACCAAGTGGCACAACATTTTTTTGTAAAAAATATCATTAAAGATTATTTGTTATGCTCATAAATAAAGAAAAAACATGTACAAGGAAAATGATTTTACAAAATTATGACAAAGAAGAAACTATGTGAAAAAGGGAAGAGATCAAGGAGAAATACCAAAGTAATTCCAATATTAAGACATTTTGGATGATGAAAGTTTCTTTGTGTATGATGTATGAACAAAAAATAATAATAATAATAAATAAATAAAAGAAGGGAAACTTTGTCCCACGTTGCTCAAGCTAAGAAGTGGGGGGTTTGCGTCCATTGTAAAAGGTTTGAACCAAAATGGTATCAAAGTCAGATACCGAAGGTTGTGTTAATGATGACCTTGGACCTTCCCCTAACACACGTGTTTTAAAACTTTGAAATTGACGGCGATAGTAGTGGGACAAAGCAGACAATATCTACTATCAGTGGACTTTGATTGTCTCTCTAGACTCAGAGCTTTCTGTTCCAACCGACAACCCTCCAATTCAGCCTCATTTGATTTATTCGAGTCCGTCCAAAAATACTTCCAACCCAAAGTGGATATGCCCCAAATAGACGTTGCGAGTCAAGTAAATTTGCTTGGTGATTGTAGGCCATACGAGAAAAGTTATAGCCAGTCCAGTTGTGAACCTGCAAACGGAGAGGGTGGATTTCAATGATATGCAGCAATGCATTACGTACACCACACAAATCGATATGAACGTCAAGAGGTAGCTTGATTCATAACGTTTCTATTTCACATTTTATTTTTATTGAAGGTGGAAAGGAGGAAGATAATAATTAGATGGTGCATTATCCCAAGGATCGAATTCATTCAACGACTCGGGGAAAAAGAACATCCATTGCAGCTCTACTTCATCAAAATGAAAATAAAAACAGATACCAAGTTATCAAATAAATACGGCAATGGATGACAACACACCTCTCAACTGATAAACATGCAAGAAATCTTGTTTTAAATCAAACCATAAGAGTAGATTCTTAGAGAAAAGCAAGAATTTGATGAAACCATAATGCAAGCAAATACTACAAAGTTTAGAAGTTTTAGCTAACAATTAAGAGACAAGGATGTAACTTGGAAAGAGAACTTAGAGGGCAATATTGAAAAAATATGGAAATTGGTGCTCTTAAACATCACGCCTCGAGAAACGGATTTTCCTTGGTAAGGATAAAACTAAGAGAAGTATCCTGCAATTGAAGAAGAAAGAAGAAATGCAACGGAAAGATTTGGAAGTAGGACATCATGCATGTTGCCCACGTGTTGTAGTTGTTGTTGTTAAGTTTCTTGATTCCTCCTACGATTTGGAAGTCACCCATCGTGTTGGCAATACCTCAGTAATACCAAACAAGTCTTTTCGACACAAAACTTGTAGAGTCACGGACTACTCACGACACAATGAAATTAACTCACTAATAATCTCAAGAAATCGTTTCTGATGTGCAATATCAGACAGAGCTACAACCACAGAGCATACTAAGAATTCCAAAAGATTAGACAATCTACACTAACCTCGCTCTGATACCAAATTGTTGAGCACAACTCTCTATGGGAAACACTCGCACTCTTTATTAAGACCAATCGAGAAGAGAATACAAGACACTTGGTAGAATACTACCCTTTGTATTGCTTGGGATGAAAACCTAGGTAGGGTGGAGGAGTATTTATACTAGAGCTTACGCAATCTACTCCTAACAAATCTAAATCTTTTTCCTAAAATATCTATATCTCATCCCTAAAATCAGTAGGTATCTTTATTCTAAAATATCTAGTCAGATAAATATACAATTGGCTCATACAATTATTGGGCTAGTGATGATATTTTAACAGAAACTTCCTCATTATTGTTGATTTTCTTGTTTTTCTCTGATTTTGGACAACAGTGAAACTCTGCATAATTTTTTTTAATTAGTTAGAAATTACCAATACTCATTTGAATGATATAATAATCTCGCTGAATTTCCAACAACAAACGTAACAAAAAAAATAGGTTTTTTCTGAAATTAATAATTTACTTATTACTCGCTACTTGTGATAGTGTATACTTGCACCTTTTATTGTGAATTTTACTCAAATTATTATATACATTTACTAGTGATCAAGCACCAAAACAATGCCAAGGAACAAAGATTGCTATGAATAAACAACAAGGTTCTAAGACACCAAAACCAAACAAACCCTTGGACTTTCCACGGTAAACCATATTCATGACTCAAACAACATTGTTTCTATGGTAAACCATATTCATGACTCAAACTACACTGCTTGACATGTAAGAAATCTCGGATGCTGGTTTTAGCTACTCCACTTGAAACTTATAAAGCCTTGGCCATAGTTATTCAAAATATGTTGCTTATTACGTACAAGTCATGTGCATAGGTTTCCAAACAACATCCATTGGAATATATGAAGCCTTGGACATATGTTTCAGACTACACCGCATGAAACGTAATAAGCCTATGGTGTTGTTTTCAAATTGTAGCGCAAGGAATGCACGAAGATACAGGTTAAGACTATGTCACTTGAAACGTATAAAGCATTAGACATAGGTTAAGATTATGTTGCTTGGAATACATAAATTCTTGGACACAGGTTATCAAGTTCATGTCTTGTACTGTAAAACCTAGAAGGATTGTCTTTGGAAACAAAATGACATGCTAGAATAAGAAATAAGAATAAAAACCAAGAACAAGACTCTGGACAAGGACAAAAACTAAGAACTAAGGATGAAAAATAGAGCATGGATTAAGACCCAAGGTTTCATAATTAAAAATTGAGAACCTTGGAATTAAGACCCTTAGGTAAGAACAGAGATTAAGAACTTTGTTCCCAAAATCAAGGTCCTTGAGTAAGATCATGACAAGAACTTAAAACTCTAGAACAGAACTGAAAGGTCATATGTTCTCACGTCAAGAACATGACATGAAAGAGTGTGATATCCTAGTGCACCACAAGGACATGATTAAGAGCCTATAAGTAGGCTACTTACTGAATCTTTGTACCTAACATACCTTAAGGACACGATTAAGAGCCTACAAGTAGGCTACTTATTGGGTCTTTGTACTCATTTAAGATTTTTCTTGTTTTTCAACTGACAAGAAGGAACTGATAGAAGATTGATGCAAATAGGAGCATGTGTCATACAAAGTCAAACATTGCTTTAATTGCTTAAAATATATTTGATGTTTTCAAGATAGTCACGACTTGAGTCAGAAGAATGGAATCGTGACCCATATAGGTCACAACGCCATTCAACCTAACACAATGCATTTCGAATCAAACCCATATTTTTGTTCATTTAATTTAAACGAATTTAAAAAAAGAAAATTAAATTGCTTGTTTTATTTCTTTATTTATTTGTTTGTTTGATTTCATTCTTCCATTTCTGTGCTTGCTTTTTAACCGAAGCTTTTTTTATGGTTCATAAAGTACTTTAATTTAGGTGAAGAAATTTAGGGTTCTTCAGAAATGGGAAGATGCTCCCAATAACCTAGTGGCCAAAAGAGAGCGTCCAATTCTCAGGCAATTAGACAACATTTCAGTCTTTCCTTCCTTCCTTCCTTCCCAAACACTTCTAACTTTTCTTATTTCGATTCTTTGAAGGTTTAGATTGAGATAATATATGTATATTTTCGTTCACTTACACATTTGATATCAATGATTTGTGCAAAAATTTTGTTTTGATTCTTGTCGTTTTATAAGTTTCAATTTAATCTCTATAGTTTGAATTCAGTACCGGTCATTTCAAAAGTGCTAGTGTAACTCCACCGCTAATAGATATTGTCCGCTTTGGCTCATTACGTATCGTTGTTAGCCTCACAGTTTTAAAACGCGTCTGCTAGGGAGAGGTTTCCACATCCTTATCAGAAATGTTTCGTTCTCCTCTCCAACCGATGTGGGATCTCACAATCTATGCCCTTTAGAGCCCCAACGTCCTCGCTGACACATTGCCCGGTCTCTGGTTCTAATACCATTTATAATAGCTCAAGCAAATCGCTAGTAGATATTGTCTACTTTTGTCCATTACGTATCGCCATCGGCCTCACGGTTTAAAAACGCATATTTTAGGGAGAGTTTTCCACACCCTTATAATGAGTATTTCGTTCTTCTCTCCACCCGATATGAGATCTCTTAACTAGTTTAGTCTCTATAATTTCATCGAACTTCATAATTGGCCTGCAAGTGAGGTTCTTTAGCTTAATTTTTTTCAAGTGTGAAGTATTTTCTCAACATTTGAATTTTAAAAACACAAATTCGACTTGAATTTATCTGAACAATCCTGTTCATGGGATATCTGAAACAAATAACTAATGATGAATATGTTTGAACATCTATTGAAAATGGCCCACGATCGAAATATGTCGAAACAAATAAAAGAAGTAGGGAAAACAACTTGAGGAGTGAGAGTACTTTTGAATAGAGGAAACTTAAGCACTTAACTTTTCAATTTTCTATGTAATTGTTAAAATAACATACATCTCAGGAGTATTTACCGTGGAGGAAAGACAACTGATCTCCTAAACTTTCTCCTCAAGTTAAGCAACTACTAACCATTCTTACTAATTAAAAACTAACAATTTTCCTAAATCTATTCATGCTAATAACTTCCAAACAATTATCCTAAAATTGCTCTAGGTTAATAACTTCTTTTGATAAGTTTGACTTTGTTCTCCTCTCTAAGCTTGACTTTGTTCGAGATTTTTCACTTTGAGCAACTCCCGCATGTCTGCAACTTTAACCCTTGTAATGGTCTCGGTGAGAATGCCTGCACGTTGCTCTCTAGTTTCCACTTTGCTTGGTCCCTGGTCAACTCTGTCTTCTTCGGAAGAGACTTTAATTTTGCAACATGCAATTTGTTTCACTTCTCCCTTCTGTGCAAGGAGTTCTTCATCTTGTAGTGTACTCCTTTGTCTTTCAACCTTCTTTTTAAATACGCCTCTAGCCTTCTTTGGTTTAGAAGACAAGTTTGATGTCAATTTTTTCTTTTGCTCTGTTGGTCTTCCTCTAAGCCTCCTTGGTTGAGATGATAAGTCTGATGAAACATATCGACTTGTAGGTTGCACTTCGCTGATTGAAGCAGCCTCTAGTTGCTTCTTGAATCAATTTTTTAGTTCCTTTTGCTCCTGACCCGTTTGTTTCTTCTTTACTTTCCTGCTGCCAATGCCAATAGATACTTTTGTAAGATGTTGATAGTCTGTCAATAATATCATATATAGGCGATTTCGTGACCGTTTTACCTTCATCAACAGGGCTCCATTTCGGTCGTATATCTTGAGGAACGGGTTGACTATCTCCACTATGCTACCTTCATCTGTCATTTGACAAAGGCTAATAATGTTGCTCTTCAAACTCGAAATGTAATACACCTTGGTTAATAGACATTGATCACTATTCTTACACTGGAACAAGATATATCCTTTACCTTGGATCGGTACAATTGATCCGTCACAAACCTTCACGTTTCCAATGAACTTCTCATCAAGTTCCTTGAACTTTGCTCGATCTCCGGTCATGTTGTTGCTCGCTCTATTGTCTAGTTACCACATGTTGGTCTCCACTTGGTCTTCTCCATCTATTAAAGGGTACGCCATAATCTTATCTTCATTGAGTATCAACAGGTAGGACTTTTTCTTGGCCAACATCAATGTGGGCTCTTCATCATCCAAAAACATGAGGTTTGTCTTCTCATCACGCTACTTGTTGTGGCACTCTACAACACAATGCCTATATTTTACACAAGAGTAAAACTTCATCATACTCTTGTCCTTCTGAGGGTTGGCATTTTCATGGATTTGTGAGGTATTGTCACGACTTACTCTACCACCACGTCCGCTCATACTTGAAAAACAAGAGTCATCTGCATCTTTCCTTCTTATAAGGCCTGTATAGACTGGCTACTTCTTATAAGGCCTATTCCTATGGACAAGAAGGTATGTTAAATAGAGCAAGCTTGGAACCTAAACCAAGTTAAGACCAAAGAAACACCTATAGAAAACACCTCAAGACTCAAGACTCAAGACTCAAGACCATTCTAGAACCCTATAAGTAATTCATTATGAATCTATGACCTTCTAGAACAACTCATGCTTGTTATTACGATGGATTCATATGTTTACGAATGCATGTTACAACTTACGGCTCAAGAAATTATGAACCTTAGAAACTTACAAGATTGAGAACCAAGAACAATACCATACAAGCTCTACAACTACCAAAGTAAGAAGAATGCTAGGTACCACTCAAGGATAAGAAACCAAGGTCCTAAAACTCAAAAACTCAAGAAAAAATCATAAGACCTCCCACGGTGCAACATGTTCTTGACTCAAAATACGCAGCCTGAAATGTATGAAGCCTTGAGCTTTTGTATTCAAATTATGCGGTAGGAATGCATGAAGTCTTGGGTGCAGGATTTCAGACTACGCTTCTTGGAACACATGAAGCCTTAGCGTAGGTATTCAGACTATGCGGCTTGGGACGCATGAAGCCTTGGGCATTGGTATTCAGACTGTATCATAGGGCAAGCCCTTGATGCACAATTAGACTACATCCTTTGGAACGTACGAAGCCTTTGATGTAGGTTTTCAGACTATGTCACTTGAAATGCATGAAGCCTTGGACATAGGTTTTCAGAACATATCGAAGGGCAAGCCCTGAGGTGCGGGTTAAGACTGTGTCTCTTGGAATACATGAAGCCTTGGACACAGGATGTCAGGTTCATGTCTGATACCGTAAATCTTCGGGCCAGTGTCTTAGAGAAAGAACCAAGAACAAAACAAGAACTTACAAAGTACCAAGAACGAGAGAAAGATCAAGGACTAGAACATGGATCAAGAAGCAAGTTCTAAGGACAAGAACCAATAACCATTAACCATAATACTAAAGCCCTTGAAGGATATCCAAGGTTTCAGAATCCAATGACCAAGATCGTCAAGATAGATCATGATAAGAACCCCACGTCAAAAATAGAACTAAGGGGCCTAAGTACTTACAAGAAAAACAAGAACAAGAAAAGAAAGAGTGCGGTATCCTAGCATATCAAGGACACGATTAAGAGCCTAAAAGTAGGCTACTTGCTGAGTCTTGTACTCCTTCCCTATTTTGCTTTTTTTTTTCAGGTAATAAGGAGCTAGTCGATGTCGAGAGCGGACTCTGGAGCAGGTGTCATAGAAAAGCCTAACTCGTCGTCTTCAACCCATTTGTTTTGCAATGTTTTGTGTTCTAACTATTGTGTTGTGTTTTAATTACTCATGTATGAACACTATTTTGTTTCAAGGAAAATTATGTTTTAAATACAGTTTATTTTATTTCGTGAAAGTTTACCTGTCTTTTTGGATTATCGAGTCAGCCCGATCCTTACATATGATGACCAGATAAAAACCCCATTAGGCTAGGTCATGAGACACTATGAAAATTAGACTAGGTGAACCCGTACGACCATAACATAATATTAATTTCCATAATATACTTTTTCATTTTTAATTCAAATTTTTAGAGAGTAATAACCCACAATGAGTTTCAATCATATAATTTTCAATTAAAAAGATAACAAGTATCAATCAGTATTCTATTTTTATTTTAAACAATGTAACAACATTAAAAAAGAATAAAAAAAGAATAAATTAATAATAACTATTCCCTTCCCTGGCCAACGCTCACAAAACTCCTGCCCTAAAATATTCAACAAACTACTTCTCACAAAACAATATGTTACAAAAAGAAAAGAAAAGAAAAAAAAAGATAGAATTAGAAATACAAACAAATGGGTTTGTTCATTTATTTATTTTGTTCATTTATTTATTTATTTTTGGTTTATTACGGATAACTCATCTTCCATTACACTCTACTTCCACTATAAAAAGTGAAACAAATCAAGCACTAACGTGTTCGTACCCATCTCTTTTCCGTTCCCATTTCAACAATATGAGTTTATTTTCAACACTTGCACTTTCTCTCTTAATTTCATTGTTCTTTGCTAACCAATAAACTACCATCGAAGGATCATTCATCCAAAATCCAGATATTATCGTCAAGATAACAAATGCTCTAAAATCAAAAAATCAGCTCACTGTTCACTGCAAATCTGGCGATGATAACTTGGGAGTCTACAAGCTAACACCTTGGGCCAGCTATGACTTCAGTTTTCGTCCAAACTTATGGGACACTACATTATTTTACTATTCCTTCCAATGGATTGGCTCGTTTAATTACTTTGATGTCTACATAGATAAGAGAGATAGAGATAATTGTGAAAGTATTCTATGTTTGTGGCATATGAGTGAGGAAAATGTCTGTATGTTCAACTATAAAACTGATAATTATGATATTTGCTACAACTGGTAAAAAATTCATATATCCATAAATTTGAAAGTTTGATTTTAATCTTGAAATAAATAAATGTTTTTGATATGGTGTTTATGCGGGTACTTTTTTTTCTTTTTTGTTTTGTTTTAAAGCTTGATATAATTAGTACAAGTGAAATATAAACAAACAAAGTTAATAACTATCGACATAAATTATAATATGAAAATTTGTTAACTTATTATGGTCATGATTGATAATCACACCAACTATATGAGATGTGACATTGCATTACAAGGATTTTGACCTAGGGTAAAGGCAAGGTAGAGCCTTAGACATGACCTAGAGTAGAGGCAAGTCGGTTAGAGTTGTTATTGAACAAAGTTTAGTGTCTATACAAGTGTTAGTGACGAACCTTGTCTAAAGTCTAATGAAGCCACAAAGTCAGATAAAAAAAAGGTTTTTCATGATTGTGTGAAAATCGTGACGTTGTATGGTTGAAAATGCACGACTGTGACAATATTAATAAATGCTATAACAATGTACAGGGAGGTCCATCGAATGGAGTTCACAACCAATTGTTATTAGAAGACAGTCACGTTTTAATAGTCTCATTTATTTAACTTCCCAACTTTGGGAGAAATTAATGAAAAACGTCGAGATTATATAAGGAAATGATAATACAAATATATGATATAAAAGGCACTTTACAGTATGTCATAAATGATAAGGTAATGATAATACATTTTCTTCTGCCTCTGAACCTACTTCACATATTACTGCTATGGATGATGAATTTCAGGCAGTTCTATAAAAAAAGACATGACACTTAGTTCCTCCTCGTGCTAGTCTTAACGTTATTGATTGCAAATGGGTTTTCAAACTCAAGCAAATGGCAGATGGCTCTATTGATCGCTACAAAGCATGCCTGGTTGCTAAAGCTTTTAAACAACAGTATGACGTTGTATATGATGATACCTTCAGTCGAGTTGTTAAGCCCACTACCATTTTGCTCTTATTATCTCTTGTTGTTTCTCATGGTTAGACTATTCGACAGATTGATATTCAGAATACTTTTCTTCATGGCCTTCTTAATGAAGATGTTTATATGAAGCAGTCCCCTAGATTTGTGGATTCTCCACATCCTTGTTATCTCTGCAAGCTGGATAAGTCGCTTTATGACATCAATCAATCTCCGCGTGCCTGGTTTTCTTGCCTTAGCTCCAAACTATTACAATTGGATTTTACACCTTCAAAGGCTGATGTCTCTCTTTCCATTTTTAATAAGACGGGCATTCAGATGTATATCCTCATATATGTTGATGACATTATTATCATCAGCCCATCTTCTATGGCTACTGAGAAACTTCTGGATGGTGTTACTATAACACATGCGGAAGCAATTTGGATCTTGGCACTCTAAGTACATTAATTATAGTAAATTAGCTAGCATGTTCAAAAAAATTCAAACTCAATGAGTTTGAATACTAACCTTTTGTAGTTAAAATTCCTTTTTCCTCACGAACCGGTTTCGAACCACCACTAGTGTCTTCCCTACTATTCTCCAGCCTTAGAACGGGATTGTAGAATCTTGTGAGTGACGAAACTTGATAGAAATTTAGTATATGTAAAGAGAGTTTTAATAGATTTTCTCAAAGTTTTTTAAGAAAAATTTTTTCATGTACCTTGATCACTCTATTTATAGTCATATTTGCATGTTCATGCAAATTTGAGATTACCAAATTTTGACATTTAAAATTGCACTCAAATTTGTGGGATTATGTGGCAAGCATGCAAGTTTGAGTTAACCAAATTTTTACCCTCAAAATTCGACTCATATTTGTGGAGTTTATTGGGCAAACATGCATGTTTGGTAAAACCAAATTTTGACACTCAAAATTCCACTAAAATTTGTGGGATTATGTGGCAAACATGCAAGTTTGGTTAAACCATATATTGACACTCAATATTCCACTAACTCAAACATGAATTTTTCCATTAAGTGAAGTCAACATTTTGACTTTCCTTATTTTAATTCAACATTTAATTTAAATAATTAATTTCAAATCAAAATAATATTAAATTATTAATTAAACAATTTAATTAATATTTAACATTAAATCAAATGGCAATCTCAATCAATTCCGGCACATATTGATTATGAATCCCTATTCATGATTAAAATATTTAAATCTTATTTAAATATCTTCAATTCTCTCTTTTTGTTTAATTCATAATTAAAACAAAATGTGATTAAATATATCATATATATTTAGCGTATATTCCCTAATATGAATTCGAACACTTCGAACTCACTCGTCACAACGTTCTATGGTTTAGTCCGATATGAGCTAGAAGAGGGACCTAATGGACCTACAGATCATGGGCTCTAACGATCCGAGATTAACCAGCTAAACTCATTAACCTTGTTAACCAACATTCGTTAACTACTAGGACACTCCACTATAGCCTAGTAGTTCCTCTCCCCTCACTATAGATATATTTCTGTTCATTTGATATAACCATGATTAGTAAGTAAATCCTTCACAGGTTGCTCATAATTAATGTTGGGTCAATTTACCGTTTTACCCCTAAAGTTACTTCTTGTTCCTTAAGTCCCACTAATCCTCTAATGAACAATTGGTTTGTGGTCCAACCACAAAACCGAATCCCTCTCGGGCCAATGAGAGGGTGGGGCCCCTTATTCAAGACCTGGAGTTAGTACTTAAGGGAACAACCTCTCAACTATCCCTAAAAGCGAGCAGGAGTGAATTACATCTTATACCCTATGTCCCCAGCTATTCACCCAGTCTTACCCCTGAAATGGGAGGCTTATTGAGTCGGCGAACTCGGGCCACTCTCACCCATGCAAATCTAAGGATAATTCTGAATAAAAAGGAGTTCATAGTTAGCTCAGGATTAAGATCGAGTTACCTAGGTCATCGAATGAAAAAATAAGTCTCAACAGTAAACGATATTATAAAGTGAGAGTCGTTTTTTTCATGGTCCGATCTTATGCAATACTCATTGCATAGGACGTCCCCACTCACATGTCTCCACATGTACAATTTAGTGATCACATTGTTTATATCATATACAAAAGTGGGCCGCATCCATAGTGTCCCCAAAATAAGGTACTCAACTTTATCCCTGTACTATAGATCATTTTGACTATATACTTGAACTTGATCCACTCTTATGTCTCTACATATAGTTCAAGTAATCATACTATAGCCAGAATGTTCTTTAGTTTATTGGATTTAGATTAATGATCGTAACATTCACTTTATTCAATAACAATCTTTACTGAATAAACATCAATAATAACTTTATTGAAAACAGAATATGTTTTTGTTTACAAACTATGAGTTTTAGGACACAAAACCCAACACTTCTTACACAGCTTCGAGATGATTTTGTCGTAAAGGATCTTGGCACATTGAGATCTTTTCTTGGGATTGAGGTCCGCCATACTTCCAATGGACTTGTTCTGACACAACATAAATACATTCAAGATTTATTGTCCAGAATAATTATGATCACCTCCAAAGATGTGCCCATGCCTATGCTTCCTAGTGAGAAGTTGTTATTCGATGGTGGTGAAAAGCTCTCGCTTGAGGATACTACTCGCTATCGGAGTGTCGTTGGTGCTCTCCAATATTTGTCTCTAATAAGTCTTGATATCTCCTTCTGTATCAACAAAGTGTATCAGTTCATGTCCTCCCCGACTTCTATACATTGGGCGATGGTGAAACGAATTCTCCATTATCTACATGACACTATTGATATGGGCTTGTGTTTTACAAAGTTCAGCACTCATTTTCTTAGTCCCTTCTTGGATGCTGATTTAGTCGGGAATTCTGATGACCGACGAAGCACTGGAGGCTATGCGATCTTCTTTCGTGGCAATGTTATCTCCTGGAATTCAAGAATACAATCGATAGTTTCTCGTTCTAGTACGGAGGCCAAATACAAGGTGGTTGCTGATCCCACTGACGAATTAATCTAGATCCAAGTCCTCTTGCGTGAGCTTGAGTTTTCGCAAGCGCGAGCACCTAGCCTATGGTGTGACAACATTGGTGCCAACTATTTGTCTGCAAATCCAATCTTTCATCGACGGACGAAGCATGTTGATGTTGATTATCACTTCGTTTCTGAATAAGTATCTATTAAAATATCATCACTAGCCCAATAAGAGTCAAGCCCAATAGTTGTACGAGCCTAAGCCCATTGTATGTTTATCTTGGTGGATATTTTAGAATAAAGATATTTAAAGATTTTAGGAAAGAGATCTAGATATTTTAGGAAAGAGATCTAGATATTTTAGGAAAAAGATTAAGATTTGTTACGAGTAGATTGCGTACGCTCTTGTATAAATACCTATCCACCCTACCTAGGTTTTCATCCCGAGAAATCCCAAGCAATACAAAGTAGTAGTATTCTAAAAAGTGGCTTGTAATCTCTTCTCGATTTGTGTTAATAAAGAGTGCGAGTGTTTCCCATAGAGAGTTGTCTTCAACAATCTGGTATCAGAGCGAAGTTAGTGTAGGTTGTCTGATCTCTTGGAATTCTTAGTATGCTCTGTGGCTACAGCTCTTTCTGATCTTCCACATCAGAAACGATTTCTTGAGATTATTAGTGAGTGAGTTTCTTTGTGTCGTGAGTAGTTTGTTACTTTGCAAGTCTTGTGTCGAAAAGACTGGTTTGGTATTACTGAGGTATTGTCAACACAATGGGTGACTTCCAAATCGTAGGATGAATCAAGAAACTCAACAACAACAACTACAACACGTGGGCAGCATGCATGATGTCCTATTTACAAGGACAGGATCTTTGGGAGATTGTTGGTGGGAGTGAAACTACGCCGCCAGAGGATGAATCTAACGGCGCCTTGTGCAAATGGAGAATCAAAGTAGGCAAAGCAATGTTTGCCTTGAAAACCACAATCGAAGAAGAGATGTTAGAACATATTTGAGATGACAAGACACCAAAAGAAGCATGGGACACGTTTGTGTTGTTGTTCTCAAAGAAGAACGATACGAGGCTATAACTTCTAGAGAATGAGTTGTTGTCAATTTTACAACGTGACATGACGATTGCTCAGTACTTCCAAAAGGTCAAGTCGATCTATTGAGAGATTACTAAACTAGACCCGAAATCTGCCATTGTAGAATCTCGAATGAAGATGATTATAATCCATGGATTGCGACCAGAATATAGAAGCTTTATTATTGCTGTACAAGGATGGCTCACTCAACCATCACTTGTAGAGTTTAAAAATGTGTTAGCCAGCCAAGAAGCTATGGCTAAACAAATGGGAGGCATCCCATTGAAGGCTGAAGAAGAAGCACTCTACACAAGTGAAAGTCGGAGTAATAAAAGCCATCTACCAAACGTGGATACAAAAACGGTGACAAAAGAAGAAGCCATCAAATATCATCACTAGCCCAATAGTTGTACGAGTTTAAGTTCATTGTTTGTTTATCTTGGTAGATATTTTAGAATAAAGATATCTAGAGATTTTAGGAAAGAGATCTAGAGATTTTAGGAAAGAGATCTAGATATTTTAGGAAAAAGATTTAGATTTGTTACGAGTAGATTACGTAGGCTCTAGTATAAAGACCTTTCCACCCTACCTAGTTTTTCATCCCAAGAAATCTCAGGCAATAAAAAGTAGTAGTATTCTACAAATTGTATTGTAATCTCTTCTCGATTGGTATTAATAATGAGCGTGAGTGTTTCCCACAGAGAGTTGTGTTCAACAGTATCGACTCGTCAGCTTGATGTGCGGCTCATATCTTCCAAGGATCAACTCGCCGATATCATGACAAAGCCACTCTCAGCTCCTTCTTTTAGCAGTTTTCGGTGCAATTTGAACTTAGTAGTACATCATCCAGATTGAGGGGAGGTGTTAACGTATAAGAGGTTATATCTATACATAGTAGGAGAATTCTCTATTCTTGGTGTTGCATCTTCTGATTTCTTGGTTTGTTACCGTGGATCAAGGCCCACCATGTAATCCTCATTATGCACATCTATAGATATATATATATGAGGTCGTAAGCCATATAGGTCACAGCGCCATTCAACTTAACACAATGCATTTCGAATCAAACCCATATTTTTGTTCTTTTCATTTAAACGAATTTTGAAAAAAGAAAAAGAAATGACTTGTTTTATTTATTTATTTATTTGTTTGTTTGATTTCGTTCTTCCATTTCTGTGCTTGCTTTTTAACAAAATCTTTTTTGATTGTTCATAAAGTACTATAATTAACGTGAAGAAATTTAGGGTTCTTGAGAAATGGGAAGATGCTCTCAATAACCTAGTGGCCAAAAGAGAGCGTCCAATTCTCAGGCAAATAGACAACATTTCAGTCTTTCCTTCCTTCCTTCCTTCCCAAATACTTCTAACTATTCTTATTTCAATTCTTTGAAGGTTTAGATAGAGACAATATATGTAACAAAATCTTTGAAGGTTCAATTACACATTTGATATCAATAATTTGTGCAAAAAATTTGTTTTGATTCTTGTCTTTTTATAAGTTTCAATTTAGTCTCTATCGTTTGAATTTAGTACCTGTCATTTCAAAAGTGCTAGTGTAACTCCACCGCTAATAGATATTGTCCGCTTTGGCTCGTTACGTATCGTTGTTAGCCTCACAGTTTTAAAACGCGTCTACTAGGGAGAGGTTTCTACATCCTTATAAGAAATGTTTCGTTCTCCTCTCCAACCGATGTGGGATCTCACAATCCATGCCCTTTAGAGCCCCAACATCCTCGCTGGCACATCGCCCGGTCTCTGGCTCTGATACCATTTACAATAGCTCAAGTAAATCGCTAGTAGATATTGTCTACTTTTATCGATTAAGTATCGCTATCGGCCTCACAGTTTCAAAACACATATTCTAGGGAGAGTTTTCCACACCCTTATAACGAGTGTTTCGTTCTTCTCTCCAACGAATATGAGATCTCTTAACTAGTTTAGTCTCTATGATTTAATCGAACTTCATAATTGACCTGCACGTGAGGTTCTTTAGCTTAATTTTGTTCAAGTGTGAAGTATTTTCTCAACATTTAAATTTTAAGAACACAAATTTGACTTGAATTTATCTGAACAATCCTATTCATTGGATATCTGAAACAAGTAATTAATGATGAATATGCTTGAACATCTATTGGAAATGGCTTACGATCGAAATATGTCGAAACAAATAAAAGAAGCAGGGAAAACAACTTGAGGGGAGAGAGAACTTTTGAATAGAGGAAACTTAAGCACTTAGCTTTTCAATTTTTTTTGTAATTGGTAAAATAGCATACATCTTATGAGTATTTACAGTGGAGAAAAGACAACTGATCTCCTAAACTTTCTCCAAAAGTTAAGCAACTACTAACAATTCTTACTAATTAAAAAACTAACAATTTCCCTAAACCTATTCAAGCTAATAACTTCCAAACAATTATCCTAAAATTACTTTAGGTTAATAACTTCTTTTGCTAAGTCAAGCTTGTTAACTCACATTCTCCTCTCTAAGCTTGACTTTGTTCGAGATTTTTCACTTTGAGTAACTCCCGCATGTCTGCAACTTTAACCCTTTCAATGGTCTTGGTGAGAATGCCTGCACGTTGCTCTCTAGTTTCGACTTTGCTTGGTCCCTGGTCAACCCTGTCTTCTTTGAAAGAAAATTTAATTTTGAAACATGCAATTTGTTTCACTTCTCCCTTCTGTGCAAGGAGTTCTTCATCTTGTAGTGTACTCCTTTGTCTTTCAACCTTCTTTTTAGACACGCCTCTGACATTCTTTGGTTTAGAGGACAAGTTTGATGTCCCATTTTTCTTATGCCCTGTTAGTCTTTCTTTAGGCCTCCTTGGTTGAGATGATAAGTCTGATGAAACACATCGACTTGTAGGTTGCACTTCGCTGATTGAAACAGCCATTAGTTGCTTCTTGGATCTATTTTTTAGTTCCTTTTTCTCCTGATCCGCTTGTTTCTTCTTTACTTTCCTGTGGGCAACGCCAATAGATACTTTTGGAAGATGTTGATAGTCTGTCAATAATATCTTATATAGGCGATTTCGCGACCGTTTTACCTTCATCAACAGGGCTCTATTTCGGTCGTATATCTTGAGGAACGGGCTGACTCTCTCCACTATGCTACCTTCATCTGTCATTTGACAAATGGTAATAATGTTGCTCTTCAAACACGGAATGTAATACACCTTGGTTAATAGACATTGATCACTATTCTTACACTGGAACAAGATAGATCCTTTACCTTGGATCGGTACAATTGATCAGTCACAAAGCTTCACGTTTTCAATGAACTTCTCATCAAGTTCCTTAAACTTTGCTCGATCTCCGGTCTTGTTGTTGCTCGCTCCGTTGTCTAGGTACCACATGTTGGTCTCCACTTGGTCTTCTCCATCTATTAAGAGGTTCACCATAACCTTATCTTCATTGAGTATCAACAGGTTTGACATTTTCTCGGCCAACACCAATGTGGGCTCTTCATCATCCAAAAATATGAGGTTTGCCTTCTCATCACGCTACTTGTTGCGACACTCTGCCACATAATGCCCATATTTTATACAAGAGTAACACTTCATCATACTCCTATCCTTCTGAGGGTTGGCATTTTCATGGGTTTGTAAGGTATTGTCACTACCTCCTCTGCCACCACGTCCGCTCGTACTTGAAAAACAAGAGTCATCTGCATCTTTCCTTTTTATATGGCCTGTATGGACTTGCTACTTCTTATAAGGCCTATCCTATGGAAAAGAAGGTATGTTTAATAGTTCAAGTTTAATAGAGCAAGCTTGGATCCTAAAGAAAGTTAAGACCAAAGAAACACGTAAAGGAAACACCTCAAGACTCAAGACTGAAGACCCTTCTAGAACCCTATAAGGAATTCATTATGAATCTATGATCTTCTAGAACAACTCATGCTTGTTATTATGATGGATTCATATGTTTACGAATGCATGTTACAACTTACGGCTCAAGAAATTATGAACCTCGAAACTTACAAGATTGAGAACCAAGAACAATACTATATAAGCTCTACAACTACCAAAGCAAGAAGAATGTTAAGTCCCACTCAAGGATAAGAAACCAAGGTCCTAAAACTTAGATACTCAAGAAAAAATTATAAGACCTCCCATGGTACAACATGTTCTTGACTCAAAATACGCTGTTTAGAACGTTTGAAGTCTTGAGCGATGTATTCAAATTATGCCAGTTGGAATGCATGAAGTCTACAACCCATTTGTTTTGAAATGTCGTGTGTTCGTTTCTTATTTTGTGTTCTAACTATTGTGTTGTGTTTTAATTACTCATGTATGAACACTATTTTGTTTTAACGAAAATTATGATTTAAATATTGTTTGTTTTATTTCATAAAAGTTTACCTGTCTTTTTGAAGTATCGAGTCAGCCCGGTTCTTATATATGATGACCAGATAAAAGCCCCGTTGGGCTAGGTCATGAGACACTATGAAAATTAGACTAGATGAACCCTTACGACTGTAACAAAAAAACAATTTCCATAATATACTTTTATATTTTTAATTCAAAATTTTAGAAAGCAATAACCCATAATGAGTTTCAAGCATATATTTTTCAATTTAAAAGATAACAAGCATCAACACCTATTCTATTTTTATTATAAACAATGTAACAACAGTAAAAACAAATTAATTAATAATAATTATTCCTTTCCCTTGCCAACGCTCACACAACAACCGCCCTAAAATACTAAAAAAAACTATGGATCAACTCTTATCTTCCATTACACTCTTTTTCCACTATAAAAAGTGAAACAAATCAAGCACAAATGTGTCCGTACCCATCTCTTTTCCTTTCTTATTTCAACAATATGAGTTTATTTTCAACACTTGCACTTTCTCTCTTAATTTCATTGTTCTTTGCTAACCAATTCACTACCATCGAAGGATCATTCATCCAAAATCCAGATATTATCGTCAAGATAACAAATGCTCTAAAATCTAAAAATCCGCTAACTATTCATTGCAAATCTGGCGATGATGACTTGGGAGTCCACAAGCTAACACCTTGGGCCAACTATAACTTCAGTTTTCGTCCAAACTTATGGGGCACAAAATTGTTTTATTGTTCCTTCCAATGGCCTGGCTCGTTTCATTACTTCGATGTCTATATAGATAAGAGAGATAGAGATAATTGTGAAAGTATTCTATGTTCGTGGCATATGAGTGAGGAAAATGTCTATATGTTCAACTATAAAACCGATAATTATGATATTTGCTACAACTTGTCACGTATAAAATTCATATATCCATAAAATTGAAAGTTTGATATTAATATTGAAATAAATAAATGTTTTTGATATGTTGTTTATGTGGGTACTTTTTTTTTTTTTTTTTAGCTTGATATGATTAGTACAAGTGAAATATAAATGATGTTAATAACCTATCGACATAAATTATAATATGAAAATTTGTTAACTTATTTTGGTCATGATTGATTATCAAAACAACTATATGAGATGCTACATTGCATTACAAGGATTTTGACCTAGAGTAAAGGTAAGGTAGAGCCTTAGACTTGGCCTAGAGTAGAGGCAAGTCGGTTAGAGTTGTTACATGTATGATGGAACAAAATTTCGTTTCTATATAACTATTAGTGATGAACCTTATCTAAACTCTAATGAAGCCATAAAGTCAATAAAAAAAGGTTTTTCATGATTGTGTCAAAATCGTGACGTTGTATGGTTGAAAATGTACGACTGTGACAATATTCAAAAATGCTAACACAATGTATAGGTTGGTCCATCGAATCGAGTTCACAACCAATTGTTAGAAGACAGTCACGTTGTAATAGTCCCATTTATTTAAGCTCTCAACTTTGGGAGAAATTAATGGAAAACGTTGGGGTTTTATAAGGAAATGATAATACAAATGTATGATATAAAAGACACTTTACATTATTTCATAAATGATAAGGTAATAATATATACATTTTCATTGAGAAATGACATATTAGAGGATGGAAATACGGACTTGCCATAATAAGGCATTTTGCAACTCGATCATTGATGGTAAATATAACAATTTAAAGGTTCATTATTTTTTTGAAACAAATTGAAGAACAAGAGTTTCCAAAATTTCTAATTCATTTTGGATTAGAAAGAACAATAAATGGGAATTTCAAATAGTTATCAAATTGTTCCGTCATTTAATAAAAAAAAAACAAGAACTATTTCAAATGAAACTTATTTAGCTGATCTAGATCTCTTGGTGGTCGTTTGGTTTAAGGTTTTATTTATGATGCTTATGAATCAAATAATTATGTTTGGTGTAGTATGGAAAATGATATAAGAAAGAGGGGACAAGAAGGTATGTTCAATAGTTCAAGTTTAATAGAGCAAGCTTGGATCCTATAGCAAGTTAAGACCAAAGAAACACCTAAAGAAAACACCTCAAGACTCAAGGCCCTTCTAGAACCCTATAAAGAATTCATTATGAATCTATGACCTTCTAGAACAACTCATGCTTGTTATTACGATGGATTCATATGTTTACGAATGCATGTTACAACTTACGGCTCAAGAAATTATGAACCTTAGAAACTTACAAGATTGAGAACCAAGAACAATAACATACAAGCTCTACAACTACCAAAGCAAGAAGAATGCTAAGTCCCACTCAAGGATAAGAAACCAAGGTCCTAAAACTCAGAAACTCAAAAAAAAATTATAAGACCTCCCACGGTACAACATGTTCTTGACTCAAAATACGCTGCTTGGAATGTATGAAGCCTTGAGCGTATGTATTCAAATTATGCCGGTTGGAATGCATGAATTCTTTGGCATAGGTATTCATGCTGTAACAAAGGGCAAGCACTGGGTGCAGGATTTCAGACTACGCTTTTTGGAATACATGAAGCCTTGAGCGTATGTATTTAGACTATGCTGCTTGGAACACATGAAGCCTTGGGCATAGGTATTCAGACTGTATCGTAGGGCAAGCCCTTGACGCAGAATTAGACTACATCCTTTGGAACGTAAGAAGCCTTGGATGTAGGTTTTCAGACTATGTCACTTGAAATGCATGAAGCCTTGGACATAGGTTTTCAGAATATATCGAAGGGCAAGCCCTGAGGTGCGGGTTAAGACTGTGTCGTTTGGAATGCATGAAGCCTTGGACACAGGATGTCACGTTCATGACTGATACCGTAAATCTTCGAGGCAGTTTCTTGGAGAAAGAACCAAGAACCAAACAAGAAGTTAGAAAGTACCAAGAACAAGAGAAAGATCAAGGACTAGAACATGGATCAAGAAGCAAGTTCTAAGGACAAGAACCAATAACCATTAACCATAGTACTAAAGCCCTTAAAGAATAATCAAGGTTTCAGAATCCAATGACCAAGATCCTCAGGAAAGATCATGATATGTAAAGACCCAGATCCACCGCTAGCAGATATTGTCCTCTTTAGGCTTTCACTTTAGGGCTTCCCCTCAACGCTTTAAAACGCGTCTGCTAGTGGAAGATTTCCACACCCTTATAAAGGGTGATTTGTTCTCCTCCACAACGAATGTGGGACATCACATGATAAGAACCCCAAGTCAAAAATAGAACTAAGGGGCCTAAGTACTTACAAGAAAAACAGTAACAAGAAAAGAAAGAGTGCGGTATCCTGCATATCAAGAACACGATTAAGAGCCTAAAAATAGGCTACTTGCTGAGTCTTGTAATCCCTCCTTATTTTGCTTTTTTTTTTTTTTTTTTTTTTCAGGTAATAAGGAGCTAGTTGAGGTCGAGAGTGGACTCTACTGCATGTGTCTTAGAAAAGCCTCACTCGTCGTCTTCAACCTATTTGTTTTGAAATGTTTTGTGTTCGTTCCTTATTTTGTGTTCAAGCATATATTTTTCAATTTAAAAAATAACAAGTTATCAATAAATATTCTATTTTTATTATAAACAACGTAAGAACAGTAAAAAATATAAATAATTAAATAATTAATAATAACTATTCCCTTCCCTTCCCTTGCCAACTCTTACACAACTCCTGCCCTAAAATACTCAAAAAACTACTTCTCACAAAACCATATGTTACAAAAAGAAAAGAAAAAAAGAAACAAAAAGATAGAATAAGAAATACAAACAAATGGGTTCGTTTATTTATTTATTTATTTTTAGGTTATTACCAGTCAACTCTTATCTTCCATTAGACTCTTTTTTCACTATAAAAAGTGAAACAAATCGAGCACAAATGTGTTCGTACCAATCTCTTTTCCTTTCCCATTTCAACAATATGAATTTATTTTCAACACTTGCACTTTCTCTCTTAATTTCATTGTTCTTTGCTAACAAATTCACTACCATCCAATGATCATTCATCCAAAATCCAGATATTATCGTCAAGATAACAAATGCTCTAAAATCTAAAAATCAGCTCACTTTTCACTGCAAATCTGGCGATGATAACTTGGGAGTCCACAAGCTAACAGCTTGGGCCAGCTATGACTTCAGTTTTCGTCCAATATTATGGTGCAGGACATTGTTTTACTGTTCCTTCCAATGGTCTGGCTCGTTTCATTACTTCGATGTCTACATAGATAAGAGAGATAGAGATAAATGTGAAAGTATTCTATGTTCAAGGCATATGAGTGAGGAAAATGTCTGAATGTTCAACTATAAAACTGACAATTATGATATTTGCTACCACTCGTCAGGTAAAAAATTCATATATCCATAAATTTGAAAGTTTGATTTTAATTTTGAAATAAATAAATGTTTTTGATATGGTGTTTATGTGGGTTTTTTTTTTCTTTTTTCTTTCTTTTTTTGTTTTAAAACTTGATATAATTAGTACAAGTGAAATATAAGCAATGTTAATGACCTATTGATAATAAAAACAACTATATGATATGTGACATTGCATTACAAGGATTTTGACCGAGGGTAAACGCAAGGTAGAGCCTTAGACTTGGCCTAGAGTAGAGGCAAGTCAGTTAGAGTTGTTATTGAACAAAGTTTAGTTTCTATAGAAGTGTTAGTGACGAACCTTGTCTAAAGTCTAATGAAGCCACAAAGTCACATAAAAAAAGGTTTTTCATGATTGTGTCAAAATCATGATGTTGTATGGTTGAAAATGTACGACTGTAGTCGTATTTGAAAATGTTAACACAATGTACAGGGAGGTCCATTGAATGGAGTTCACAACCAATTATTATTAGAAGACAGTCACGTACTAATAGTCTCATTTATTTAAGTTCCCAACTTTGGGAGAAATTAATGGAAAACATTGGGACTATATAAGGAAATGATAATACAAATATATGATATAAAAGGCACTTTACATTATGTCATAAATGATAAGGTAATAATATATACATTTTCATTGAGAAATGACATTTAGAGGAGGGAAATATGGACTTACCATAATAAGGCATTTCACAACTCGATCATAGATGGTAAAATAAAAATTTAAAGGTTAATTATTTTTTAAAACAAATTTTAAAACAAGAGTTTCCAAAATTTCTAATTCATTTTAGATTAGAAAGACCACTAATAGGGGTTTTCAAATAGTTATCAAATTGTTCCGTCATTTAATAAAAAAAACAAAAACTATTTCAAATGAACCTTATTTAGCTGATCTAGATCTCTTGGTGGTCGTTTGGTTTAAAGTTTTGTTTATGATGCTTATGAATCAAATAATTATGTTTGGTGTAGTATGGAAATGTTATAAGAAAGAGTGGACCTCACATATTCATGATACGTAAATGTACGGCATAGAGACTAGTAAAGAGTTAACAAATTCATCTTAGGGTTATGTATAAAATTCTGATGGATAAATATGATTTGAGGAGCCAAGTGATGAGATATGATGTAACACCCCAAAAATAAAGGAAATTAGCTCCAATAAGAACAAGCGGCCCATGTAAGATCGAAAGGATTCAAGGAAAGAAATTAATAGGATTAAGCAAGGGCAAGAGTCTTAACCAAGTCATTTCTATCCGGTTAGAAGTAATTTTAAGAATTTAGGGCCTTTGGACAAAAATTGGAAAGGAAAAAGTAGGTGAAAAGGGAAAAAAGGTCATCTTTTCAATTACCAAGGATCTTTCTCAATTTTTAATTCCTTATTTAGAAGGAATTTCAAGATGGTCGAGAAGGAAAAAATGACAAGCAACATCAAGGGGCCAAGGATTTTAAGAAATATTATGGATTTTTAGAGAAAAATAATAATAAAATATTTCGAATGTAACAAATTACCAAAATACCTCTGAAGTTCCCCATAATTACAAAACTTCAATTAAAGAAAATTTGGCTCCTCAACCGCATAAGAAAATCAATCTTATATTAACATCCAATCGTTGAATTGAGCTGCAATTTGGATATGTTTAACAAGAGTCAAGGTTCTTTAGATCCAATGGTTAAAGTTGAAAACCAATGTCGGTAGCACCTTCATCAATGTAGATATTTCAGACATAAATTTTAAAATGCTTAAAATAAAAAACGAGAAAATTCACCACAATTCTGGAACAATCAATGGTGGTGCAAGCTTGATCTATAAATACGAAGTTATGGGCAATGTTTTAAGACAAGAATCGAGTGATGAGGATTCCTAAAATTTGAGTTTGAATCTTTTAGATTATGGGTTTTTCTTCCTCAGTTTTTTTCTAAATTCAAGGGTTGTGGTTAATCATTTTCCATCCTACCAACTCCTACACATTCCATATGAGATTTCAAACAAGTTTCGTAAAGGAATCGGACAATGAAAAGCTCTAGAATCGGCTGCTCCAAATAAAGGCGAGAAACATGGTTTCTAGCGAATTTTAGAAGGTTATAACTCAGGCTATAGACCACGACAAGGTATGAAATTGGTCCTTACTTCTTCCTTGAAATTTCATCTAAACTTTTCTTGAAGAAATTTAGCCAATTAGAGGTGTATATAGAGCAATGCAAAGACAAAATCAAAGGGGTATGATAGGTAAAAATCATAATTTTTCCAGCAACCAATAAAAAAGATTGTAACGCCAAAAAAAAAAAAAAAAAAAGAAGAAGAAAAAAGAAAAAAAGAGAGTTGGAGAGAAAACAGAGAGGAATCATCCGCGAAGTTTATCGGACCACCGTCGGAATCCATCTTCAAACGAGACTTGTACAAGGACTGAGAGGCTAGCGAGGCCGACGCTCCGTCAAGATCCAAGAACGTTTTGCGAGGTAAGGTTTTGAACGACATTTCTCAGATCTGAGCTTTTCTTTTGTTAATCGAGTCCTAAAATGCTAAGATATTCACCCAGGAATAACTCTACGCACGATCTGTGAAGAAGTTTGGCCGAGATCTCAACCCAGAGATAGAAATCTGAGAATCGTCCAAGAACGGTGAGCGAACTTCCGACGTTATTAACCTATCCGGTAGTCAGGCAAAAAATTACAAAAAAAATACTAGAACATAGCCCGTAACACGATCTAGAACTTTGCCAAAGAAATCATATCGATCCGAACTACAGATCAAAAGATATGAAAATTGGAAAGGGGCCCTGTGTTACGGATTGCAGAGGATAGAGATGAAAAAAAAAAAAAGTCGGCCGGCGAGCGGCGGAGGGCGGCATGACAAGCGCAGGACACGCGTCGACCATCGACTGGAGCAACGTAGCTCCAGTGAGGCGACGATACGGGTCGCTTGCAAGCCTAAGTCGACCCACAAACGCGAGCCGAGCCGAGTCGAACCGGACCGGCCGACCCGTGACTGCGCAGAAGCTACACGTGAGCGCATGAAACGGCCATTTTGGCCCGATTGCCCTCTGTTTGCCTTATTTTTTTCTCGGTTCTAGTTCTAATACTGTTTGCATGTCAATAGGGACCTAACTTAAGAAAATCAGTATTTTTGGACACATCACGGGCAGAGAAACGCTAGCGAAAGGGCACGCGTCAACAAGGTAAGTCACCACCCGGTATTTAGGAAGAAATACTTGTAGGATTCTCTAGGATGGCATGCATGCTAGTAATTCTGCCTCAGATTAGCTCTCCATGAATGAGATTAGTTAATTGATTATTATGAGTGTATTGGGTGAATTATTTGAGTGTTGCTTGTATGCTTTAAGCTTCCGCTGTACGTATGTATGCATTTGATTTATGATTAGAATTGTGCATTCCACGTTCCAGGTGCTTGAAGGATGACTTCGCCCCATTGAGCGTGAACCTCGTGTTCTGGGTGCTTGATGGAAGCCATCGTCCCGTTGAGCCTGCGTGTTTAGTTTACATGAATGATACATTATGACGTTACAAGACAGTTGTATGCACGCTCTGTTATCTTCTATTGCCCACTTCTATGATAAGACTAGGGAATTGCTATTAGGAGCGATAAGTCGCTCTGAACCAGACTTAACCTTCCCCTAGGAACTTAGCGGAATTACCACGGCAACAAGATACCTTAAGAGTGTTCATAAATTGCTAGTGTGAGAACGGTATCTATAGCTTCGTGGGAAGACCAAGGGTTCCTGACCAGTTCTTACTGCTCTTAGCCATTTCACATGGGAAATGTGTCCCCACGTCGTACAACCCATTAGCTGCATGGGAACGGGTTGGGTCGCGCCCCTTACAAGGGGACCATATGGACTTAGGAGGTATTCAGCATACCCCTAGGTTAGATACCATGTAGTCCCAGATAGCCATGTCGAGGTAGCGCCTCATAGAGAGATACCGACCATATCAGCTTAGCGTAAGGAACCTCTAGGTGTCTGATGAAAGGTTGATGAACCGGTGAAACCCAAGGAGCAAGCTCCAAGGGACTAAGATTAGAACTAGATGTCCTCGAACCAGATCAGGAGACCGTGGGAACCTGCTAAAATTAGGATGCGAAGAGAGCCTACAAGTAGGTGGCTTACTGAGTATAATTTTTATACTCATCCTTGCTATGTTTTTCTTTTTCAGGAGCGCGAGGCGTCGGTCAGGGGCGGGCGTGATGGAGACAGAGATTGTCACAGAGGAATGGGTTGTCCCGGGGCGTCAGTCCAGTCTTTATTTTGTATTTGCAGTCTTTCGAAATTTATTTCCAAACTGTGTTTTGTTTGTCTGTTGTTTAAAAACTTTGTTGGAATTTAAGGATTTTCTCTATCTCATTTTTTAAATTATTTTGTACATGCATGTGTCGTTATTAGTCACGACCCGTAGTAAACTATTGGGTCGTGACAAAGATGAAGTCCAAAGTCAAAGGTCAAACTTTGACCAATAAAGGTCAAAGGTAGCCATATGTTGACCTTTCTACACGTTTTGAACAATTTGGACTAGGTGACACTATGAAAATTAGACTAGGTGAACCGGTACGGTCATAACATAAAATTAATTTCCATATTATACTTTTTTATTTTTAATTCAAAATTTTATAGAGCAATAACCGAGAATGAGTTTCAAGCATATATTTTTTCAATTAAAAAAATAACAAGTTATCGATCCCATTCTATTTTTATTATAAATAATGTAACAACAGTAAAAAAAATAATTAATAATACTATTCCCTTCCCGGGCCAACTCTCACATAATTCCTCCCTAAAATACTCAACAAACTATTTCTCACAAAACCATATGTTACCCAAAGAAAAGAAAAAAGAAACAAAAAGTTAGAATAAGAAATACAAACAAATGGGTTCGTTTATTTATTTATTTATTTTTAGGTTATTACCAATCAACTCTTATCTTCCATTACACTCTTTTTTCACTATAAAAAGTGAAACAAATTGAGCACAAATGTGTTCCTACAAATCTCTTTTCCTTTCCCATTTCAACAATATGAGTTTATTTTCAACACTTGCACTTTCTCTCTTAATTTCATTGTTCTTTGCTAACCAATTAACTTCCATCAAAGGATCATTCATCCAAAACCCAGATATTATCGTCAAGATAACAAATGCTCTAAAATCTAAAAATCAGCTCACTGTTCACTGCAAATCTGGTGATGATGACTTGGGAGTCCACAAGCTAACACCTTGGGCCAGCTATGACTTCAGTTTTCGTCCAAACTTATTGGGCACGACATTGTTTTACTGTTCCTTCCAATGGCCTGGCTCATTTCGTTACTTCGATGTCTACATATATAAGAGAGATAGAGATAATTGTGAAAGTATTCTATGTTTGTGGCATATGAGTGAGGAAAATGTATGTATGTTCAACTATAAAATTGATAATTATGATATTTGCTACCACTGGTCAGGTAAAAAATCCATATTTCCATAAAATTGAAAGTTTGATATTAATATTGAAATAAATAAATGTTTTTGATATGTTGTTTATGTGGGTACTTTTTTTTGTTTTTTTTTTTTAGCTTGATATGATTAGTACAAGTGAAATATAAATGATGTTAATAACCTATGGACATAAATTATAATATGAAAATTTGTTAACTTATTTTGGTCATGATTGATTATCAAAACAACTATATGAGATGCGACATTGCATTACAAGGATTTTGACCTAGAGTAAAGGTAAGGTAGAGCCTTAGACTTGGCCTAGAGTAGAGACAAGTCGATTAGAGTTGTTACATGTATGATGAAACAAAGTTTAGTTTCTATATAAGTGTTAGTGACCAACCTTGTCTAAAGTCTAATGAAGCCACATAGTCAGGTAAAAAAAGGTTTTTCATGATTGTGTCAAAATCGTGACGTTGTATGGTTGAAAATGTACGACTGTGACAATATTCAAAAATGCTAACACAATGTACTGGTTGGTCCATTGAATCGAGTTCACAACAAATTGTTATTAGAAGGCAGTCACGTTGTAAAAGTCTCATTTATTTAAGTTCAAAACTTTAATAGAAATTAATGGAAAACGTTGGGGTTATATAAGGAAATGATAATACAAATATATGATATAAAAGACACTTTACATTATGTCATAAATGATAAGGTATTAATGTATACATTTTCATTGAGAAATGACATATTGGAGGAGGGAAATACGGACTTACCATAATAAGGTATTTCGCAACTCGATCACAGATGGTAAAATAACAATTTAAAGGTTAGTTGTTTTTTAAAACAAATTGAAGAACAAGAGTTTCCAAAATTTCTAATTAATTTCTGTTTAGAAAGAACAATAAATGGGGTTTTCAAATAGTTATCAAATTGTTCCATCATTTAATAAAAAAAAATGAACTATTTCAAATGAACCTTATTTAGTTGATCTAGATCTCTTGTGGTGGTTTGGTTTAAGGTCTTGTTTATGATGCTTATGAATCAAATAATTATGTTTGGTGTAGTATGGAAAATGTTATAAGAAAGACGGGACCTCACATATTCATGATACGTAGATGTACGACATAGAGACGAGTAAAGAGTTGACCAATTTATCTTAGGATCAAGTACAAAATTTGGATTGATAAATACGATTTGAGGAGCCAAGTAATGAGATATGATGTAACACCCAAAAAAAGAAAGGAAATTAGCTCTAATAAGAACAAGCGGCTCATATAAGATCCAAAGGATTCAAGGAAAGAAATTAATAGGATTAAGCAAGGACAAGAGTCTTTAACACCAAGTCATTTCTATACTCTTAGAAGTAATTTTAAGAATTTAAGGCCTTTGGACAAAGATTGGAAAGGAAAAAGTAGGTGAAAAGGGCAAAAAGGTCATTTCTTTAATTACCAAGGATCTTTCTCGATTTTTAATTCCTTATCTCGAAAGAATTTAAAGATGGTCGAGAAGGAAAAAATGACCAGCAACATCAAGGAATGAAGGATTTTAAGAAAAATTATGGATTTTTTTAGAAAAATAATAATAAAATATTTCGAATGTCACAAATTACCAAAATACACCTGAAGTTCCACTTAATTACAAAGCTTCAATTAAAGAAAACCGGCACCCAGATTTGGTTCCTGAACCGTCTAGCAGAAGAAAATCAATCTTATATTAACATCCAACCGTTGGATTGAGCTGCAATTTGGATATGTTTAACAAGAGTCAAGGTTCTGTAGATCAGTTAAAGTTGAAAACCAATGTCGGTAGCACCTTCATCGTTGTAGATATTTTTTACTGAAATTTTAGAAATGCTTAAAATAAAAAATGAGAAAATTAACCACAATTCTGGAACAATCAATGGCGGTGCAAGCTTGATCTATAAATACGAAGTTATTGGTAATGTTTTAAGACAAGAATTGAGTGATGAGGATTCCTAAAATTCGAGTTTGAAGCTTTTAGATTATGAGTTTTTCTTCCTCAGATTTCTTATAAATTCGAGGGCTGTGGTTAATCATTTTCCGTCCTAACAACTCCTACAAATTCCATATGGGATTTCCAACAAGTTTCGGGAAGGAATCGGCCCTAGAATCGGCTGCCCCAAATAAATGAGAGAAACATGTTTTTTGGTGAACTTTTGAAGGTTATAACTCGAGCTATAGACCACGACAAGGTATGAAATTGGTCCTTACTTCTTCCTTGAAACTTCATCTAAACGTTTCGTGAAGAAATTTAGCCAATTAGAGGTATATATAGAGCGGTACAAAGGCAAAACCAGAGGGGTATGCTATGGAAAAATAGTGATTTTTCCAGCCACCAATGAAGAAGATGATGTCCAAAGTCAAAGTTCAAACTTTGACCAATAAAAGTCAAAGGTAGCCATAAGTTGACCTTTCTACACTTTTTGATCAATTTGGACCCCTTTCAAACTGGTTCTCATGAATTTATTTATGGTTCCTGAAACTAGACTCAAAGATGAATCTAGTAAAGATAATTTGGAATAATTCGGATACTGGAAGCTCAAGAACGAAAGTCCCGAACACAGATGACGAAGTAAGTAATCACCTTGAACTTTTCTTAAGAAATACTTGTTAGAATTGCTTGGATTTCCACATGAACTCTAAACAAAGTGTTGGGTTTTATGTCCTAAAACTCATAGTTTGTAAGCGAAAACATATTGTATTTTCAATAAAGTTATTATTGATGTTTATTTAGTAAAGATTGTTGTTGAATAAAGTGAATCTAAATCCAATAAACTAAGAACACTCTAGCGATAAAGAAGAAGGGTAAGGGGAAAGATAAGATTCCTACTGACCGCAAACGCAAGGTTCAAAATGCAGATAAAGGAAAATGTTTCCATTGCAACGAAAACGGGCACTGGAAAAGAAACTGCCCAAAATACCTTGAAGAGAAGAAAGCCGAAAAGTCACAACAAGGTAAATATGATTTACTAGTTGTAGAAATATGTTTAGTAGAGTATGATAACTCAACTTCGAGACTAGATTCAGGGGCCACCAATCATATTTGTTCTTTTTTCAAGGAAACTAGCTCCTGGAGAATGCTTGCAGACGGCGAGATAACACTTAGGGTTGGAACAAGAGAGGTTGTCTCAGCAAGATCAGTAGGAAATTTAAGGTTGTTTTTTAGAGATAGATGCATTATATTAGATAATGTGCTTTTTGTTCCTAGAATCAAAAGAAATCTAATATATATCTCTTGTTTGTTAGAACAATTGTATAAAGTATCTTTTGAAATCAATGAAGTGTTCATTTGCAAAAGAGGTATTCATACTTGTTCTGAAAAACTAGAAAATAACTTTTATATGTTAAAACCGAGCGAAACAAAACTATTCTAAATACCGAGATGTTTAAAACAGCTGAAACTCAAAATAAACGACAAAAAATTTCTCCTAATACCTATCTTTGGCACTTAAGACTAGGCAACATTAATCTCAATAGGATTGGGAGATTGGTTAAAAGAGGACTTCTAAATGAGTTAGAAGACAACTCTTTACCACCATGTGAGTCTTGTCTTGAGGGTAAAATGACTAAACGACCGTTTTTCGAAAAAGGTTATAGAGCTAAAGAAACCTTAGAACTCGTGCATACAGATCTCTATGGTCCAATGAATGTCAAAGCACAAGGAGGGTATAAATATTTCATCAGTTTTATTGATGATTATTCAAGGTATGACTATCTTTACCTAATGCATCACAAGTCCGAAGCTCTTGAAAAGTTCAGAGATTATAAGAATGAAGTTGAGAATCTATTAGGTAAAACTATTAAAAACACTTCGATCAGATCGAGGTGGAGAGTATATGGACTTAAGATTCCAGGACTATATGTTAGAACATGGAATAATGTCTCAACTCTCAGCCCCTAGTATACCTTAATAGAACGGTGTATCAGAAAGGAGAAATAGAACTCTGTTAGATGGTTCGATCTATGATGAGTTTCGCTCAATTACTTGATTCGTTTTGAGGATATGAAGTGGAGACTGCTACATACATTTTCAACATGGTTCCTTCTAAGAGTGTTTCAGAAACACCTTATGAGTTATAGAGAGGGCGTAAAGGTGGTTTACATCACTTCAGAATTTGGGGATGCCCAGCACATGTATTGTTGCAAAACTCCAAGAAATTAGAACGTCTTTCAAAATTATGCCTATTCATAGGATACCCCAAAGAGACGAACGGTGGTTTATTTTATGACTCTGAAGAAAAAAGAGTGTTTGTATCAACAAACGCTACATTCTTAGAGGAAGACCACGTAAGAAATCATCAACCTCACATCAAACTAGTATTAAGTGAGATTTCTAAAGAAGCTATTGATAAAACAACAAGAATTGTTGATCAGGCTGGTCCTTCAACAAGAGTTGTTGATGGAGCTGGCACTTCTGGTCAATCACATCCTTCTCAAAAGTTGAGAATGCCTCGACGTCGTGGGAGGGTTATAACTCAACTCGATCGTTACTTGGGTTTGACAGAAACACAGGTCATCATACCTGATGAGGGCGTTGAGGATCCATTGACATATAAACAGGCAATGAATGATGAAGATAGAGATCAGTGGATCAAAGCCATCAATCTTGAAATGGAGTCGATGTACTTCAATTAAGTCTTGAAACTTGTAGATCAACCAGATGGGGTAAAGCCTATTGGTTGCAAATGAATCTATAAAAGGAAACGAGACCAAACCGGTAAGGTACAGACCTTTAAAGCTCGACTTGTAGCAAAGGGTTATACCCAAAGAGAGGGGGTTGACTATGAAGAATCCTTCTCTCTTGTTGATATGCTTAAATCGATTAGAATACTCTTGTCCATTGCCACATTTTATGATTATGAAATTTGGCAAATGGATGTTAAGACAGCCTTTCTAAACGGCAATCTTGAGGAGAGTATCTATATGGCTCAACCAGAGGGGTTCATTGAACAGGATCACAAGCAAAGGGTTTGCAAGCTTCAAAGATCCATTTATGGGTTGAAGCAAGCATCTCGATCCTGGAATATAAAGTTTGATACTGCGATCAAATCTTATGGCTTTGAATAAAATATTGACGAACCTTGTGTTTACAAGAAGATAGTGAACTCTACAGTAGTTTTCCTGGTGTTGTACGTTGATGATATCCTACTCGTTGGGAACGATGTGGGATTTCTGACTGACATTAAACATTGGCTAGCAACACAATTTCGATTGAAAGATTTAGGAGAGACTCAGTTTGTTCTTGGAATCCAAATTATTCGGAATCGCAAGAATAAAACATTAGCATTGTCTCAAGCATCGTACATCGAAAAAATGTTGGTTCGATATAAGATGCAGGACTCCAAGAAAGGATTATTACCTTTCAGGCACGAAGTTCATTTGTCGAAGGAACAAAGTCCTAAGACACCTCAAGAAGTTGAGGATATGAGACATATTCCCAATGCATCAGCAGTTGGTAGTCTGATGTATGCCATGCTATGTACCCGACCCGACATATGCTATGCTATGGGAATTGTGAGCAGATATCAGTCCAATCCGGGACGTGCTCATTGGACTGCCGTTAAGAATATCCTCAAGTATCTTAGAAGAACGAGGGACTATATGCTAATGTACGGCGCTAAGGATCTGATCCTTGCCGCGTACACTGACTCAGATTTTCAGACCGATATAGATTCGAAAAAATCGACATCAGGATCTGTCTTCACTCTCAACGGAGGAGCAATAATATGGAGAAGCATAAAGCAGGGTTGCATTGCCGATTCCACAATGGAGATCGAGTATGTTGCTACTTGTGAAGCAGCAAAAGAATATGTATGGCTTAGGAAGTTCTTAACTGATTTGGAAGTTGTTCCAAATATGCATCTGCCTGTCACTCTTTATTGTGATAACAGTGGAGTAGTTGCAAATTCTAAAGAACCAAGAAACCATAAGCGAGGAAAACATATTGAGTGCAAATATCATCTCATAAGGGAGATTGTGCAACGAGGAGATGTGATCGTCACACAGATAGCTTCAGAGAACAACATTGCTGATCCATTTACAAAACCCCTCACGGCTAAAGTGTTTGAGGGGCACCTAGTGAGTCTAGGACTACGAGTTATGTAATCTAGGGCAAGTGGGAGAAAAGGCATGAGTATGTGATGCCCTAGTTTATTGTATTTATGTCTTTCTCTCTACTCAACCTTAAAAAACCCCACTAGAGTTTTTAGTCCAAGTGGGAGTTTGTTGGGTTTTAAGTCCTAAAACACATAGTTTGTAAACGAAAACATATTCTATTTTCAATAAAGCTATTATTGATGTTTATTTAGTAAAGATTGTTATTGAACAAAGTGAATCTAAATCCAATAAACTAAGAACACTCTGGCTATAGTATGATTACTTGAACTATATGTAGAGATGTAAAAGTGGATCAAGTTCAAGTATCTAGTCAAAATGATCTATAGTATAGGGATAAGGCTGAGTACCTTAACCTTGGGACACTATGGATGCGGCCCACTTTTGTATATGATATAAACAATGTGATCACTAAATTGTACATGTGGAGACATGTGAGTAAGGGCGTCCTATGCAATGAGTATTACATAAGATCGGAGCATGAAGAAAATCACTCCCACTTTATAATGTCGTTTACTATTGAGACTGTTTTTTTTTCATTCGATGACCTAGGTAACTCGATCATAATCCTAAGCTAACCATGAACTCTTACTTATTCAGAATTATCCTTAGATTTGCATGGATGAGAGTGGCTCGAGTTCGCCGACTCAACAGGCCTCCCATTTCTGGGGTAAGACTGGGTGAATAGATGGGGACATAGGGTGCAAGATGGAATTCACTCCTACCCACTTTTAGGGATAGTAGAGAGGTAGTTCCCTTAAGTACTGACTCCAGGTTTTGAACAAGGGGCCCCACCCTCTCATTGGCCTGAGAGAGATTCGGTTTACTGGTTGGACCACAAACCAATTGTTCATTAGAGGATCAGTTGGACATAAAGAACAAGAAGTAACTTCAGGGGTAAAACGATAAATTGACCCAGCTCTAGTTACGAACAGCCTGTGAAGGATCGACTTACTAATCATGGTTATATCAAATGGAAAGAAATATATCTATAGTGAGGGAAGTGCAACTACTAGACTATAGTGGAGTGTCCTAGCAGTTAACGAATGTTGGATAACAAGGTTAATGAGTTTAGCCGGTTCATCTCGGATCGTTGGAGCCCATGATCTATAGGTCCATTAGGTCCCCCTGCTAGCTCATATCAGACTAAACCATAGAACAGTGTGACGAGTGAGTTCGAAGTGTTCGAATTCGAATTAGGGAATAGGCGCTAAATATATATGATATATTTAACCGCATTTTTGTTTTATTTACGAATTAAACAAAAAGAGATAATCAAAGATATTTAAATAAGATTAAAATATTTTAATCAACATATGTCTGAAATGATTGGGATTGGCATTTGAATTAATTAAATTGTTTAATTAATCATTTAATATTACCTTAATAATTAGTTGTTAAATTAAAAGGGAGAAAGTCATAATGTTGACTTCACTTCATGGAAAAAACCCACGTTTGAGTTAGATGGAATTTTGAGTGTCAAAATTAGGTTTAACCAAACTTGCATGTTTGCAAAATAAACCCACGAATTTTAGTGGGATTTTGAGTGTCAAAATTAGGTTTAACCAAACTTGCATGTTGACCAAATAAACACCACAAATTTGAGTGGAATTTTTAGTGTCAAAATTGGGTTTAACCAAACTTGCATGTTTGCCAAATAAACCCCACAAATTTGAGTGTCAAAATTTGTTAATCTCAAATTTGCATGAACATGCAAATATGACTCTATAAATATAGTGATCAAGGTACATGAAAAGTATTCTTGGAAAAACCTTGAGAAAATCCCTCACAAACTCTCTCTTCACATATACTAAATCCCTTCCAAGTCTAGTCACTCACTGGATTCCACAATTCCATTCTAAGGCTGGAGAATAGTAGGGAAGACACTAGTGGTGGTTTGAAACCGGTTCGTGAGGAAAAAGAAATTTGAACTACAAAAGGTTAGTACTCAAACTCCTTGAGTTTTAATGCTTATGAACATGCTAGCTAATTACTATAATTGATGTACTTAGAGTGCCTAAGATCCGAATTGGTTCCGCATGTGTTATAAAAACACCATCACCAAGTATGAGTTAAGGATATAAAAAAGAAAAACTCAAAGAACCATGAGTTAAAGCCCTGAACCGATCAAATTTCTCTAGATTTAAGTAACATTAAAATAAAAAACTAGATGAACTTTGCTGCCTATTAAATTTTAATGCGGAGCATATTATAGTATGTTGAGGTTATATATGAAATTTGGTGGTGATTGGATAAGGATAAGTAGGTAAACCAAGAAATGGTGCAAAATGACCATATTGCCCCTAAGGATGTCTACCGACGGTTCATGACCTAGAGGACCTTCAAATACTATTAAATTCTGTGGTAGACCTTATTCTGTGATGTTTGAGAATGTGGTGAAGTTCGAAAGCCATTGGAACACGTTAAGTATCAAAACCAAGAATTATGAGTAAAATGACAAAAATGCCCCTAGGACTACTTGTGAAAATTTAAGCTCTATACGTGCTCCAAATGACTTGCTACATCTTCTAAGGTTTATTCCTAAGGACAACAAGGTATGTTCAAGAATTCATGTTGACTAGAGCAAGCCTGGAACCTAAAGCAAGATATGACCAAAGAAACATCTCAAGACTCAAGACCCTTCTATAACCCTCTAAGGAATTCATTATGAATCTATGACCTTCTAGAACAACTCATGCTTGTTATTACAATGGATTCATATGTTTACGAATGAATGTTACAATTTATGGCTCAAGGAATTATGAACCTTAGAAACTTACAAGATTGAGAACTAAGAACAATACCATACAAGCTCTACAACTACCAAAGAAAGAAGAATGCTAGGTACTACTCAAGGATAAGGGACCAAGGTCCTAAAACTCAGAAACTCAAGAAAAAATCATAAGACCTCCCACGGTACAACATGTTCTTGACTCAAAATACACTGCTTGGAATGTATGAAGCCTTGAGCGTAAGTATTCATATTATGCCGCTTGGAATGCATGAAGTCTTGGGCATAGGTATTCATGCTGTAACATAGGGCAAGCACTGGGTGAAGGATTTTAAACTACACTTCTTGGAACGCATGAAGCCTTGAGGGTAGGTATTCAAACTATGCTGCTTGGAACGCATGAAGCCTTGGGCATAGGTATTCAGACTGTATCATAGGGCAAGCCCTTAATGCAGAATTAGACTACATTATTTGGAATGTAAGAAGCCTTGGATGTAGGTTTTCAGACTATGTCACTTGAAATGCATGAAGCCTTAGACATAGGTTTTCAGAACATATCGAAGGGCAAGCCCTAGGGTGCGGGTTAAGACTGTATCGCTTGGAATGCATGAAGTCTTGGACACAGGATGTTAGATTCATGTCTGATACCGTAAATCTTCGGGGCAGTGTCTTGGAGAAAGAACCAAGAACGGAACAAGAACTTAGAAAGTACCAAGAACAAGAGAAAGAGGAAGGATTACAACATGGATCAAAACCAAGTTCTAAGGATAAGAACCATAGTACTAAAGCTCTTAAATGATAAGCAATGTTTCAGAGACTAAGGACAAAGATCTTCAGGAAAGATCATGATGAAAACCCCATGTCAAGAACGGAACTAAGGGGCCTAAAGACTTACAACAAAAACAATAATAAGAAAATAAAGAGTGCGGTATCCTAGCATATCAAGGACACGAATAAGAGCCTATAAGTAGACTACTTACTGAGTCTTGTACTCATTCCTTATTTTCCATTTTTTTTAGGTAACAAGGAGCTAGACGAGATCGAGAGCGGACTTTGGACTAGGTGTCATAAACAAGCCTCACTCATCGTCTACAACCCATTTGTTTTGAAATGTTGTGTGTTCGTTCCTTATTTTGTGTTCTAACTATTATGTTGTGTTTTAATTACTCATGTATGAACACTATTTTTTTTTAACGAAAATTATGTTTTAAATACTGTTTGTTTTATTTCATAAAAGTTTACCCATCTTTTTGGAGTATCGAGTCAGCTCGGTCCTTACATATGATGACCAGATAAAAGCCCCGTTGGGCTAGGTCATGAGACACTATGAAAATTAGACTAGATGAACCCGTACGACCGTAACAAAAAAATAATTTCCATAATATACTTTTTCATTTTTAATTCAAAATTTTAGAGAGCAATAACCCATAATGAGTTTCAAGCAATCAATCTTATATTAACATCCAACCGTTGGATTGAGCTGCAATTTGGATATGTTTAACAAGAGTCAAGGTTCTGCAGATCCAACGGTTAAAGGTGAAAACCAATGTCGGTAGCACCTTCATCGTTGTAGATATTTCTGACTGAAATTTTAGAAATGCTTAAAATAAAAAATGAGAAAATAAAGGCGAGAAACATGTTTTCCGGCGAACTTTAGAAGGTTATAACTCTTTCTACAGACCACGACAAGGTATGAAATTTGTCCTTACTTCTTTTTTGAAACTTCATCTAAATATTTCATGAAGAAATTTAGATTATTAGAGGTGTATATAGAGCGGTACAAAGGCAAAATCAGAGGGGTATAATAACGAAAAATCGTGATTTTTCCATCAACCAATTTAGAAGATGAAGACCAAAGTCAAAGGTCAAACTTTGACTAATAAAAGTCAAAGGTAGCCATTTTTGACCTTTCTACATGTTTTGATCAAATTGGACCCCTTTCAGATCGGTTCTCATGAATTTCTTTATGGTTCCTAAAACAAGACTCAAAGATGAATCTAGTAAAGATAATTTGGAATAATTTTGATACCGGAAGCTCAAGAACGGAAGTCCCGAACACAGATGACGAGGTAAATAGTTACCTTGGACTTTTCTTAAGAAATACTTGTTGGAATTGCTTGGATTTCCACATTAACCCTAAACCAAGTATGAATTAAGGATATAAAAAAAAAATTCAAAGAACCACGAGTTAAAATCCTGAACCGATCAAATTTCTCGAAATTTAAGTAACATTAAAAAGTGGATGAATCTTCAACCAAGAGATGTACCGAAGCAAGAATGTGTTATGAATTTTCTAATATTCTCCACCCCAATCAGACTGGACACACTTGGTTTTAGTATTCAAGAGGCGCTCCAAATGAGCTTTGAACTACAAAAGTATACATGAAACTTTTCTACGATCATGCATCAAATAGATCCACGAAAATTTACTGAAATCATTAATGAAGTTGATAGAATATTTGAAGCCCCCAATCAGCTCTAAAGGTGATGAAGACCTCAAAAAAGAAGTAGTATATGGTAACTGATGACTTTTTGTTAACCGACACGTATTACAAACTGCCAAAGGTAACTCACTAGCACACGAAATATTATTGAGACGCAAAATTAACTTTACTACTTGAGATGAAGGATGTCCAAGACGTGCATACCATTGGGCGTGAGTAGTAGATCTGCTCACTGAGGTGTGCTTCAGATCATCGACATCATATGACTTAATAGGATAGATACCAGACCCACACCTCCCGTCCAGAAGACTTTTCCTTGATTATCAATCCTTAATAGAAAAATGCCAAGGATGGTATTCAAAGAATACGTCATTATCCCGTTAAGAAGATGTTTAGAAATTTCAGGCACATGCAAAATATTACGCAATGGAAGAAGACGTGCAAAAATATTAATTGAAGAATGACCAGTATGCAGAATACGCAAACCTGCTTCATTGTCGACTTGAACTTTTTCACCTCCATTATAGCGTTCACGCACAGCCAGACGACCAAGGTCATTGGTGATAGGATCAGTGGTGCCTGTGTCGCTGTACCAATTTGGATAAATCCTGTAAGAGAAAGTAGCCACTAGTGACGCAGAAGGAGGTTCATCTTGATACGACTCATCCATTCAATGCCAGCAGCGAACCACAGTATGCCCCACTTTGTCGCAGATCTGGCAGGAAAGACGAGCACAAGGGTCAAGACGATCACCTACAGGATGAGAAGGCGCGCCACCTCAAGAACGACCACGACCACGATCATGTAGTCGACAAGCTTCAAACGCCATTAGATGTGCAAACACATCATCAAGCGTGAGGGCTTCACTCTTGGTAGTCATCGAGGTGATGAAGGGATCATAGTCCGGACCAAGACGAGCGAGGAGATATGCGATCACGTCATCATCCTGCAAGGCAAAGCCGCCGCCGGCCATCTCGGTGGCTAGCCCTTTGATCTCTTGAAAATAATCGGCAGCAGACAGATAGAGTTTCTTGGACGTTGTGAGCTCAACACGGATCTGGAACTGTGCGAGCACGAGTTGACGATAAAAACATCCGCTGCAGGGTATCCCACACCTGCTTGAAAGTAGTAGCGACAACCACATCACGAAGAATCTCCTCATACATGGAGGAGAGAAGGCCACTAAGGATCTGTTGATCTTGATCATACCACCTAATATAGGCCAGATTAGAGACAGGTCAGCACCAGCAGCAGCAGTTGAGGAAGGGACCAGCTTGGCAGGTGAGGCAATGGTACCATCGAGGTAGCCCATAAGCTTCGTACTCCGTAGGTAGGGGAGGAGCTGGGCATGCCATATGATGAAGTTATTTTTGGTGAGACAGAATGTGACAGCGTGGTGGAGAGGGACTGGGCCAAAGGTCGATGCCATGGTAGATGAGATCGTGTTGGAGATGGTAGGTAGGGAGGAGGAAGAGGATGTGATAGACATTGTTAATGAATAAACCTTGGCTTTGATACCATGTTGGTTGAATGGCACTGTGACCTATATGGGTCACGACCTCATGTATTTATAGATGTGTACAATGAGGATTACATGTTGGGCCTTGTTTTCAAGATAGTCATGACTCGAGTCAAAAAAATGGAATCGTGATATCATAGAATTGCTCTAGTAAATTACGCTTAACCATGTAGTCCTATGATTAAGCTACCGTAAAGGAAGGTGCACCTTGGTTGTGTAGGTAGTGACTTTCAAGTCTTTTAAATATTTCTTGGTCATCTTATTCTCACGATCACTCTTATTCTTATTTGAATGTGATCTCAGATTATTCATGTACCCCTCCTTTACTCAGGTGTAACACATATTCACTTAGTATTATTTTCTGCATAATTTTTTTTTTCAACCGAACTTTATAATTGGGAAGGAAACAAAATTAAAATAAATGAAATCTAAGATAAATTAGCATAACATGACGTGACATACAATAGTATAGTACAACTTAGCATAACATGACATAACAATCATAATTATGAAACGTGCAGGGGCAACGGTGCACGCGTCATCATACATAATATAATTCGTCCAACCAAACAAATATCAGAGTCATTTACTTGGTTTGTCTAAGCAAGAGTTACTGATTATTCTTACTACTAGTCTACTCCTAAAGGTCCAATTCAACCTTAGATCCATAATCTTCATGATATCAATTAAAAAAAAAAAGTGCAAAGACTTCTAGGTCATATCCTCTGAACCTTGCTAAAGTGTCCAATTATCTATCTCTTTCTCATACAACCTGAAAACTTTTTTTGTATAGTTTTTTAATAATCATTCTAAACAAAAGGTATTTTCTTTGACTTCCTTTACAATATAAGCGGGACTTAATAGAACCTTTCTTACAATTTATTACTTGATAACATATAATTTGTTCTACATATGGGTTCTCCGAGTTACTTGAAGAACAAGTTTTGAGTTAGCAATACGAAACCTTATTTAAGTTAAGATATTTAGAAAATTATGACATCGCTAAAAATAGGTCCATCACGAACTTACTAGAGCTCGGTCATATCTCATTAGAAAACAAATTCATGTTGCCCAAGCACTCTTCAACAAACTTCTTCCATTCTGATTTCCAAAGTGTCAGGTACAATTTATTTGTAAGAGCTAGAATGCACTCATCTCCAATCGAGAGATAACATGCTTCTCAGGTTAACTACATAGGGTACCTTTGCAAGTTTCAACTCCTGTTCTCTGAATCAAAGGATTTGCTTCCTACACTTTCCTTCCACCAAATTCCCCAATAAGTCAATTTTTAACTTCTCATACTTATTTATTTTTTTTATCAAAGAAGAATTTTTGTGCATATTAGGCGCATATGTAGGCGCTTGTTATATCTGCGCATGCGACCCCCTTTAGGCATATGTAGGCACGCTTGGCCAATGAGTGATACTTCTTTTTTCTATTCGTTTGACCTCTATTTGTCAGTTTTTTTTCTCGATTTCGATATTGACCTTATTTTAATGTGAATTATGTGCAATGAGAGGGGTTTTAGAAATTTTTAGCGCATTTTTTATGGAAAAGCGAGCTTAGTGTCACGGTCCTACATTTTTTACCGTGCGGCGTCGTGATCTTAACATGCTCACAACTAGCCTTAAGGGGAATTAAGCCCCATATATATTTTTCGCCCCGGCTTTGTGGATTTGTTGGACCTTAGGCGAGATTTGTCTTCGCCAATCGAACATCGCTTGTGCAGAATCCAAGCTTGTCCAACCACACACACCGCCTGCGCGTGCATGTTCAATCGTTTGCGACACAACCGACTTGCCTCTACACTAGGCCAAGTCATTCAGTTCGACCATGCCTCTACTCGGGGCCAAGGTCTCTCAATGCACCATCGCATCCCATCTTGCCATCTCAATCTCCATCGACATGGCTCCTATGTCTTGACGCCATCCCAAGTCTCGGGGTGTCATCGGCCATTACAACTCGCTTGTCCATGCCATCGAGAACGGGCCCGCGTGTCTTTCATCTCATCGGGACTTCCCGCACATCCATCCATCCGGGTTCTATCGAGGCATTGGTCCTCCCGTGCCCATGCCATGTAATTTATGGATACCGTGCCGGATAGCGGGTGTATGTAGCAACCTCCAACACGCGGGCTGGGGCGTAATACCGGCACACCCGTGCCGTCCGATACTGTCCATGTAAAACCCATTTCAAAGGAAGTCGCCTGAGACACTCGTCTCGACACGCTCGCCCACACTATGACACACGTATGTGCCACAAGATAGCTCACTTAGGCCACAGGGCCCAGGTGTGGTGAAGAGCTAACACCATGGTACCCCCTATAGTACATTTTGAGCCATTTTCAATCTACAAAGTGTACACATGATTTTGATGAACGGTCATACGGTGACATGCATTGTCTGTCCGGTGTCCAATTGACACAAAACTTGGTGAGCATTCATATTTCGTATGGACGGACTTAACTCCCGAACCGCATGACCAAATTTCATTCGAAACCCCTACTTTTGAGGTTAAGGCTCGAGGCCCTACCCGGCCCTTCAACAAGCCTATCTTTGTCCCTCTTGTCTACCGATGTCTCTGTCTTGCTTATGTCTCAACTAGTCTTCAATGTTCACTATGTGTGGGGTGTTAGATGATGCATTGTCCTCTTCGATCGCATCATGGCACTCGTCTGGGCCCTCGCGTGGCCGGATGGCACCACTTGAGGGTCGCCGCATCTCCTGTCCCAACGTGAGGGTCACAACCTACTATCTTCATAGTTAGGTTGTGACACTTAGCAGGGTCACTATGTTGTAAATCTATACTAGGATTGGTCGTCAGATCACAAAATAAACAAAAATTGTGACTACCCTACCTCTGGTTTCATGGCCTTCATATACCTCTAGGCTTCTTTCATGGACTCACGAGTCTGTGAATTACGCAGATATAGTTCCTATAAAATCTTTCATACATAACATAACTTACATGACATGGTCTATAGAGGTTTACACATTATAGATTATCATCATGATAACGTATTATTACAACATAGTGTAGTCACACTATAGTATAGCTTATAAACATGGCATAACACAATATTGGATAGCATAGCAATAATTATTATGACACGTGCAAGGTTAACGAGAATGTTTCATAATACGTAATACAATTCATCCAACCAATGAAATAATAGAGCCACTTATTTTTGTAGGTTAAAAAAAGGTTGTTAGTTTATCTTTCGAGGAACTCCAAATTCAACCCTTGAAATCGAGTCAACCTATGTGAACTTCGGATAAAAGAATAAAACAAATTAAACAAATTTATCTACATAATGTTCACGAGTAAACCTCTAATTAGCTTATGATACTTTAATCTGATGATCATACTCATCTTAAATGCTATTAAAATTGCAAAAGTTGGCTATAGAAGGGTAAAAATTTGTAGGAAAGGGTTAAAAGTAGTGAAACGGATTGAAAATTTGTAAACCAAGCCGTTCCCGTCGTTTGAGCCGCTATTGTACCGAACCGAGCCAAGCCATGAAGTGGATGCTCGAAAGGGACACGGGTTGGGCTTGGCGCGCGGGTAAGGATATGTATCACAGGGTAAGGATATGCACACATCTTGCAGTCTAGGTCGGACAACTATCGAGTCAAGTGCTTAGGTCGTGAGGCTACTTTGCTAAGGAACGAGCGTTTTGGTCTGAGGGCCTACTATGCCGAAGGATGTGCTCATTTGCATGGGCTGGATCGGCAGGTAATGAAGATTCCTAGGCTGCGACATTTGCATGGGATGACTAGGTTGGTTTTTGGTTGTTGCACCAATGGGCCACGACTGCTTTGGTCTGTAGTTCACCGCTGAGGGTTTGTTTTGGCTCAGATTTTGAGCCTCAAGCTTGGACATGAATAGATTGGTTTGATTTTTCCCTTTTCATTTTGTGTTTCCTCTCCTTGTTTACCCAATTTTCAAGAGCCAATTTTTATTTGTTACTATCCCATAAATTTCTAACCCATTAATTTTATTTTGATGTTTCATTTTTCTATTATTATCGATATTTGTCCTGATGCTAGAATCCGAAGAATATTTAAAATATTGTGAAAACATGTGAAAAGTTTGATATTAAATTTATAGAACACATAGATTCAATTTTGACACTTCAACCAAGTCTAATCCTAGCAGATATTGTCTTGTTTCGCATTTATCAAATTATTCTAAGTTAGATCAAAATATGGTAAAAAAGTATGGTCTTCGGGCAAGTCCACCTCTAGCAGATATTGTCGTCTTTTGGCTTTTCCAAATTATTACAGAGTTAAAAATTGTAAAAAAAAAAACGTCTTTTTGGATTTTCCCTTTTTCCCTTTCCCTCACGGTTTTAAAACGGGTTTGGTTGGGAGAGGTTTTCACACACTTGTAAGGAATGTTTCATTCTCTTCTCCAATCGATGTGGGACCTCACAATCCACCCCCTCGGGGGCTCAACATTCTCGCTGGCACACCATTCAATAACTAAGCCTTGGAGTGCAGGATCCTTGCTGGCATACCATCCGATATCTGAGCTTTGGGGCTCAAAATCCTCGCTGGCACACCGCCCGATATCTTCCTCTAATATTATTTGTAAAAACTCAAGTCTACTGCTAGCATATATTGTTCGACTTTCTTTTCTAGGCTTCCATTCAAGTTTTTAAGATATGTGTGCTTAGGAGAGGTTTACACACCCTTATAATGGAGATCTCACCTAATGGAAAAGAGGATTTAAGAACAACTCTTACAAAGTTTGTCTTTTTGTAAAGGAAATTCCTTATTCGTACCTTCGAGAATTCATATTGGAAAACTTGCTGTAATATGCCAACAATTGTATCTGAGTAATATGCCAACAATTGGAGTATGTGATAGCTGAGCACCCAATTCCAACGAACTGTCTGTTCTAATGAGAACTTTGCTGAAATACATATCTTTGTACCACCTAAAATCGCCTAAGGTTGGGCATTTTAGGTTCATGAGTATTTCGGCGGATCTCTCCTGGTATTTCAGGGGGTCGCCTACGAAGAATTCTATAAGTGTATAGATGAGGGTGTTGACAGCATCCTCTATCCTTTCGTGTTGTACCTCAGTCCTGGATGATGGACCTTCTTCTTTAATGATTTGAGTAGTTGGCCTAATAACATAGTGGATTAATATTTGTTGGCGAGTTGATTCGTCAATATATTTGTCCCACCAGTCTTTGAGTTGTCCGGTGAATCTGGTTACTAGGACTTGAGCAATTTGATGGTCGGATTTATGGCCCTGTAATTTATACGCGCCTGCGGCCATCATCATCTCATTGACAACATTCATTATCAGATAGTCGGACAATCCATCGATATTCCATTCATAGATTGCTAGACCGTCGTAATGAGCTTGAGTTTGTAGCGTCTTTTCTTCAAATTGAATATCTAGAAAAGATGGTTGAGGATACCAGTTCTTCTTATTACTGGTATTATTTTGAATTCTTCTAGAGATCCTTTCAATTCGATTGTATAGAGGTTCTTCTATCTCATTTACAATCTCATCTTCGGATTCCTGGATCTCGTCGTAATGGTTAACGGCATTGATAGATGAATCTTGAGGTGTTATTCCAGGATTTAGAATCCTATCCAATTTTTCTTCTATTTTGGCCATTGCAGCCTCCTCTTTTGAAACCCTCTTCGTAAATATGTCGAGGTTTGCTGGTCTAAGTATTGGGATTGACTCATCAATTCTTGGTACAGAGCAGCTTGCTTGTTCCTGTTGAGTACCAGATTTCTTCGAGATTTTTCCCTAGATACTCTCAAGTTGAGTAGCTATCGTGGATAAAATCTTATTTGAATAATTGTTTTGATGCTGGATATTCTTGATATCCTTTAGAGTCGGATTACCCTTTTCAAGTCCTTCTGGAATATTTTTGAAAGGACTGGCTTTGACGTTCTCTCTGTAGTAGTTGTCAAATTTGACTTCTTCCAACGGAGGATGTTTTGAATATACCTCGCCTCTTCTGGTAGTCTTCCAACTTTTCTGAGTCAAGGTGCATATTTGTAAAATATTTTCTTCAAACCATTCGAAGAATGGTATATTTTCTTCTATGGCTTCCATATGAGAATACCACTGAGCCCTTAATTCATTTCGCTCAGCTTCTTTGTAGGTTTGAAAGAAGGCATTTCTTTTTGAAGAGTTGGTAGCCGACATAAAATCTGCTTTTAGAAACTCCTTGTCTATTTGGAAATCAGCTCTGATGACATTTAGCTGACTTTCGTAGACAGATTGAGTATCCATATCAGTATGGGTTGGAGATTTTGAGCCATCCTCGTAGGGGATCGATGCCCTTCTTTGATCATATTTGACCTCCTTTACTTTTAAGGGGTCATACATTGATCTTGAAACTCCTGAAGTGCTTGGTCGAGAGTTCAAGAATTCTTTTACTTTCGAATCTGACGAAGGTTCCTCGCTGAATTTTATTTCAACGCTTCCGTCGTCATGTTCGATGATTTGAACTGGGTTTTGAGATTCTCTTCTTTTTGAAAGATTTGCATCTTCTATTTTCCCGAGAGTATTTCTGGTTATTTGATCCCAAGAAAGGGTTTTTGGAACAGTCACTGAAGAGTTTCCAATGTTTGCTTCTATGAGTATGGTTGATCCTTTTGGAGAGGATCTTAATGCTCTTGGAGAAATATTTGTATTCATGAGCTTATAATAAACCCTGAATATGACGACTGAAGAATGAGTTTCAGCCTTGATGTTCAAATTTTTTGACGGTAAGTCCAGCATAAGGGCTGATAATATGTGTGGGTCGTTGAGTGACAAAGTAAAATTTGGATAACAATTGAAATAGACTGGTCAATTCTCTAAATTAGATTGAACCATTCCTAGTAAAGAATTTGAGAAGTCTTCATGTCTTTTATCTCGTAGGGAGATAAGGACTGGAATATCTAATCCAAGTCTAAATAATGGTTTTACAGCGACTTGAACAAGACCAACGTGAAGGTAGTTAAACTCTTCACGATGTTGGAGTATAAGAGACTTTGAGAAAAGATTCAGAGATTCCCTATATGCTATGAATTGGGATATTTTTCTCTGAAAATTTGATGCATGATCTTTGAGTAAAATTGAAGGTTGAAATTTGGTAGATAGTTTTAGGATCTACCTTTGGAATAGTCCAATTTTGGAGTTGATCTTCAATTCTGGCAATCTGGTATTCTTGATTGACAGTATTTGAGATGGTGAGATTTTCTCCTCTTCGATGTTCATTTGAACTTTCTTCTTCTTCAGTAGAACATTTGAAATGGTTTGATTTTCTGAGTTTTCTCAGAAATTCGTTCATAAGATGAAAATATGGGAGACAAAAGATAGATAGATAATTCTTTTTTTTTTAATTTCTCAATTGATTTTCAAGAGAGTGCTATCGCTGATCGATGCCTCTCTTTACATTGATGAAGTCTTTTTATAGACTTCGGATTTGAAATTAAATTTGAAAAACGTAAACTAACCGATAAGATTAAATCTAGCAGGATAAGACCCCTGCGAGATCTATTTTTAAGTAGGAAAAGACCTAAGGCAGACTAATAATTTACAAAGACAAAAACTGATAATTCACATGGGAGTCTTTGGTGAGTGGCTGACAAGTTGTCAATCTTCGTTTGTCTCTAATATAGGTGTCTGGTTGTTGATAAAATCTTCTTTGAAATCTTTCGTATGACTGAGCACCCAAGCTTGCCAACGGACTTACTGCGCTTCCCGCGTCTTACCACCTGGAACACAAGGGCTAGCCGCTCAGCTATCACATACTCCAAATTTCTCTGAATTTCTCATCCTCTTCCTGAATTTTGACATTCAAGCTTAAAGATTGACCACCTGGACTTGTCTTACCACCTGGAACACAAGTCCATGTTTGTAACGATGGAAGTTGCTTCGTAAATTCCTTCCTTCTAGTAAAGGACTTAGGACAAGAATTAATCCTAGGTACTCCTTTCATTACTCAATTATACCCTTTCAAAATAACTGAAAAGGGGTTAGAATCAAAAGCCTTAGGAAAGAAGATAAAATTTAATTTCCTTTCCCCCATAAGGATAAGTGAGATAAATAATCTTCAAAAGAATACCATTATTCAGTCCATAAATGTATTAAATTACAAAGAAAGGCAAATCTCTTTTCTGATGGAAGAGATTTCATTCAAAAGAATAGAAGAACAACTTCAAAGTAAGGTTGTTCAGTCTAAAATCAAAACTTTACAAGACCAAATAGAGAGGGAAATCTGTTCTACTATCCCTAATGCCTTTTGGAATAGGAAGCAACATATAGTTAATCTTTCTTATATCAAAAACTTCGAGGAGAAAAATATTCCCACGAAGGCCCGACCTATTCAAATGAATAAAGAATTACTGACATTCTGCAAGGCAGAAATTAATGATCTTTTGCATAAGGGTCTTATTAGGCCATCCAAGAGTCCCTGGTCATGCGCGGCTTTTTACGTCAACAACCAACCAGAGAAGGAACGTGGAGTCCCGCGACTGGTAATAAACTACAAACCCTTAAATAAGACTTTGGAATGGATTAGATATCCAATTCCAAATAAATCAGATTTGATGCAAAGAATTTCAAATGCAAAAGTATTTTCAAAATTTGATATGAAGTCAGGATTTTGGCAAATCCAGATTTCAGAAAAAGACAAGTACAAAACGACTTTCAACGTCCCTTTCGGACAATACGAATGGAACGTTATGCCATTTGGGCTAAAAAACGCTCCATCCGAATTTCAAAAAATTATGAATGATATTTTCAATCCTTTTCAAGACTTTTCAATTGTTTATATTGACGATGTTCTGATTTTTTCTCAAAACATCGATCAACATTTTAAGCATCTTCAAACATTTTTGACAATCGTCAAAAGAAATGCCTATGGTGTAGTTTTCAAATTGTATCGCAAGAAATGCACGAAGATAAATGTTAAGAATATGTCACTTGAAGCGTATAAAGCATTGGACGTAGGTTATGACTATGTTGCTTGGAATACATAAATTCTTGGACACAGAATAAGAAATAAGAACAAGAACCAAGAATAAGACTAAGACAAGGACAAAAACTAAGAACTAAGGATGAGGACTAGAGCATGGATCAAGATCCAAGTTCTTATAATTAAAAATTGAGAAGCTTGGAACTAAGACCCTTAGGCTAGAACAGAGATTAAAAACTCTAATCCTAAAACCAAGGTCCTTGAGCAAGATTATGACAAGAACTTAGAACTCTAGAACAGAACTTAAAGGTCAGAAGTTCTCAGGTAAAGAACATGACAATAAAGAGTGTGATATCCTAGTGCACCATAAGGACAAGATTAAGAGCCTATAAGTAGGCTACTTACCGAATCTTTGTACCTGACATACCTTAAAGACATGATTAATAGCCTACAAGTAGGCTACTTACTGCGTCTTTGTACTCATTTAAGATTTTTCTTGTTTTTCAATTGACAAGAAGGAGCTGAGGGAGGATTGATGCAAATAGGAGCAGATGCCATACAAAGTCAAACCTTGTTTTAATTGCTTAAAATATATTTGATGTTTTCAAGATAGTCATGACTCGAGTCAAAAGAATGGAATCATGATATCATAGAATTGCTCTTAGTAAAAAACGCTTAACCATATAGTCCTATGATTGAACTACCGTAAAGGAAGGTGCACCTTGGTTGTGTAGGTAGTGACTTTCAAGTCTTTTAAATATTTCTTGGTAATCTTATTCTCACGATCGCTCTTATTCTTATTTGGATGTGATCTCAGATTATTCATGTACCCTAAGTGTAACACGTATTCACTCAGTATTGTTTTTTGCATAATTTCTTTTTAACCAAACTTTATAATTGGGAAGGAAACAAAATTAAAATAAATGAAATCTAAGTTAAATGTTCAATAATATTACTTTAACCCTTTTTATATTATATATGTAAATATATTTTTATTCTATTCATGGTAATAATATATATATTACATGAATTTTGTACTTACTCATTTATTTTTTCACAAAAAAGAAAAAAAATTGTATTTTCTGTTTTACTTCCACATTATTCTGACCAACAAAATGTTAGTTAATAGATAAGAAACGTTCAAAAGAGGAAAATAAAATTTAACAAATGTGTAATAAAAGTTTTAAGGTAAAAAGTATACATAGTTGAAGAACAATGCCACCAAATTTTTTATCTTTCTACTTCGTGGTTGAATATAGAAATCTCACTTTTGATCACCCATTCACCATAGACATTGAATATTTCATTTGATTATGTTTATTCCTTAATGGAAGTCCAAAATAAACTAATTATATTACAACATAGTAATATGACATAACACAACATAGCATAATATGATGCGACATACAATAGTATAGTACAACATGGTACAACTTAGCATAACACGACATAACAATCATAATTATGAAACGTGCAGGGGCCACGGAGCACGCGTCATCATACATAATACAATTCGTCCAACAAAACAAACAGTAGAGTCATTTACTTGATTTGCCTAAGTCAGAGTTACTGATTATTCTTACTGCTAGTCTATTCCTAAAGGTCCAATTCAACCTTAGATCCATAATCTTCATGATATCAATTAAAAAAAAATAAGTGCAAACACTTCTACGTCATATACTCTAAACCTTGCTAAAGGGTCCAATTATTGATCTCTTTCTCGTACAACCTGAAAATTTCATTTGTATAGTTTTTTAATAATCATAGAGAATAATCATTCTCAACAAAGGGTTCTTTTCTTTTACTTCCTTTACAACATTAGGGGGATTTAATAGAACCTTTCATAGAATGTATTACTTCAAACACGTAATTTGTTATGCATATGGGTGCTCTGAGTTACTTGAAGAACAAGTTTTGAGTAAGCAATACGAAACCTTATTTAAGTTAAGATATTTAGACAATTATGACATCGTTAAAAAAAAGTCCATCATGAACTTACTGGAGGTCGGTCATATCTCATTAGAAAACAAATTCATGTTGTCCAAACACTCTTCAACCAACTTCTTCCATTCTGATTTCCAAAGTGTTGTGTACAATTTATCTATAAGAGCTAGAATGCACTCATCTCCAACCGAGAGATAACATAATCTCAGGTTAACTACACAGGGTAGCTTTGCCAGTTTCAATTACCGTTCTCTGAATCAAAGGAAAGTGAGTTAAAGAAACCATATTTTATTATTTATTTTTCTACCGTTGAATCAAGATTTTAGTTACAAAATAAAAAAATAAAATAATATATATATCTTTAAAAGTGGTTAAAAACTTAGGTTCCTTGTAGTGCAATGATTATATATATATATGGTTCAAAAGGATCCAAAATGAAACATAAACCATGCTAAAGTAAATAAGAAATGAAGGCTATGAATATTATTTTATTTATATCTAAATTTTTAGAATTGATATTTTTTTATTTTATGTTTAACTGGGGTGGAATTTCAAAACTCCATAAATTTGAAAAATATAATATCCAACATTAAAAAAAAAAAATACATTAATGTTTATTTTCTATCTCAGTTGATGAAAAAATACTAGTTTTTATATTAGATTAGAGTTTGATTATAGAAAAATTATAGACACAATTTTTTTTTTTTTTGTTAGTTTTTGTTTTTTTTAATAAATATGTGGGGTGGAGAATTAGGATATTTGACCCTCGATGTATATACCTTAGCTAGTTGAGCTATGGTGTTTATGATTTTTTTTTTTTATTAAATTGAACATTTGACTCTTAAATTTTTTTTTTTCATTTTTACAATTTTATTTGTATCCATTTCACCTAACTTTTTGATTCAGGAGACATATTCTTGGCTTACGGTTGGGAATTCAGAGAGAATTTTGGGCAAACAACATTGTTTTGGTGCAACTTTTGCAGCAATTATGCTAAGCTTTGGTTCGAGGTTTTTTGGGAAGAGAATGGAACTTGGCTTCAAAAACAATGCAACTATTGACATTACATTTAGGGTGTAGGTGAGAAGGGATTTTATTTGTATAATAGTCAAATAAAGATATTCGAGCTAATTCATCCATGAACTTCTTAGACAAAACCATCACCTTGGCCTTACTTCACATCAAATCTTTTATTTTCTGCAAATCTTTTCTTTTCTGCACAAGTTGTCTAATACTATTGTAATAAAAAGTCTATTAATAATATGATTTTCAATTATATGGAAACTTTTAATATAAAGAAGAGTACATGTCAATAAAATATTAAAATTGTTGTCGAAGAATAAAATATAAACGTCAATTTGAATATCAAAGTCTCAATCTTATAGAAAATATCAAGCACAAAAATGAAGTAAATTTGAAAATATACCCACCAAAACTAAATTAAAACCTAAAAATAAATGTATTTCCACCCTAAAAAAATAATTTTTTTCAAAAATAACACCATAAACCCAAATCAAACTCAAATTAGATTATAATACACAAAAAGTTAGAATTTGTTATATTTTCCGTTTAAATCGACGAATATTCAAGAATTAAGTTTCCAAAGAGTTGTATGGTAAAGACGGTGAATATATTAGGCTTGAAGAAGCTAGTTTACTTAGAATGGAAAGGAATTAACTGTTCATACACAGAAATAGTGGTTTAAGTCTTATAATGTATAGTTTGTTTCCCATTTTCCTGTACCATTTCCAACACAAAAAAGTCCACCATGGATGAGTTTGGGCTGTCACAAGGATGAAAAGAAAGTATGTATAATAATTTGAAATGAGAAGATTAAGATCAGAAAACCGAAAACCGATATATGTAAAGAACCCAGTCAATTTTTCTTATAAACATTTATGGTCAATTCCAACTTATATTACCAACTGACAATTATTTGTATAATAAAGGTTGAAAAGAAAATATGTATAATAAGGGCTGAAAAGAAAAGAAAATATGTATAATAAAGAAAACCAACCAACTAATCAATTTTCCACCCGGATAAAATATGTATAATAAAGGCTTAGCTAGTTTAAATTATTAAGAGCATTTTAAAATTATTTCACGCAAGATTAGATGATGGCTACTATTTCGAACGGATATTCGGCACAGAGAGCTACTAGAGCATGCTCTCCCGACAAAGAAAGGGGTCAGGGGTGTGCGAACTGACTGGTGGGTCCATACTCGCACGTATGGGTCATGCGTCAATTATATGGTACACATCCAAGCTGCCCGTGAGGATAGTACCTTGGAAAAATAGACTGTTATGATAGGTTCCATCATTGAATTTGCATGTTCTTGCATCATAACCTCGATAGGGGGTTGCTTACTGAGTATTCTTAAAACCCTCAAGACTCGTGCTACTATATTTTTCACATAAAGGAAAGGCGCCCGTGTAAGTCTAACGGAGGCGTCACAACCCCGAGAACGTGGCACCTGCATAGGATAGGTTCGCATTTCAAATTTAATAATATAGGTTAGTATAAGTCGAGTTGTATTTACATTTGACAACCGTATAAGTTTGAGTTGTATTTGCATTTAAGAAAGTATAGATTAGTATTGGTTCAGTCATATTTATAATTACTAGGCCAAAGGTTATAATTACTAGCCAATAGGTTAGTATAGAACATTTAATTTAGTAATGTTTTTCTTTATTTCTTTGTATTTGTTTATTCTCATATAAATGAGGCACGAAGTAAATATGGAATTTATAATAAAGGTTCATTAAAGTAATTATGCATTAAATGTCAGGTTAAATGTGCCGTAACAATCTTAGGAAAAATAGGAATATTTAAGGTGAAAATTTTTCCTTAAGGACGCGATTCAAGACCATGAAGCAGACGACGATACATAACTGTCAAAGTGGATAAAGCAGACAATATCGACTAGCGATGTATTTGACTGCTTATAGAACTTCTTCTATTTTTATGAGTTAATATATGTGGGGTGAAATGTTTGAACATTCCACCCACCTTTTAAATTTTGATTTTGTTTTGATTCTCTCATTCTTATTAAGCATATCTATTTTTCTTTCGGTTTAAAAGAAATTGATAAATATCTTTAAAGGATTGGTCAAGTAAACTACCAACTAATACCTACCCATAAAGAAAATATAAACTAATTAAATATTCCGAATAAAATAAAATATACTATAAATCAAATCATAAATCAAATCCTAAACCAAAGAATATTATGATATAATATCTAATATATATTCCATAACTAAATATATTCCCCAAATATTATATCTCAACACTCCCTTCAAGTTGGAGAGTGTATGTTAATCACATTCATTGTGAATAAAAAAATTGATAAATATTGTTAAACGAACCATTTATATCTATACCTTAAACCTGCTTGATAATGTTAATTAAGGAGAAAGTATAAAAATGCAACCGTCTAGTTTGTGTTTAACACAACTTTGTTTTTCCATCTCCACAAAAAAAAATAGCAAATGAAAAAGAATTGATATTTATAACTATGCTGGATTTCCAACCTCAAAACATTCATAGCAATTAATTTTTTTGGGTGGATATTAACCTTAAATCAACTTCCCAAATAGCCCTCATTCAACACTAAGTTTTTTTTTTTTTTTTTTGGCTATATAATGAACCAAAATCCAAATAATTAAGCATCAACCAAAGAGATTTGAGTATCTAAAAAAAATGAAGACAATAACCGGCTTACGTTTTATCTTATTGTTTGCTTTGGAATCAAGCATTATTATTAACACATGTTTTGCAGGATCCAACCAACAAGGTGCAGGGAAAAAAGGGCAAGTACTAGAAAGCAAATGGCAAGTGACTATTTACAATTATCAAACAAACTCAGTTTTAAAAGCTCATTGCAAGTCAAAAGATGACGATTTGAACGAATGCGTTTTGGACAAGCAAGCACAATTCAATTGGAGCTTCAAAATGAACTTTTTGCGTACGACTTTGTTTTGGTGCAATTTTAATAGTTTGAATGGACATGCTTCATTTGAGGTATTTTGGCAAGAGAACTCGTATTGGCTTTCTGAAAGATACGACTTTAAAAACTGCATTTGGACAGCTTTTGATGATGATTTTTACTTAAAAAACATTCTTTCGGAGAAGTTTGAATTGATACACCTTTAGAAAAAATGAAGTAAAATCTCCCTACCTCATTTTGGTCCAACAAAATCTTCTTTTTTTTTTTCCTCTTTAGGTTTGATTGCTTTCCCATGTAATAATTCTAGAGTGTTGTGGGATTTCTTTATAGACCTAAGATGTATATTCAAGTCTAATAAAAGTGGGAGAAATCTTGTGAGATTTTAGAGTTCTTTTCATATGGATAATTTTGTTGGGTTTCAAGTTTCTACTTGTAACCATCCATGTCCAAGCTTGGAAATCTAAATTTTAACACATGAAGATTTAAATTGTCTTGTTAACTACAAGATAACACATTACCTTTAAAATTTAAAAATGTCTTACAATAGTAGGCATATGGAAAGTTACAAGACTTTTACCCATGGAAATCGCAGGTAGGAGTTCATAACTCACTCATGATTAAAATCGAGTCACATATGATCATCATTTGAATTATTAATCTGCTCAATTAATGGATTTATAAGGAGATATTAAATATTTCTTGGTCCAGTCTTATACAACTTCATTGTATAGGATACCCTCACTCGCATGTCTTCACATGAACGATTTGGATCAAATCATTTGTATTAATTTCAAAGTGGGCATATCAATAGTGTTATCTTAGTACTTGAAGTAGTTATCTCTCCATCAAATCTGTAAATTTTATTGGCCTTCATATATCATCTAGAAATTCTTTGTACTAAGGCTGAGGCTAGCAAAATCCTTAAGTTCTAAAAGCTCTTATCACAATCTCGTTGTAAGTGTGAGTTGTGCTCGCGTGAATCGACTGAGTCAAACTTGAAATATTCGAGAGCTCGGTATATGTTCAATTTTTATGACTCTAATCATGTCTAGATCAACTACAAGTAATTCCTCATTTAAATTGTTCACTAAACTACAGTCTATAAAATTCAGTGTTCGAGAGCTCGATATACTCTCACTATATAGAAATATCAAGTTGGTTTAAGGGTTCAGATTGTTGTCTTTTTTTTCTCTGATTAGCACTACTATAAAACAGGTTTACAAACCTCCTTTAATATCTAATTCAAGTGAAATACTTAGGATATGGGAAATTAATGAGCCTAAGGACATCACTCAAACCTATAATAACCATGTCGAGCTTAGCAAAGTCTTTAAAACACTATCCTTCTCGATACATATACTTGAGAGAACTTTTTTTTTTTCTAGAAGTATATCTCTTCTTCATTGTTACCTTTGTCAGTTTCTAATATTCAATAAGTCACAGGTCAATCATTTGCTCTTAAGGATCAAAAACTAATGCGTTCAATAGAGAACTCTAATGTGTTCAAAGTTCTTACTTAATAGCTTTTGTATCTATGACTCTATCTTTCTCAACTCTACTCCCTTGTCCTATTCATAATTTTAAGAACTTGAAGTGGGTTCATGATTCAAGCTCCTAATAGAAATCAACATCTCACGTTATACTTAATTCAACCTTAAATTCCAACTTTCCCACTTCCTCGAGATTACCTACTTGCTTCTTTTAACATCTTTTTCTCGAGGGATAATCAAAGAAAATTTCTTAACATGTAATCCTTAATCCATATGAGTCATAAACATTTCTTCATATGAATAAATCTTACATAAACATCTTGTCACTTGCCATAAAAACCTTAATTTCTTATAATGGGTCTTTAGCGATAGTTTCGTTCTTTTCCATATGGTTCATACCCCAAACATATCTAGTCACCTCATAAGATCGTGCATAATTACCCTTATGGTCATAAATGAGTCACATACAAAGTTTCATAACATTTGATGTCCTTTAGAGTCTTGAAACATATCAGATTCTTTTAGGAGTATTTTGATTATTTACCACCACAAATCTTAGTTTAAGTTCTTTAACATATTACAATGGATTTGTAATATTTTACAATGATTTTAAACAACAAAATAAGACTTCTAATAAACTTAATGCAATTTAGAGATCACTTTGGTAAAAACTAGTGGTACGTAACTTAGTCATTTTGGTTGTTTTACACTAATCCTTGGTTCAGTCCCTTAATATTGTCAGATGACAATTAAATTCCATTCGGAACCTAATCATGCCTTACTAAGCCTTGTATTAAAGGATATTAGAGTCCATTTAGAGGGTTATTTTAAAGTCACTTGAATCTTGAGAAAATTGTCTTCTTTAGGTTCTTAACTTTTGGTTCTTGGCTTAATTCTTCCATAGTCCCTTAAATTTTACTTAGGGTTCGTATAGATTTTCCAAAGATTCCTATAAGTAAAACTTGAGAAAGTCTAAATTGGTTTGAAAAATTCCTATACTTTCCTCATCGTGAATCTCCCACTTCGCTCAACCACAAGTCATGGTTTTATAATTGTATTTTTTTTTTTTTGGATACCTCATATCACAATCCACATCCGTACAAGCCTAGAAAATATTTATAATCATTTTGACACCTTTAAATTACCTTATAACTTTCACATCTACGGTTGTCCTCAAACCTTCCTTTAAATCTCACAATATTAGTTAATATGATGTTATGATTATTTTCACAAATATAAGAAACATTAAAAAGAGGAAAAGAAAATTTAAAAATGTGAAATAAAAGATTTAAAAAACCTAAAATAATGCCACAAAAATTTTTACTTTCCCACTACGAGTCATCTCTACCTAGAAAAAAAGAAAAAAAAACCCCACTTTGGTCTTAGTTGGTCTAACATTTGCCAGTGGTGGTCCTCTTCGGTTGAGGACTCCTATGTGTGGGAGTATTGCTGACTCTTCGAGGTTGCCGATAAAAGGGGTTAATCTTAGTGTCACTGCCAGAGTTCATAGGATGTTGTGGACATCGAGCTATGACATTATCTTTGTTACTCTTTTGAAGAGTTAAACTTCAAGCCTCTATTATTTCTTCTTTTTTTTTTTTTTTTTTTTTTTAACTTTGAATCTCTTAAAGCATAAATGGTTGGTTCACTATAACTTTAAGTGAATATTTTAAGGTAAATATTTTATTGAGTGTGAAATTAAAATTAAGAATTTAAAATTATGATGGAATTCAGTTTTATTTATCTATATTAAGTTTAGTTAATGATGAATTATTTTTAAAAAATAATAAGTTCATATTTATAATTAACCTAAACAATTCATTTAGATTTTAACTTATAATAATAAGTTACTAAATTCTATGAAGTATTTAATGATTTTCAATGAGGTACTTAGTGAAGACTAATGCCATTGTCCTCAAATTAATGATTTCCATTGTTTTATTGATTTGAAATCCTGAAAAGTGGTTCGTTACCCAATGAAAAGTGGGTCGTTATAAGAGAACTACTCATTACTTTTTCTTTTTTGAGAATAAATGAATTTTATCTTGCTAGACAATATTTTTGTTCCGTATTTGGTCAAGTCCCCAAAATTGTAGGCATACTACAAGTCATTACCATCCATGCAAAACAAAAGAGAAGCTCTCATACGCACCAGCACCGGAGAATAACTTATTGAGGATTAAGATTGAGTCACATATAATTATCTTGTGAAATATTAATCTTCTTTAGCCTACCCTCCATTGCCTACAAAGTAGCAAAATAAGGTTCAGGAAGTGCACAAGTGACACTTTGTGTAATGACCCTGTTTTTCCTTTGAAAAATAACACCCGTACAACATGCATCAAATATCAAACATGTACAAAAAAAAAAAAAAAAAAAAAAAAAAAAAAAAAAAAAAAAATCTTTTAAAACAGTTTACTAAATACTTGTCATGGACTAAAACATTCGAAAAATCATTTAAACTAAGAATGGTGTTAATAAAACATCAAAGCCCAAAATAAGAATAAAACCAAATGACGTGATCTAATCAAAAAACTAAAACATATAATGCAAATGTGACTACTCTAATTTTATTTGCATTGCCTCTAAGCGATGTTGTCATCTGTATATGGGTGTCTTGCCTATACTTGAAAATAAAAAGTATCACGTGACTTGAGTATTTAAAAGTATTCAGTAAGTAGCCCCACTTTTGGGGTCGGAAAATGCAATCACATGCAATCATAGTGGGACCTATTCTTTTATAAAAAATTTCCTTGGTCTCTACTTTTTAATCCATAAACGATTAGGTGTGTAGTACTTCTCTACACACGACCCATACACATGCACCTGAAATGACTAGGCTGACTATGGGCTTGCATACGCTCACATTGCCGAAAGACACGAAGGGAAAGGAGCGCGTATAATATCATGGTCTACGCATATGCACTAATCAAACGGGGAAGTATCCCAATGCATGTGACGTATGTTTCAATTCATGATACATATTAGGATTTATGTCCTAAAGTCTTGTAGCTAATTATTTAATTTTTAATAATAATTTTAATAATTTTATTTTCAATTTAATATTATTTGTTGTATGAAAAATTTAGTATTATTAATGTAATTTTGAATAATATATGATTTACATACAGGAGGATCATGGTCAAGTAATAAACTAAAGGGTCGATAGTATATAGATAAGGTTGAGTGTCTTATTGTAGTAACACTATTGATATGACCCACTTTATTACAAATGATTTGATCCAAATCGTTCACGTGGATACATGTGAGTGGGGGTATCTTATAGAATGAGTTTGTATAAGATTGGACCAAGAAATATTTAATCTCTTTCTAAATTATTAATTAAGAAAATTAATATTTAACAAGATGACAATATGCGACCCAATCTCAATCTTGAGTAAGTTATGAACTCCTACGTGAGGGTTTGTCCTGTTATTTGTATAGATAGAATAACTTTTGCCGTCAATTCAATATGTCTGCCATTTTATGGACTTGACTAAATAGACAGCATGAAACTTAATTTCACTATATGAAATTCACTCATTTCCATATAGGATAAGTACATTAGTAGTTTACTTAAGTGCTAATTTTGAGATTTGAACAATGGGGCCTCACCTTCTTACTTGCCTTCTTGGGACTTGGTTGATGATTGGATTATAAACAAATTGTTCATTATCGATATAATTACATCAGTAAAACGGGCTTTTGACCCAGTATAATTAAGAATAACTTGTGAAGGGTCAACTAGTTTCTAATTTAGTATATCAATGGACACAACTTATCTTACAATGTATAAGAGTGCAACTCTAGGTCTACAGTGGAGAGACTATGGTTAATGAATGAAAATGAATTAATTTAAAAAATTTATTAATTAAGTTTTTATTATTGAAGTTTATAATGTGTTGGTCCATAAGATTCTCATATTAGCTCAGGGTAATATAAAAAGTTCAATTTAGTTTAAAGAAAAATTTGAAAGGATCATGTTAATATTTAATATATTGGATATGTTAATGTAAAGAAGATAATATATTTATTTTAAAGTGTTCAATTTAATATTTAATATATTAGATATATTAAATATAAATAGAGAAAATATATTTAATTTCCAGTGTTGTAATTAGTATTTAATATATTAAATACAAATTAAAAAATATATATAGAATTTGGAGGGTTCAAATTAAAATTTAATATATTAAATATATTAAGCATAAAAAACGAAAAATAATATTTATTGTATTCGATACCTTAAATATTAAAATAATTAATGTGTATTAGATAGGTTAAATGAAGTTATATATTTCAAATTTAAATGGAATTCAAATTAGGTAAATATATATTAGTATATTTGAATATGATTGAAATAAGTTTCTAATATATCATCTATTCAAGTATATTATTTAGAAAATATTTTCCCAAAGTTCTTATAAATACCGATGTGGTCAAGCCATGATTCCACAATTTTCTCTACAAAAATTCTCTCGGAAATTATCCATCACAAATACCACGTGGATTATTTCTTAATAAGTTCTGACAAGTCTTGAGTTTGAGTCAAAATAAAAAAGACTTTGTGGAGGAGGTAGAGTTTTTAGTCTTATATTAAATGCTTTATTTTAAATTTTTATAAAATACATCAGTTTCCAATGCATCCAATTCAAGGATGAAAAGTTTATTCCCTTTGCATATACAGGATGCATATCCCACTTCCATTCTTTTTCAAGAGATAGCGTTCCTATGAGACATGCATATGTATACTAGACATATCTTTCATGGTAAACATACATGACTTATCACTATCTTATAGGGTTAGTGCAGACATGCTAACGTAACATATATGGCATAAAATGTGAAGGTCCGTGCATCTTATAACATTCCTATCATAACGTAATTTCATAACATAGCATAATCATAATATAAAGTAGTATAGAAAATATACGACACATAAAAAGGCAAGAGGGTTGTCATTCATATAGGATACAAGTCATCTAACCAAGCCCATGAGAAACCAATAGTATAACAACTTATTTGGTTGACCTATATTAATGCCATTATACTTCCTTAATGCTAGCTTGAAGCTACTCTTTAAAATTCAATTCTATCATAAAAGCTTCTAATAATGAAGAAAAAAAACCAAGAGGGTTCAATATTGTAAGAAAGGGTCCAACACATAAAGATGATGTCCTAAATATCCAACCTTAATCGGATAACTCGGATTGGAGCCAATTATGATGTCGATCCAAGCTAAGCAGTAGCAGGAAGGAGGCATGGGTTGGGTACATGGGTTCGATTGTGGGTCATTCGTCGTAGCCTCATGAGTTAGGTCATTTGCGAGCGATTGAGGCATAAACACGCTGTTTGCCTCGATGTGCATTTGAGCTGCTTTATTTATATAGATTGTTGGGTTGGGCTAGTGATTGCAATGTGGGCTCCAACTGCCTCGGTTACAAGCATCGCAAGTGTAAGCAAGAAAGTGGGCTAAGCAACAAGCTGGACCGCTGAAGACAATGCACGTTAGGATTGTTTGGCTGTCGAAGAAGATGTGGTATTGAGCTTTGTTTAGCTCTCAAGGCCAACTTCAAACCTTATTATTCTTTTTTCTTTGTTTCATTCTTCCTTTCTTTCTTGTTTTTATTCTCTAAGTTAATGGAAGGAGGATAGGAAGAGAAATAGAGAAGTAAGAAAAGTAACGAGTTTGAATGATAAAGATGTGGGGCGGAAGAGGGTTGAAGAGTATTTATAAGGTGCAGAAGAAAGAGTAAGTAAATAGAATGGGAGGAAATAGTTTAGGGGTTTGAGTTGAGAGATTAACAGAAGATGGGTGAATGGAGAAATTTACGGGGAGAAGTGGGTAAATTGATTTTTTAGAAAGAACTTGTAGTTGTTTCATCCTACACGTAAAATAAACTTTCGTCCTAACTGAAATAGTTTCGTCCTAACTGAAATAGGATTTTTAGGCAAGGTTGAGGGAGCAAAAGAGAATGAAAGACTGAATCAGACGTTTAAAAATATAGCCGTGATTGCTAACCAAGAGAGAATTACTGTTAATGCTATTCAATTAGCAGATGACAGAGAAAGAGCAATTAAAGCATATGCACGTCCAGCTTTGGAAGAGTTAAATCAATGCATTATTAGACCCGAAATGCAAGCGACAAATTTTGAGCTAAAGTCTGTGATATTTTAAATGTTGCAAACCATTGGACAATTTCATGGACTACAGTCAGAAGATCTCCACCTACATCTAAAGTCATTTTTGGGAGTTAGTGACTCATTATGATTCCAAAGAGTTGATAGAATGGTGATTAGATTAATCTTATTTTCTTATTCGTTGAGGGATGATGCTAAATCATGGTTGAATACCTTAGCACCGGGAACAATTGATTCTTGAAATAGTTTAGCAGAGAAATTTTTTATCAAGTATGTCCCACCCACCAGAAATGCACGGTTCAAAAATTAAATCGTTACTTTTCAAAAGTTTGAATATGAAACACTGAGTGAAACTTGGGAGAGATTCAAGTAGATGATTAGAAAGAGTCCTCACCATGGACTACCCCATTGTATCCAAATGGAGACTTTCTACAAAGGATAGAATATTGTATCCAAGTGGATGCTTCCGCCAATGGAGCTATTTTATCAAAGACATACAATGACTAAGAGATTTTTGAAAAAATAGCATCTAACAATTGCCAATGGGCTTAGGAGTACTTGAAGTTGATGTTTTGACCTCTATCAACAATTAATTAGCTTTGTTGACTAATATTCTACAAAATCTTGCGTTGGGACAAGGCTCAATGACTAATGCACCCGTCCATACTACTGTTGTAATGAGTCCAACAACAATTGAATCTTGTGTATATTGTGGTGATGAACACACTTTTGATCAATTTTCAAATAATCTGGCTTCATTTATTTATAGGGGGAATCAAGCTAGTTAAGACAACTAGAAATCAAATAAACAACAAATTATATGGTTCATTTGCGCCCTTATCAAATAAACAACAAATTATAATTATTTAAGGAATGTCTGTATTTTTTTATGCACTTATCTAAAAATCAAATCAACAACAAATTATATGGTTCATTTTTTTTTGTTGAGTTAGTACAATTAATATCTCAAATTTAAAATAAAATAAATAAATAAACTTTTAAAATTTTTTTTGACTAGTTACAAGAATGTTATGGAAAATTGGTCAAGAAGTGGTCTATCGTATCGTTTGCCTCCATGTTCGTCTAAATGCTGAAAATTCTTTAGGTCCTTGAAGTATGTATCCGCCTGTTATAATTACTGTACCGGTGGTTGACGATGTGGTTTTATCTTGTTATACTGTCACTTTTGTCCTACTGTGATTGTTGGTGTTGCGGGGCCTCGAGTTCTCCGGCTTCAGCTCCCTCAATAGCCTTAGCTATTGTTTGAACACTAGCATAGGTGGTAAGGGCTATGATACTATAGATCTTCGTCCAATATTAGGACAAACTCCATCTCTATGTCAATCAGCTTAGGGGTAAACTATTTTAATCTTATAAATTCTCTCTTAAAGGTAGTCACAGTAAAACTATTTTGCGTCAAATGGGTTGATTCCTTTTACTTTGGAAGTCATGTTGCGTCTAGGTAATATTCTTCCTCGAAAACCTCCCTAAACTAAGAGCATGAAATTAAATCTCTATTGAGGATAAGGATTTTTCATAACCCAATTTCGAGCTTGTTGAAAGCAAGGATTGCAACTTCTGTTGCCTCAATGGGTATAAAAAGGTAGTAAAATTTGTCGCAAAACAAAACAACAAGTATTTAAAATATATTATACATATATATTTACATTATATCAAAGTAGAGTTCTAAACTAAGTAATTTTACACACAAAATAAGCCACTGACACAATATTTAAAACAAAAAAAGGGTTGGAGATGACAAGTAAGGCTTATCTATGGCACTTGGTCCAGAGTCCTCCATTCTTGACTAGCTCCTTATACCAGAAAAATATGGAAAACGTGGATTGAGTATAAAGACTAAGTAGCCTATCAGTAGATTCTTAATTGTGTCATTTCGGTGTGCTAGGGTACCATACTCTTTCTTATCATATTTTTATTCTTATTCTTAAAACTAGGCTCTTAGGTTTTGTTCTTGAGTTCTAAGTTCTTTTCATCATGTGGTCCAAGCACCCTTTTTCTGTGTTGTGGAGTCTTAATTAACGGTTCTAAACTAAAGATTCTTGATTCTTAGTCGTAAGATTTAGATCTTAATTCATGTTCTAGTTTTTATTCTTTTTCTTTGTCTTTAGTTATTCTTCTATTCCAAAAATCACTCCCCTAGAATTTAAGGTACAGTCATGAACCTGATAACTCATATCCAAGAATTCATGCATAGCAAGCAACTTAGTCATCCAAGGCTTTTTGCATTCATGCATTGAACATACATTCAAGGCTTCTTATGTTACAAATAGTGTAGTGTAGTCTAAAACCTATGTCCCAAATTTTAATAATTCATATGTTGCAAGCGGCGTAGTCTAAAAGCAAAATAATATGGAATGAGAGATTTGAACCCACATGGGGAAACTCCATGTACTTAGCAAGCACACACCTTAACCACTCAACCAAAGCAACAATTTTTTATGGATGATTGACAGCGGGAGCATGCGAGAGTCGTGCTTTCAAAACATTGTTTTTATTTGTGAATATTTTATAACTTCCATGGACACGTATTGTACGTTTCAAATTATTAATGTAAATTTATATTTCTAATGTTTTGAATTACTTTTGACTCATCTATTTTAAAAAGGAATAATTTTATCACCGTTTTACCCTTAAGTCTATGTAGGGATTCATGATTCAAAGTCTCATAAAGTGGATCGTTACAAAATGAGAAAGTGAGGCTTCATTCTTCAAGTTCTGAAATCAACATTTATAAGAGAAGTACTCATCTACTTTTCCTTATTTTTGTTTCCTATTTGGTCAAATTCCCAAAATTGTAGGCATATTGAATCCACTACAAAAGTCATTACAATCCCACAAATCAAAAGACAAGCTCTCATAGGCAAGAGAGCATAACTTACTAAGATTAAGATTGAGGCACACACCATCTTGTGAAATATTAATCTACTCTAGTCTACCCTCCATAGCCTACAAAGTAGCAAAGTATGTTTCAAGATTTGGGAGACTTTCTATCCAAATGGACACTTTCTACAATGGTGAACAAGAAGCTTATGAGATTCTAGAAAGAATAACCTCTAATAATTGTTAATAGGCTGATGTGAGGACCAAACAAGGAAAGAACACTAAAGGAATACTTGAAGTTGATGCTTTGACCTCTATCAACGATCAATTAGCTTTGGTTACTAATATTCTACAAAATCTAACATTGGTACAAGACTCAATGATTAATGCACCATTCCATATTGATGCTATAATGAGTCAAACAACAATTGAATCTTGTGTATATTGTGGAGAAGAACACACAGTTTGATCAATGTCCAAGTAACCCAACTTCAATTTTTTATATGGGGTATCAAGTTAGTCATGGAAACCAGAAAAATAATCCATTCTCAAACACTTATAACACAGGGTAGAGAAACCAACCAAACTTCTCATGGAAGAGCCAAACCTCATACACTTAACAAATGTCACTTATAGAAAATTACCCTCAAAATTTTGAAATAGACCCAAGGGAAAGGAACTAACCAAGCTCAACACATACCGGGAACATCGCTTGGGAGTCTAATAAAGGAATATATTGCAAAGAATGATGCTATGATATAGAGTCAGCAAGCATCCTTGCGAAATTTGAAAGTTCAAGTAGTGCAATTAGCAACTGAGTTATGAAATAGACCTATTGGGAAGCTGTTAGCAGATATCGAAATGCTGAATAGAGAGGAAAAGGAGCAAAGTCCAACAATAGAATTGGGAAGTAAGAAATACACTACAGGGTAGGTAAAATTAAGAAAAACTGCAATAGTTACCCTAGAGACCGCTGATATACGGTAGAGAGAGGAGAAAAGTGTTGAACAAAAGAAGCAAATTAAAAATTATGCAGAAACAGTGGAGTCTTCTAAAACGCAAACAACAATTAGCAGTGAAAAAGAAGGCAAAACATACATACCAACTCCTTTTCTACAAAGAAGAAGGAGGAAGGCCACTTGGAGGTGTTCAATTATATACTTATGGAAATTCATATAAACATGCCATTAATTAAAGCCTTAAAATAAATGATCAATTATGTAAAATTCTTGAAGGATATTCTCACTAACCGAAGAAAATTGTAGAATTCAAGGTGGTAGTGTTGAATGAAGAGTGTGTGCAATATTGAAAAATAAGAGCCTACTAAATGAGAAAGACCCCGACTCATTTACAATTCCAATATCAATGGGAGGGAAGGAGCTAGGTCGAGCATTATGCGTTTTGGAATCAAGCATTAATCTAATGCGGCTATCTATTTACAAAAGGTTAGGTATTGGTGAAGCTAAACCAACTACAGCCACCCTTCGACTAGGAGATCGATCTTTCGCTCATCTAGAAGGCAAGATTGAAAATATCTTAATTCAAGTGGAGAAGTTCATATTTCCCGCCGATTTTATCATTTTAGATTATGAAGAAAACCATGATGTACAAATTATCTTGGGGGGACCATTTTTAAAAACCGGAAGAACATTACTAGAAGTTCACAAGGAAACTATAATGCTAAGAATAGATGATCAACAAATAGAATTCAATGTCAATGACACTCTGAAATGTTCATGAGAAAGATGAATGCTTTGCCATTTTTAAATTGACAGAGAATGAAACAGATAGTTGGAAACAATAACAAGAAGAAGACAACAACGGGAATAATTGCACTAAACAACAAGAATTGAAGGAACTCGTACGAGTTTGAGAATCACTATTTAATATATGGGAGATAGAATTCAAAGAAAAAATTTGCAAAATGGGCTTGGTGTGTTGGTCACAATTTATTTGACAATGGATAACAGAAAAAATTAATTGTAATTTCCTTAAGAGTGATTTTAGTATAACTACCATTTTTCTTTTATTGATTTCAATATTTTACTTATACCTTGTTTTCAAGACTACCCTCACCTCCAATTAAAATTTACATAAAAAGATTTCTCGGTTAAATATGTTAATTTCTTGCTTACCAATAGTTGAGATTAAATTTTCTATCTATCTATTCAAAATTCAAAATTCTGCATTACTTAATTGTTACGTTTCATGTTACTTTGCATAATTATTTACCATCGTTATGGTCATGAGATAAAAGGTGGTTGTGGAAACACAATGCTATGTACAATGAATATAATTTATTTGAAGATCCATCACTCCTAAATCATTTTACACGAAATGCTCAAATATTTCTTTGAGATTTGATGCAGATTAGAATAAAAAATAAGAACACGTATGATAAAAAAACGAGAGGTGTGTTTCCTTAGAAGATATAACTCGAAAAAAAAGAGAATTAAATTAAAGTCAACCTGAGGATCCAATCTACTATAATCCATCTTAGTCACAAAAAATTTCCACTATTTACCCAACATTAGACCATTTTCCCTACAAAAGTAATAACCAAGAACTTCCACACCTCAAGCTACTTTCATGAATGATTCCACACCCATACTAATGCTCATTGAGAACAATGACTAGTTTAAGTTTCGGGTATTAAAATAATTCAATCACCCCATGCAAAATAATAGAAAAAAATATAATATATCCAAACTCGATACCACTCATTTTCAACCTAAAACTTGAACTCTTTATTCTAAGAAAAAATGAAAGCAACCAAAGTACCCGAATTGCTCAAATTTCTTAGTTAAAAGTTTTTATTTGAAACAAGAATCAAGTCTTGAAAGTTCCTTAAGCTCGAGTTGGAAGTTTTTAGATTATGGGTTTCATTGCTCTCTTGTTTTCAAAAATGAAGAGTCCATGGTGCATCAAATTCCCTCAAAGAAATTCTTACCGCCTTGAAATTAGCTCCCCAACAAGTCTGATGAAGGACTCGAGAGATGAAAAACATCCCAAACACAATCCATCCCTCAATTTGAGTTTTCATGGCCATGGGATGGGAGAAATTAAAAAATTCAATTCGAAACTACAGGAAAATTTGTATCTCCAAACCAGTACGAACCGGTTTCTAGGCACTCACTAAAGAAGTTTCATGAAGACATCAAAAGTTAACGACCTCAAGATCAAGGAGAATAAAAGAAAAAACTTATAAGATTCGTTTTTTATGAATTTTGGAAAAACACGAATCTTTTCGACTAAGGTCCATTAAGCTTTAACCCAATATACCATAAGCTTTAAGAGGATGAGAGGAGAAGGTTTCATAAAAAAGTCAAGGGCTGAAATGCTTTCGATCGAGTTTCCCAATAACCTTTAGAATCTACGAAAAATGGGTTTCATGTCGAGAGAAAGAATCGAGAAATTGGCGACATACGCGAGAATTCATCCTTCAAAATAAATTCTCAAGGTTGAAAGAAAGATAAGGAAGAAACCTCATCAAATAATCGGGAGCTAAAAGTGCCTAGAATGTCCCAACCAATAACGAGTTTCTGAGTTTTAACTCTTGCGAGAATTAAGTTTACTCGGCGAACTTTGAAGCATATAACTTTGGTTAAGGTCCACGACGAGGTGAATTTTTTTATCTCTAGCTCTTCCTTGCATCATGATTTTCAAGTTTGATTAAGAAATCGAGGGGCCATAAAAGGTGATTTTTGGAGTAACCTTGCAATAGGCCACGCACTTACTCCTCTATCTTGGGGAAAAAGATAATGGCATTGAACAAGCCATGTCAGCCTAAAACTATGACATTGCTTAGTTTTGTTCAAATTAAACTCAATCTAGAAGAGTTTTCACACAAAAATTTATAGTTCTTGAAATTACACAAAAAGATGGATCTACAAAAAATATTTGAAGCAATTCAGATACATGAAGCTCGAGAACCAAGGACCTGAACTTCAACAATGAGGTAAGTCACGATCTTAGACTATTCTTAAGAAATACATGTAGCAATCACTTTTAATTCAATATGAACCTTAAGTAATTTAGATTTAATTAATATAGAAGAAATAAGTAAACAACCAAGAGTTAAAGACTAAAACCAAACGATTTGGTCATAAATCTAATAATGTTAAAATAGCATAACAAACGAACTTTGTTGCCCATGAAATTTTAATGGTAGGCATACTATGGTATGTTAGGGTTATATATTAAATTTGGTGGTCATTGAATAAGGATAATTAGCTAAACTAAGTTATGATGCGAAATGACCCTAATCTTTATTGTGAACTACCTATAGTTATGTTGTTTAAAGATATAATAAAGTTTTAAAGTAGTTGGAGCGTATTTAGGGACTAATCCATGATTTAAAAATAAAATGACTAAAATGCACCTAGGGAACTTTAAAATAATTCAAGGCTCAAACACTATCCAAATGACGGTAGGATTTGAAAAATTTTGGAAGAGGTTAAGATCTTAAACAAAATAATTGAGATAAATGAACAAAAAGCCCCTCTACGAACCTTAAGAAGTTTTTATGACCCTAATGATTTCTCAAGCTTATAAGCTACTTTTGTATGACCTTAAGAAGGATTTTACAAGATTTCGAAGAACACATTAGGGTATAAGCCAAGACTTGTGGGAAATGACAAAGTTACCTCTAATGACCCCTTACCAAGATTCAAGATCCTTCTAGAATTGTCAACGACACGTTATGATTTAATTATACTTTGGCAAACTTATGCATGTTATTATGAAAGGTTCATGACATAAGCAAAATGACTAGAATGCTCCTATCTAATAACCTTAAGAATTATGCAATCGAATGAATCCCTTTAAGATCTTAAAGATTATTAAGTACCATGACCCGAGTGTATTATAAGATTATGTTATGCTTAGGGTTCGACCTAAATTTTTAACCAATTGAGAGGTTACCCTAAGTCAATATGAGCTCTAGATTCATAATTATTTTTTAACAAATCAAGATGATATCTAGTGGTAATTTTTAGGATAGTCCTTGATTATTAAGTAACTAGAGGGTTACCGTTACTCAAGAGGAGCTCAAAGACTTGCACTTGATTGTTAAGCAACGAAGATGCTATCTCATGAAAACCATTAAGAGTCCTTGGTTTTTAATCAACCTGGTGAATACCCTAACCCAAAAGGAGCTCAAAGTTAGCACTTTATTTTTAAGCAATAAAGTTACCATCTTATGATAAACTTTAGGCTAGCTCTTGATTAATAAGTAATCTGGATGCTTTCCTAAAATAGAATGAGCTCCAGGTGAGACCTAGGCTTTCAAGTAATGAGGAGGCAACCTTAAGAACATGTATTAAGTCAGCTTATCACACACCAAAACAATGCCAACAAAGAATGCTAAGAACAATGAACCAAGGTTCTAAGACTCTAAAACCAAAGAAACCCTATTTTTCTCAAGGTAAACCATGACTCAAACTACATTGCTTGGACTGTAAGAAGTCTTCGATGCAAGTTTCAAAGTATGCCACTTGGAACATATGAAACCTTGAGCGTAGCTATTCAAACTATGTCCTTTGGAATGTAGAAGTCTTGGGCATAGGTATCCAGACAGCGTCACTTGAAACATATGAAGCCTTGGACGTAGGTTGAAGATTACACCGCATGAAACTAATAATCCTTTAGTGTAGGTTTCAGATTGTATCGTAAAGAATTCATTAAGCCCTAGATACAGGTTTAGACTATGTCTCTTGAAACACATGAAGCGTTGGACGTAAGTTAAGACTGTGTTGTCAGGACTGCGTGAAGTCTTGGAAGAAGGTTAAGAAACAAAATAAGAAACAAGAACAACAACCAAGAACAAGACTGGACAAGAACTAGAACAAAAACTAAGAACTAAGGATGAGGACTAGAACATGGATCAAGATCCATGTTATCCCAATTAAGAATTGAGAACCTTGGAGCTCAGAGAAAAATAAAAGGTTAGTTAATATGATGTTATAATTATGTTTCATAAATGTAAGAAACCTTAAAAAGAGGAAAATAAAATTTAACAAATATGAAATAAAAGTTTTCAAATGTGAAATAATGCCACCCACTTTTTTACTTTGTCACTATGAATCATCTCTATGTAGAAAAAAGATTAATCAAAGTGTCACTGCTAGAGTTCATAGGAGGCCGTGGATGGCGAGCTTTGAAATTATCATTGTTACTCTTTTGAAGAGTTAAATTTGAATCCTCAATTATTTCTTCTTTTTTTGACTTACTTGAATGGTTTCTTTTAACAGTCGATTATTCCTTAGGCTATTTGATCTACATATCACTTGGGTATCCGGTAATCAATAACCTCCATGTTTGGGAAAAATCTTATAGTAACCTCTTGAAAATTCAATTTGCATACGATTGGTCATATAATGAAAAGCACCTATGGCCTAATGGATAAGGCGCCTGACTTCTAATCAGGTGATTGTGGGTTCGAGTCCCACTAGGTGTGTATTTTTTCTCTCATCTCGTGTTCACGTTCACAGAATTATTTTGGTATTTACCACACCAAATCATGGTATAAATCCTCAACATATTTTAAAGACCTCAAAACATTGCATAATCCCTTTATACAATAGAGTTTTTTATTAGGTTCTTTTAATATTTGTAGTTCAATAACATTTGGGTGTCCTCAAATTAATTATTTCAAATGTTTTGTCTTTTTCTTATTTTTAAACCAAGAGAAAGTACGTGACAACGGGTTTGAAGGAGGGTGAAATTTGCAAGATATCATAGCTAGTTCTCTCTAGAAATTTTCACGAGGTTAACTCCTAAGTTTTTAATTTTGTAAGTCCATAACACTCTTTATTATCAATTTTGTAAGTCCATAACACTCTTTTGTCATATTTATACAAACACTTAAGTTTTATATACACATACTTCGTTTCAACATATGGCCTATTGCATTACAATCTGATTCGACTCAGAGAAAATTAATGAAAAAGGAAACAAAGGTGTGAATTGAACTTGGGAATGCAAACTCCTATTGGCTAATTAACGCGCCCCACAGGTTAAGGTGGAAGGGTTAAGGTGGAAGCTTATGTACTCAGCCCATGTGTTAAAATCAATCCAATGATAAAAAGGGTCATTTAGATCTTCCTTTTCTAAGAAAGGGTATGTAACCGCCCCAAGAAAAAGAAATAAAATAAGAAAAAGGAAATAGTTAGACTTTTGAGAGATAGGAAGAGGAGAACCAAAATCTACTCCAACTAGAGATCTAGAGATCTGGATTTTGGAAGAAGTTCCTTCACAAAAACTACTGGATCGAGTGAGATTTTAATATGTTCATCCAGGAAAGATTCTTACAACTTTCATTTACAGTCTTAGAGGAGAATCGAGTTGGAAGTTTTATTTCTTTAAATTTCTAATTACCGTAAAAAAAATATTTTTTTTCGCAAACTTTGAGCATGATTATATCTTTCTCTCCTTAGTTTCTGCAGATTCCTAATTACAGTAAAATTCTTTGAAAAGTTTCTTAAAACTCTATGATTTAAGTTTCTTAAAACTTTGTAGGAAAAGTTATGACACTTAAAAGAAATTAGAAAGAATAAAAAAACTAATTGAAATCTAAAAAAAATTATTCGCTATAGACGACATACATGCGTCATACTGTAGGATGACAGTTTACGAAAAGAGAAAGGTAGAGTGTTAGACATCTAGTGGAGACACAAGTTAGGAATATTAGACTCGACTGCCCGTGTCCGATTCCTCCATCAGCCTTATAGGGCGTCTTACCTTTATTTGAAAAATGTAGTAGCACGAGGCTTGAGTATTTAAAAATACTCAGTAAGTGACCCCTTATCGCGGTTATAATGCAAGAACATGTGAATGCAATGCATGAGACCTATCAAAACAGTTTATTTTCCTATGGTACTATCTTAACGAGCAGCTTGGATGTGTAATTCATTTCTTAAACACGGCCCACACATGTGAGTATGGATCCACCAGTCAGCTCGCACACCACAGGACCCCTTTCCTTGTCAAGCGAGCATACTCTAGGAGCTCTCTATGCCAGACACCTGTTAGAAGTAGTAGCCGTCACATAAGCATTATGTCAAACATAATGGTCGTTCTCCTGTCTAGTAGTGTACGCGTCTGTACAATCGTGAAGGAATATGGGTATCCTCCAATGCATGAGAACACATTAATGCATGAGATCCTAACATTTTTCCATTTTCATCATTATTAAATATTACCCCATTATCATTTTATTCATATCATACCATTTCTCATAGTAGTCATCGTAGCATTCATGCATCTACAGGGGTTATGTTTCATGTTATTTATCATTTTTCATGTCATCCATATCATGCTATACATGCCATTCATACGGTAAGGTATCATTATAGTCACATAATACAATCCAAGCATATCATAATACATGAAATAATAAATCATAACAATTCATCCAAAGACAGCATAGCGTTCACATCGCATAACATTTACGTATTAATTCATAACAGTCTAAACATACGATTTATGACATGTGCGAAACCATGGGCACGTGCCAACATACAAAATATATCTTATAACCTAACGATGGTAGGGGTACTTACTTGGTTGGCCTTAGCCGGCGTACTCCCTTATTAATTTAACGTAAGCTCCCGTTCCTCAAAAGTGTGCCACGTTATCTCTTGTCGTTGGTTCCTATTGGATTGTTCATCACTTTTGTTATTATTTCACAATAATTATCATAAATCTAACATGAAATTGTGAAATACGATATTAAATCGACCTTATTTACCTTAATTGAGACCGAAAATAGGTTAGAGAGGGTCGAAACAGTGCATATAGGTCCAAGAAGTTATTCTCGAGACGAGAAGTCGCGTTGGGGCTGAGACGGAGCTGCCTAGCTGTTTAAGCCTTCGAGAGCCGAGGGGTTTTTGTAGAAGGTTGTTGTAGGTTCTTGGCTGGAATGGATTGGATTGAAGACGGATCGAGTCACAATTTTGGTTCGTGGGTTGGTCATGGGTTGCAAGCCTCAAGATTGGGCCGAGGGATCGGGTCACAACTTTCTCTCTCTTTTGTAACGCCATTTTGGTGTCTGTTTTCCCATGGTTTCACGTTGTCTCTCCTTCCTCTTCCCTTTTGTTGTGTTAGTTTTGTTCGTAGAGGCCTGAAATTCTCGGATATGGAAGGTCCAAAAAACCTGAAATTCTCTCTTCCTCTTCTGACGGTGTACGACGTGTATGGGATGCCAAACCTCATCCTTGATGTTTGTGAAGAGCTCAGTGTTTCTTTACGTGGTAAAACATGATGGTTTCGTCATCGATCTCTGTGGGTTTGGCTTCGCCAGAGTTTTAGATCTCACCTTTCTCTCTTTCATATTTCTCTTTTTGTTTGTTGTGTTTCCTTGCAAGCGACTCTCTAGAGGCAATAGATGTTCGTGGATGGAGTTTGGCGTTGCGGGAGTGTTAATGGAGGTGAGATCGAGCTAGGTGTGAGAATTTCAGCATTCTCGCATCTTTTCCGGCGATCGCGCCATTTTTTTTTGTATCGTTACATGTGATCATGTAGGTTGACATAGTAGCTAGCGGCCATAGGGGTCACCCCTCAGACTAAGGTGACTTTATGGTCCTATGCTCAAATAACATAAGACCATGTCAGAACTTCCTAAACCTCAGAGAAAAAACCTAAAGCACCTACTATGTTAAAGATGCAATGAAAGCCTGAGGGTAGGTTTCTTACCGAGTATTCTCATATTCACCTCTTTCTATATATATATTTTTTTTTTGTGAATGATGCCACTTATCGAGATGTGGGAGTGCTTGACAAGCTCATGGCAGGCAGTAAGGGGAACTCAAGCCTCATTCACATTTTTTTCCTAATTATGGGTCTTCTTTAAATATGAGGTGAGGTTCACCTTCAAATGATATACTACAACAAAATTGTTACTACATACATGACGTGATTAATGTGTGCGCAAAATCTTCATAGAAAATATTTCATAAAAGGTATCATGGGCTCACACGTTCCTAATAAAATCTTTAAAACAATAATGGAAAAAGTAAATTATGTGAAGTTTAGTTAATATAATGAAAAATAAAAACATTGACTTGAACTAACCTAAGGGCTACTAAGTAGACATAAATTGTGCTACTTAGTAGACTAAGTATGGACTTGAACTAATCATTTTTTTCCATATAGGGCACAGCGCCATTTAACCTAACACAATGCATTTCGAATCAAACCCATATTTTTGTTCATTTCATTTAAACGAATTTTGAAAAAAAAAAATAAATGGCTTGTTTTATTTCTTTATTTATTTGTTTGTTTGATTTCGTTCTTCCATTTCTATGCTTGCTTTTTAACAGAAACATTTTTGATGGTTCATAAAATACTATAATTTACGTGAAGAAATTTAGGGTTCTTGAGAAATGGGAGGATGCTCCCAATAACCTAGTGGCCAAAAGAGAGCGTCCAATTCTCAGGCAATTAGACAACATTTCAGTCTTTCCTTCCTTCCTTCCTTCCCAAACACTTCTAACTTTTCTTATTTCGATTCTTTGAAGGTTTAGATTGAGATAATATATGTATATTTTCGTTCAATTACACATTTGATATCAATAATTTGTGTAACAATTTCGTAATGGTTCTTGTCTTTTTAAAAGTTTCATTTTAGTCTCTATAGTTTGAATTCAGTACCTGTCATTTCAAAAGTGCTAGTGTAACTCCACCGCTAATAGATATTGTCCGCTTTGGCTCGTTACGTATCTTGTTAGCCTCACATTTTTAAAACACGTCTGCTAGGGAGAGGTTTCCACATCCTTATAAGAAATGTTTCGTTCTCCTCTCCAACCGACATGGGATCTCACAATCCATGCCCTTTAGAGCCCAAACGTTCTCGTTGGCACATTGCTCGGTCTCTGGCTCTAATACCATTTATAATAGCTCAAGCAAAATACTAGTAGATATAGTCTACTTTTGTCCATTACATATCGCCATCGACCTCACGGTTGAAAAATGCATATTCTAGGGAGAGTTTTTCACACCCTTATAACGAGTGTTTCGTTCTTCTCTCCAACAAATATGAGATCTCTTAACTAGTTTAGTCTCTATGATTTCATCGAAATTCATAATTCGCCTGCACGTGAGGTTCTTTAGCTTAATTTTGTTCAAGTGTGAAGTATTTTCTCAACATTTGAATTTTAAGAACACAAATTTGACTTGAATTTATCTGAACAATCCTGTTCATGGGATATCAGAAACAAGTAATGAATGATGAATATTTTTGAACATCTATTGGAAATGGCCCACGATTGAAATATGTCGAAACAAATAAAAGAAGCAGGGAAAACAACTTGAGGGGAGAGAGAACTTTTGAATAGAAGAAACTTAACCACTTAACTTTTCAATTTTCTTTATAATTGTTAAAATAGCATACATCTCATGATTATTTAGAGGGGAGAAAAGACCACTAATCTCCTAAACTTTCTCCTCAACTTAAGCAACTACTAACAATTCTTACTAATTAAAAACTAACAATTTCCCTAAACTATTCAAGCTAATAACTTGCAAACAATGATCCTAAAATTGCTCTAGGTTAATAACTTCTTTTGCTATGTCAAGCTTGTTAACTCACATTCTCTAATGTAAGGTTGACTTTTTTACAGATTTTTCACTTTGAGCAACTGGCATGTCTGCAACTTTAACCCTTGCAATGGTCTCGGTGAGAATGCCTGCACGTTGCTCTCTAGTTTCGACTTTGCTTGGTCCCTGGTCAACTCTGTCTTCTTCGGAAGAAACTTCAATTTTGCAACATGCAATTTGTTTCACTTCTCCCTTCTGTGCAAGGAGTTCTTCATCTTGTAGTGTACTCCTTTGTCTTTCAACCTTCTGTTTAGACACGCCTCTAGCCTTCTTTGAGTTAGAGGACAAGTTTGATGTCCCATTTTTCTTATGCCCTGTTGGTCTTCCTCTAGACCTCCTTGGTTGAGATGATAAGTCTGATGAAACACATCGACTTGTAGGTTGCACTTTGCTGATTGAAGCAGCCTCTAGCTGCTTCTTGGATCTATTTTTTAGTTCCTTTTTCTCCTGACCCGTTTGTTTCTTCTTTACTTTCCTGCTACCAACGCCAATAGGTACTTTTGGAAGATGTTGATAGTCTGTCAATAATATCTTATATAGGCGATTTTGCGACCATTTTACCTTCATTAACAGGGCTCCATTTCGGTCGTATACTTGAGGAACGGGCTGACTATCAAACTATGCTTCCTTCATCTGTCATTTGACAAAGGCTAATAATGTTGCTCTTAAAACTCGGAATGTAATACACCTTGGTTAATAGACATTGATCACTATTCTTACACTGAAACAAGATAGATCCTTTACCTTGTATCGGTACAATTGATCTGTCACAAAGCTTCACGTTTCCAATGAACTTCTCATCAAGTTTCTTGAACTTTGCTCAATCTCCGGTCATGTTGTTACTCGCTCCGTTTTCTAGGTACCATATGCTGGTCTCCACTTGGTCTTCTCCATCTATTAAGAGGTTCGCCATAACCTTATCTTCATTCAGTATCAACAGGTTTGACATTTTCTCGGCCAACATCAATGTGGGCTCTTCATCATCCGAAAACATGAGGTTTGTCTTCTCATCACGCTACTTGTTGCGACACTCTGCCACATAATGCCCATATTTTACACAAGAGTAACACTTCATCATACTCTTGTCCTTCCAGAGGTTGGCATTTTCATGGGTTTGTGAGGTATTGTAACGACCTCCTCTGCCACCACGTCCACTCGTACTTGAAACATAAGAGTCATTTGCATCTTTCCTTCTTATAAGGCATGCATGGACTTGCTACTTCTTATAAGGCCTATTCCTATGGACAAGAAGGTATGTTCAATAGTTCAAGTTTAATAGAGCAAGCTTGGAACCTAAAGCAAGTTAAGACCAAAGAAACACCTAATGGAAACACCTCAAGACTCAAGACTCAAGACCCTTCTAGAACCCTATAAGGAATTCATTATGAATCTATGATCTTTTAGAACAACTCATGCTTGTTATTACGATGGATTCATATGTTTACGAATGCATGTTACAACTTACGGCTCAAGAAATTATGAACCTTACAAACTTACAAGATGGAGAACCAAGAACATTACCATACAAGCTCTACAACTACCAAAGCAAGAAGAATGCTAGGTACCACTCAAGGATAAGAAACCAAGGTCCTAAAACTTAGAAACTTAAGAAAAAATCATAAGGCCTCCCACAGTACAACATGTTCTTGACTCAAAATCCGTTGCTTGGAACGTATGAAGCCTTGAGCGTATGTATTCAAATTATGCCGGTTGGAATGCATGAAGTCTTGGGCATAGGTATTCATGCGTAACACAGGGCAAGCACTAGGTGCAGGATTTCAGACTACGCTTCTTGGAACACATGAAGCCTTGAGCATAGGTATTCAGACTATGCTGCTTGGAATGCATGAAGCCTTGGGCATAGGTATTCAGACTGTATCGTAGGGCAAGCCCTTGATGCAGAATTAGACTACATTCTTTGGAACGTAAGAAGCCTTGGATGTAGGTTTTCAGACTATGTCACTTGAAATGCATGAAGCCTTGACATAGGTTTTTAGAACATATCGAAGGGCTAGTCCTAAGGTGCGGGTTAAGACTATGTCGCTTGAAATGCATGAAGCCTTGGACACCGGATGTCAAGTTCATGTCTGATACCGTAAATCTTCGGGGCAATGTCTTGGAGAACAAACCAAGAACCAAACAAGAACTTAGAAAGTACCAAGAACAAGAGAAAGATGAAGGACTAGAACATTGATCAAGAAGCAAGTTCTAAGGACAAGAACCAATAACCATTAACCATAGTACTAAAGCCCTTAAGGGATAACCAAGGTTTCACAATCCAATGACCAAGATCGTTAGGAAAGATTATGATAAGAACCCCAAGTCAAAAATAGAACTAAGGGGCCTATGTACTTACAAGAAAAACAAGAACAAGAAAAGAAAGAGTGCGGTATCCTAGCATATCAAGAACATGATTAAGAGCCTAAAAGTAGGCTACTTGCTGAGTTTTGTACTCCTTCCTTATTTTGCATTTTTTTTTCAAGTAATAAGGAGCTAGTCGAGGTCGAGAGAGGACTCTGAAGCAGGTGTCATAGAAAAGCCTCACTCGTCGTCTTCAACCCATTTTTTTTTAAATGTTTTGTGTTCGTTACTTATTTTGTGTTCTAACTATTGTGTTGTGTTTTAATTACTCGTGTATGAACACTATTTTGTTTCAAGGAAAATTATGTTTTAAATACTTTTTGTTTTCTTTCGTGAAAGTTTATCCCTCTTTTTGGAGTATCGAGTCAGCCCGGTCCTTACATATGATGACCAGATAAAAGCCCCGTTGGGCTAGGTCATGAGACACTAAGAAAATTAGACTAGGTGAACCCGTACGGTCATAACATAAAATTAATTTCCATATTATACTTTTTCATTTTTAATTAAAAATTTTATAGAACAATAATCCATAATGAGTTTCAAGCATATATTTTTCAATTTAAAAAATAACAAGTTATCAATAAGCATTCTATTTTTATTATAAACAATGTAACAACAGTAAAAATAAATAAATAATTAAATAATTAATAATAACTATTCCCTTGCCAACTCTCACACAACTCCTGCCCTAAAATACTCAACAAACTAAAACCATATGTTACAAAAAGAAAAGAAAAAAGAAACAAAAAGATAAAACAAGAAATATAAACAAATGGGTTCGTTTATTTATTTATTTATTTTGGGTTATTACCGATCAACTCTTATCTTCCATTAGACTTTTTTTCATTATAAAAAGTGAAACAAATCTAGCACAAATGTGTTCGTACCAATCTCTTTTCCTTTCCCATTTCAACAATATGAGTTGATTTTCAACACTTGCACTTTCTCTCTTAATTTCATTATTCTTTGCTAACCAATTCCCTACCATCGAAGGATCATTCATCCAAAACCCAGATATTATCATCAAGATTTAAAAATCTAAAAATCAGCTCACTGTTCACTACAAATCTGACGATGATAACTTCGGAGTCCACAAGCTAACACCTTGGGCCAGCTATGACTTCAGTTTTCATCCAAACTTATGGGGCACGACATTGTTTTACTGTTCCTTCCAATGGCCTTACTCGTTTCATTACTTTGATGTCTACATAGATAAGAGAGATAGAGATAATTGTGAAAGTATTCTATGATCCTAGCATATGAGTGAGGAAAATGTCGGTATGTTCAACTATAAAACCGATAATTATGATATTTGCTACAACTGGTCAGGTAAAAAATTCATATATCCATAAATTTGAAAGTTTGATTTTAATCTTGAAATAAATAAATGTTTTTTATATGGGTGTTTATGTGGGTACTTTTTTTTTCCTTTTTTTTGTTTTAAAGCTTGATATAATTAGTATTGGTGAAATATAAACAATGTTAATAACCCATCGACATAAATTATAATATGAAAATTTGTTAACTTATTTTGTTCATGATTGATAATCAAAACAACTATATGAGTCGTGACATTGCATTACAAGGATTTTGACCTAGGGTAAAGGCAAAGTAGAGCCTTAGACTTGGCATAGAGTAGAGGGAAGTCGGTTAGAGTTGTTATTGAACAAAGTTTAGTTTCTATATAAGTGTTAGTGACGAACCTTGTCTAAAGTCTAATGAAGCCACAAAGTCAGATAAAAAAAAGGTTTTTCAGGATTGTGTCAAAATCGTAACGTTGTATGGTTGAAAATGTAGGACTGTGACAGTATTCGAAAATGGTAACACATTGTACAGGGAGGTCCATCGAATGGAGTTCACAAAAAATTGTTATTAGAAGACATTCACATTGTAATAGTCTCATTTATTTAAGTTCCCAACTTTAAGAGAAATTAATGGAAAACGTTGGGATTATATAAGGAAATGATAATACAAATATATGATATAAAAGGCACTTTACATTATGTCATAAATGATAAGGTAATAATATATACATTTTCATTGAGAAATGACATATTAGAGGAGGGAAATACGGACTTACCATAATAAGGCATTTCGCATCTCGACCATATATGGTAAAATAACAATTTAAAGGTTCAATATTTATTAAAAACAAATTTTAAAACAAGAGTTTCCAAAATTTCTAATCCATTTTGGATTAGAAAGAACAATAATCGGGGTTTTCAAATAGTTATCAAATTGTTCCGTCATTCAATAAAAAAAAACAAGAACTATTTCAAATGAACCTTATATAGCTGATCTAGATCTCTTAGTGGTCGTTTGGTTTAACGTTTTGTTTATGATGCTTATGAATCAAATAATTATGTTTGGTGTAGTATGAAAAATGTTATAAGAAAGAGGTGACCTCACATATTCATGATACGTAGATGTACGACATAGAGACTAGTAAAGAGTTAACCAATTCATGTTAGGATTATGTATAAAATTCTGATTGATAAATACGATTTGAGGAGCCACGTGATGAGATATGATGTAACACCCCAAAAAATAAAGGAAATTAGCTCCAGTAAGAACAAGCGGCCCATGTAAGATCCAAAGGATTGAACGAAAGAAATTAATAGGATTAAGAAGGACAAGAGTCTTAACCAAGTCATTTCTATACCGTTAGAAGTAATTTTAAGAATTTAAGGCCTTTGGACAAAGATTGGAAAGGAAAAAGTAGGTGAAAAGGGCAAAAAGGTCATTTTTTCAATTACCAATATCTTTCTCAATTTTTAATTCCTTATCTTGAAGGAATTTCAAGATGGTCGAGAAGTTAAAAATGACTGGCAACATCAAGGGATGAAGGATTTTAAGAAAAATTATCGATTTTTTTTGAGAAAAATAATAATAAAATATTTCCAACGTTACAAATTACAAAAATACCCCTAAAGTTCCACTTAATTACAAAACTGCAATTAAAGAAAACCGGCACCAAGATTTGGTTCCTTAACCGTTCAGCAGAAGAAAATTAATCTTATATTAACATCCAACCATTGGATTGAGCTGCAATTTGGATATGTTTAACAAGAGTCAAGGTTCCGTTTCTTCGGCGTTCTATTCTAAATCATCAAGCCTGATCATTCCCCACAGGAATTTCAAAAAATGTCGACCGTTACTCAGTTTTTTTAGCACGTGCTTCAAACGTCCCGGTTTAGGGTTTCCAAATTAGGGTTTCGATTTTAAGCCCTCTTTTACTGTTTTATACACTTCCGTTTCTTCAGCGTTCTATTCCATTCCCCACAGGAATTTTGAAAAACGTCGACCGTTACTCGGTTTTTTTAGCACGTGCTTCAAACGTCCCGGTTTAGGGTTTCCAAATTAGGGTTTCAATTTTAAGCACTCTTTTACTGTTTTATACACTCCGTTTCTTTCTAAATCATCAAGCCTGATCATTCCCCACAGGAATTTCGAAAAATGTCGACCGTTACTCGGTTTTTTTAGCACGTGCTTCATCCGTTTCTTCGGCGTTCTATTCTAAATCATCAAGCCTGATCATTCCCCACAGGAATTTTGAAAAAACGTCGACCGTTACTCGGTTTTTTTTAGCACGTGCTTCAAACGTCCCGGTTTAGGGTTTCCAAATTAGGGTTTCGATTTTAAGCACTCTTTTACTGTTTTATACACTCCGTTTCTTCGGCGTTCTATTCTAAATCATCAAGCCTGATCATTCCCCACAGGAATTTTGAAAAAACGTCGACCGTTACTCGGTTTTTTTTTTTAGCACGTGCTTCAAACGTCCCGGTTTAGGGTTTCCAAATTAGGGTTTCGATTTTAAGCACTCTTTTACTATTTTATACACTCCGTTTCTTCGGCGTTCTATTCTAAATCATCAAGCCTGATCATTCCCCACAGGAATTTGGAAAAACGTCGACCGTTACTCGGTTTTTTTAGCACGTGCTTCAAACTCCCCGGTTTTTTTAGCACGTGCTTCAAACGTCCCGGTTTAGGGTTTCCAAATTAGTGTTTCGATTTTAAGCGTTCTATTCTAAATCATCAAGCCTGATCATTCCGCACAGGAATTTAGAAAAACGTCGACCGTGACTCGGTTTTTTTAGCACGTGCTTCAAACGTCCCGGTTTAGGGTTTCCAA